>OY856411.1:879453456-879870956 GCA_963693085.1 Alisma plantago-aquatica
CACATGGGACAGTTATAACTCATCATTTTGAGACATTTTTCATCTAAGAGGAGTTGTAGAGCAAGAGGAGGGTGATCTTGGGGTGGAAGAAGAGATTTCTTGAGAAAGAACCTCTATTATTCACTTCTTCTTCTTCATAAGGTGCAACAAAGCTTTTCTTCTCACTCAATCTTCTCAGGAGGGAGGATTTCCGAGTTGAATCAGCTCCAAGGGTGGAATTTCATTCTCTATTTGGAATTCTACTTCCCCTTGACTTCAACTTTGGCTCCTTTAGCTTTTTCTTCTCTTTAACTATGCAAAACTCTGAAAATTCTGCTATGTTTCTATATGTCTCCTTCATGTGCGAGTAGAACTTTCTTCTTGGGAAAGGACGAGTAACTCCCCTACCATTGCTCATGTGAACTCAGAATTTATATCAAATGCTAGTTAATTTTCTTCTCCATGGATGCCTACGATGTTTATTAGCTTGTATGCTTGGTTGGCCACCTTCTATACATGTTTTATTCTTTCTTGTGCTTCGGGAGAATGTATGAGGAAGTAGGGAGTATGATTCATGGAAATACACTCTTGACCACGAGAGTTATTGGGGGGTATTGAGAGTTCAAGGTTGTGTTCGAATTTAAGCATAGACATGGGAATGTTATGTGAAGATGAGAACCATCTCATGTCTCCAGGAGGCGCATGATGATGACAACCTCCTTGTAAGTTAATGACATGTCTTAATTTCATAGTTGCATATGATATGATGGTATGGTAGTGAAATCTAATGTCCAAGACTCTCTAAAATTTTGAATTAAACCTTTAGTCTAAGCTCTTTTGTTGTTTACTCATCTTTTATCTTTTTGCAATCAAACTCAACCTTTGTAACTCGATTTAGATTGATGAAAGTTAACGATTCTGCGCCTAGCTAACCTAGCTCCTTGTGTTTGACACTTGACGACAATTGACCCTGTACACTTGTGGGTGATTAATGAGTTGAGACTTTCTTTTAAAACTCAAATAGTTTTCAGTCTTTCATTACCTTTATTGATGACTTCAATAAGTATGGTTATGTTTACTTAATGAAATGCAAGTTAGAACCGCTTGAAAAGTTCAAGGATTTCATGAATGATGTATAGAATTAACTTGGTAAAAGTATTAAGGCACTTCACTCAGATGGACCGAGAATACTTAAGCCAAGAGTTTGAGGACCATATATGGGATCGTGGTATCAAATCAAAATAGAGTCCACCTGCAACACCATGTCATAACGGTATATCAGAAAGAAGGAACTGTACATTACTAGATATGGTGCGATCAATGATTAGTTTTGCTGATCTTTAGATTTATTTCTAGGTGCATGCTCTACAAAATACAACATTTACACCTAATTGCATGCCATCTAAATTGGTTCAAAAGACACCATATGAGATATGGAATGGGAAGCATCCAAAAATGTCTTTTATGAATATTTAGTGGTGTAAAGGTTATGTGAGGAAAATGTTTCCTGAAAAGCTTGTCCCTAAATCAGATACATGTTATTTTGTTGGATATACCAAAGAAACCAAGGGATACTACTTGTATAACCCATTTGAAAACAAAGTGTTTATTTCTAGGGAGTTGTATTCCTAGAAAAGGAATTCATTTCCAAAGGAATCAGTGGAAGGAAAGTAGAACTCGAAGAGGTTTGAGACCAATAAGAAAACATTGAACTTGTAGAGGTATAGAAGGAACAAGGAGACTAACAAGATACTGTGGAATCTCAAGTTCATCATGTAACATAAGAACCTCATACATCTTGTGGCGACACATCCCTCTATCACACAGACAACGAGGTGCTACGCGAAAACATGCGGAAAACACCATAAACCACTTATTACCAAAAACCTAGGTTAATTAAAACCGATTTCAGAAAGCAGATAAACCAAGAAACTATTACATCCAGATCCTCATCCTACAAGTAAACATGTTATACAAAAATGATTACAAGCCTTGATTCGTGTCCACAGCTTAGTAGGGAAGTTTTCCTATCCACATATGAGTTCATCACCTGTTTATACATACACAACGGGCCACATCCGGCCAGCAGCAGGATATACAAGGCTACAATAGCTATACATCGTAAAACATCATCAAAACACCTCCGAGGACCTGAGAGTACAGGGATGACTCTAAGACTCTATTACAAAACAACCAAAACAACAGCGTATCCATCTCTTGCCTTCTACTGCTCTTCTTACCGCTCGGCCTCAACTCCGCGAACACCACCACGTCTAGCGCGATCACCTAAAAGGTTGTAAACCAGCAGGGTGAGACACACAGTCCCAGTGAGAAATATAACTCCCCGCCGAAACTATAAAACCTAAGAAAGATTAAGCAACAACAACAGATAACTGATAAAGCGTAGAATAAGAGCAGCATACTGAGCAAGGTGTACGTAAGGCGTATAACCAAGTATTTCTTTATGGAACATGATTGACAAGATAAAATTAATAAGATCTTACCACATAAAATCTGGAACGTAAGAGTAACTGTAAGGTATAACAAGATTAACTATACAAGTAGGGCCTCAACCAATGTTCCGTGTTTTGCCTTAAGCAGTAAATACTATTGACTGGATTACGTATTTTTATGCCTTGAGGAAGTGAGTCGTACCGCTCAAATCCAATCGACGGCTGTGAAACCCAGAGCCGGTGTCATACAAGGTCAATGGAAGAACCGGACTCCTTGACCTCACCACCTCGTGGTCAGTGCACGAGAACCAAAGCAAGACCGCAGTCTCATGCTTAAGTGGCCTCAGCCACATGGTCAACTCCATAGGCTACCCTTCCTCTAGCCCGCCTTGGTATAGGTCTCAGCACTAGTATATCTGAGCCACGGGCCAGTTCACCGTGCTCCCTGAGCCATGAATGCAATCATGCTCTATAACACTGAGCCATGGGCCTGTTCACCATGGTCTATCTATCCTAAGTCTGCAACCGTAGCTGCACTCGAATCCTCTCTATTTTAGGCTAGGGGAAACCTCACATATTCAACAATATGCGCTCCGGGTTAACCCGCAGGAGAACCTGTTTCACCATCACCAGCTACTGACGATGATGGATCTATGACCAGGGCAAACTACATAAGATGTTCCACTGTGATTAGTTAATATATTTTAAGTGGATTGTTGAGGCAACCAGGTTGTAACACATACATAACATAAGGTTACATTATTATTACCACCATCACATTATCCTGGGATCTCAATCCCTCATCACAAGAAACTACTGCCTCATAAGGCATCCTCACCACTTGGGATAACAATCCCTGATCTCGTAATCATAGGATAGCACCTCCATTAGGCACTTTAGCCAAACTCAGGTCCTCAGACCCCAAACACATCATACTGGTGATGCAGATCATCTCATCAACAAGAGTGACCATCAATGCAGTGTTATTAAAACATATATACCTCATAACCCTTTACCTGGCTATGCATCTGCATGAAACACCTGCATGGTTCGTATACACATTCATAGAGATAACTGAAGCCATCAGGCTATCTAATATAGGGCAACATTGATGATTATACACTTTATCATTCATGCCTCAAACCTGTGACCATAGACATGGGTCACATCATCATGTGGAGCAACTCATATACTTCTCATCTTATCATTTAGTCATCATTATATATATGATTCAAGATGATCATAAACACAGGTAATATCATGATATTAGAGTTCCAGATATACATGTCAGGTTCACATAGGTGCATTCTACTATATCAATCATCTCACTATTATTAAACATGTCGAAGGTTCACAACCCATAAACCGTAGTTCATTATCGACAAGGAAGTGATTGCATGATAAAGGTCTAACAGATGGGTTTCCGGGTGGAACATGACCCTCACTAGAAGTGCCCACTACCCTCATAAGAAGTGTGACGGGTAGGGCACCCCCACTAAAGGTGGTATCGGGCAGGGTACTTCCCTCACAAAAACATATCAGCCTACACATATCGGTCAACCATAGCAAGGATATCAGGCTAACACCTAAAGGTGCTTCGTTTAGCCAGATGTGTCATGCACCAGGTTAAGCAGGTATCAGCCATCTATCAGCAATGACTAAGCCCTATCGCCCTTCTAGGGTTAAGGTACCTATCGGGCAGCCACACCCTATCGGCCTCCATCCAAGCAGCATCTAGGGTTACCATATGCCACTATATCGGGCATCACCACCAAACCATGATGCCCGACACAAGGCTAACCCACTGAGCTCCATAACGTTCAAGGTACATTAGGCACCAAGCCACTACCCTAGCTAGGTGTATCGGGCAGGGCACTTAACAAGGCATATCGCCCAACACACAAGGGTATCGTCCATCAACCATACTCCATCTAGGCACAAAGGCCAGGGGTACAACTCAAACGGGTAGCACTATCCCCACATCATATCAAGCAAGATACAACCTAACAAGATCGTCTTCAACCTCAAGCACAAGGGCACCAAACCCTAATTGATCAAGAAGATGGCTCACCTCTCAACAATCAAGAGAGAGGGGTCTTGCACAACCTCTTATCACAATTCAGGCAACTACAAGGATAAACCCTAACAAAGGTCTTAAACCACACAAAATCTCACCTTTCAAGTCCATGGTGAGAGGAGGGTGTTGCTCAAGCAACTAGAACACAAGCTCACCTCTCAACTTAAATAAGAGAGGGGTATTGCACATATTACTAGAACTCAAGATCACTCCTCTAGACCAAGGATAGAAAGGAGTGTTGCTCAACAAGGAAACCTAAAGCATGGTTTGGCCAACTAGGTGTAACTTAAGCAAGAAGTTTATCTTAGAACATACATGGCCGATATGAGCATATGAAACATACAAGAACATATAAGAAGGTAGTAAGGTTAGGGTTAGGAGTTATGTAACCCACCTTAAGCAAGCTCCAAGCTCCTAGCTCCAAGATCCACCTTCGGCCACCTCACGAGGAAGAAGAAGAAGACTCCCAAGGAAGAGGATCGACCACCAAGCTTTGCAAAGGAAGAGGTGTCATGCACCAAGGGGGAGTGGAAACTAAGGAACTAAAGGGATCCTTAGCAAGATAAGGGGAACACATATATAGAAGGGGTTGGAGGAGAAACCAAGGTAACACAAGGCAAGGTGTCACCCACCTAGGGACACTTGTCCATGGGCAATGTCATCTCTCTAACTTGCCTTAAACACATGTCCAAGGCCATTGCCACATGCAAGCATCAAGCACCAAGTGTCCACTAGTGGTGACACAAACGAGGTCAAGGGTCAAAGGGGGGTCCATGGCTGACACACCCCACTCCATGCCCGACACACTCCCTGAGCGACACACTCATGGCCGATACAAGGCACTCATGCCCGACACAAGGTCAAACAAGGTCAAGCAAGGCTCAAGCAACGCAGACCAAGGCCCAACAAGGCTCATCCAAGCCCAAAGCAAATCAAGCAATGAGCCCAACCTTTCCTCTCAACACTAGAGGAAGCAAGGAGAGAGAATAACACTTCTCAAGGTGACAAACTTGCTCAAAAACCCTAGACTTGGGTAAATTGCAAGTAGCACCTCCAACACTCAACAAGCATAACCAAACCCTAATCACCCCTAAAGGTGATCAACAAGCGACTAAGAATTAGGGTTAGGCAAAGCAAACAGGATAAGCCCAAAATGGAGGTTAGGATCCTTACAAGCTAACCCTCTACAAAGGGATTTCGTCCTCGAAATCTGAAGAGAAAAGCGAAGGATACTTCCTCCTCAACTCTTCCTAAAGCTCCCACGTGGCTGCCTCAGCGCCACGATGATGCCAAAGAACCTTCACAAGAACCAGGTCCTTCCTCTTTAGCTTTTTAACTCTCTTGTCAAGAATCGCCATCGGACCTTCCTCATAGGTCACATCTTCATCAAGCTCAACCTCAACTGGCTGTATCACTTCCCCTGTATCTGGATGACTTTTCTTCAGCATGCTGACATGGAACACTGGATGTAACCTATGCAAATCTGGCGGCAGCTCTAACTTGTAAGCTACCTTTCCAACACGTGCTATTACCAGATATGGCCCCATATATCTGGGTGCTAGCTTACCTTTCCGGCCAAACCGTAGTACACCTTTCCATGGTGAGACTTTAAGATACACTTTGTCTCCCACTTGGAACTCCAAAGGTCGTCGATGATTGTCTGCATAAGACTTCTACCTGTCATGTGCTGCTTTCAACTGTTGCTGTATCACTTTGATCTTTTCCGTTGTCTGCTATACTAATTCAGTACCTAAAAGCTGATATTCACCAGACTCATACCAACATAAAGGAGATATGCAATTCCTGCCATATAAGGCCTCATAGGGAGCCATATCAATGCTCCGCTGGTAACTATTATTGTAGGCAAACTCTATCAAACTGAGATGCACATCCCAACTACCTAGGAACTGCAAGAAACAAGCCCGAAGAAGATCCTCCAAAATCTGAATAGTCCTTTTAGACTGTCCATCTGTCTGCGCGTGGAAAGCGATGTTGAACCTCAACTGCATTCCCAACACTTTCTGCAACTGTTCCCCGAAACGACTTGTGAACTGAGGACCTCTGTCGGAAACTATTGTTGCTGGTACACCGTGCAAACACACTATCTCATCTACATATACCTGAGCGAGTTTCTCTGTTGTATACGTCGTCTTTATAGGTATGAAATGGGCAGACTTTGTCAATCTATCCACTATCACCCAAATGGAATCATGATTCCTAACTGTCCTGGGTAGACCAACTACGAAATCCATGGTTATGTGATCCCATTTCCACTGCGGTATTGGCAGGGGTTGTAACGTACCTGTCGGCTTCTGATGCTCAGCCTTAACTTGCTGGCATACTGCACATCTAGCCACAAACTCGGCTACATCCTTCTTCAAGCCAGGCTACCAATACAGGTCCTTCAGATTGTGATACATCTTGGTGATTCCTGGATGCATAGCATACATCGATGTGTGTGCTTCCTCGAGCACTAGCTTCCTTAGATCATCAGCATCGGGAACCACCATCCCACCATGATAGAAAACTAGTCCATCCTTGGACTCATGGAACCCATCACACTTTTTGCTACCAAACTCTGACCTGATCAACTGTAATGTATCATCTATTTGTTGTGCATCATTGATTTGCTGTCTCAGCGTAGGCTTGACTTGCATCTGTGCTAAAAGTCCTGACAACAAGGAAACTTCCATCTGCACATTCATCTGCTGTAAGGAGACAAACATGTCCCATCTATGGCATACTAAGGAACTCAACTGTGCCTTCTTTGTGGAGGGAGAAGAAGACTTTCGGCTAAGCGCGTCAGCTACTACATTCGCCTTACCAGGGTGATACTCAATGGTGTAGTCATAATCATTGATTAGCTCCATCCAACGACGTTGTCGCATGTTCAACTCACTCTGCAAAAAGATATACTTCAAGTTCTTGTGATCTGTAAAGATCTAACACACTTCCCCATAAAGATAGTTCCTCCAAATCTTTAACGCATGGACCACTGCTGCCAACTCCAAATCATGTGTCGGATAGTTCTCCTCATGTTTCTTAAGTTGTCGCAAAGCAAAAGAAACCACATGATCTTCCTACATCAGCACACAACCTAAACCTTTCTTGCAAGCATTACAGAAAACAACATATCCCTTCCCAGGCTCTGGCAATACTAGAACTGAAGCACTAGTCAACTTCTCCTTCAAACTTTGGAAAGCTTGCTGGAAACGATCATCCCAAACAAAAGGTACATCCTTTCTGGTCAACTTCATCATTGGCAACATGATTGCACTGAAGTCCTTGATAAACCTTCGGTAGTATCCTGCTAAACCTAGAAAACTGTGAAGTTCGGTCGGCGTCTTCAGCCGCTCCCATTCTTCAACTGACTCCACCTTCCTGGCGTCCACTTTGACTCCTTCTACAGATATCACATGACCTAAGAAAGTCACTTCCTCCAGCCAGAACTCGCATTTACTAAACTTGGCATACAACGATGTTGGCGAAGGAGAGTCAACGCTTGTCGAAGATGTTGTTCGTGCTTTTGACTATCCTGACTATAGATCAAGATGTCGATGTCATCTATAAAGACTACAACAAATTGATCTAGAAAGGAATGGAACACCCTATTCATCAAATCCATGAAAGCAGCAGGCGCATTGGTTAGCCCAAACGGCATAACCACAAACTCGAAGTGACCATACCTCGTCCTAAAAGCTAACTTTGGTATGTCTTCTGCCTTAATCCTTAACTGGTGATATCCAGACCGTAGATCGATCTTTGAAAACACCGTAGCACCACGCAACTGATCGAACAAATCATCTATCCTTGGCAACGGGTACTTATTCTTGATCGTGGCCTTGTTTAACTGCCAGTAGTCTATGCATAGCCGCATCAATTCGTCCTTTTTCTTAATGAACAACATTGAAGAACCCCAAGGCGACGTACTCGGTCGGATGAAACCTTTCTCCAACAATTCTTGTAACCGCTTCTTGAGCTCTGCCATCTCTGCTGGAGCCATCCTATATGGTGTCTGTGCAACTGGCTGTGTTCCTGGAACTAGATTGATCTCAAAATCAATCTCTCAAGGTGGAGGAACACCGGGGAACTCATCAGGAAACACATCTGCAAACTCTCGAACAACTGACACCTCCTCAAGTCTAGGACCCTTTGCCTTGGTATCCACAACGTGAGCTAAGAACGCCATACACCCCTGTTGTGACAACTTTTCTGCTACCATAGCTGATACTAGACATGTCGGAAGAATCTTCCTATCTCCTTAGAAGATCCACTTCTCTCCATCATCAACAAACACTGCTTGCTTGGAACCACAATCCAACACAACCTTATACTTCTCTAAGGTATCCATCCCAAGGATCACATCGAATCCATGCATATCAAGTGGTATAAGGTCCACTTGTATACTGTGTCCCGAAAAAGATAGAACACAGGACGAACACACTTCTCGAAGTACCGACGAACTGTCAAGAGGGGTTTCTAACATCAAGCTATCTTTCTTACAACTAACATGTAAAAGATAGTTTTCAAGCATACTATGGGCAATAAAAGAGTGTGTAGCACCTGGGTCAACCAGGATAGATATAAAGCAAGAAGAAGACAAATCAGAATGAAATAACTCCATTTGACCTGCTACCACTCGCGGGTTGACTATCGCCTCCGGCAGACTCATAGCATAGAATCGAGCAGTTGCTTGCTGTCCACGTCCTCTGCTTCCTTGAGCAGACGATCCATCTTGTGACGCTTGACCGCGTCCTCGCCCTATACTACTACTGGGCTGCTGTCTATCTGATCCTTGATGATTCTGTCTCGGCTGTTGTGTCACTTCAACATCTCTCTTTGGGCAGTTAGACTTGAAATGCCCTATCTGCCCGCAGATATAGCATGCCCTATCCTCAAACTATGGCCTAGATGGCCCCATCACTGCCACTGAAGCTGTACTATGCGCCTTTGACGGTGAAGAAACATAACCTCTTCCCTTACTTGGAGACCACTGTGATGGTACACTGGAACCTTTCATCATGGAAGGTGCTGGAAACCTTGGCTTCTTGAAGCCACCAAACCTTTGTCCCTGGAACTGAGCATGCCTCTTCTTAGACATGGATTCTCTTTTCTCCCTGACTAACCGTTCAATCCTTCAGACAGATTCCACAAACGTGGAAAACCGCTCTCGGTTCTCCAGCACAGAAGTAGGTGTTGTCAGCTCAGCACTCAAGCCTTTCTCAAAACGTCTGATCCGTTCATCATCTGTCATTGCCATGTGAGGACAAAACCATAACAAATCCATGAACTTGGCTTCATACTCGATGATGTTCATCATTCCTTGGTGCAAGCGCTCAAACTGGATGATCTTCTCATCCAGATACGTCTTCGGAAAGTATCAACTGATGAACTCTCGCCGGAAGATCTCCCAACCAATCTCCTCATCAGGTCGCTTCTCCTCTTCGATGGCCCGCCAGTGGCCAACACTACCCTTCAGAAGGTAGACAACGTGCTTGACTTTGTCTGCTTTGGGGATGTCGAGGATCCGGAAGGCCTTCTCAAGACCTGTCAGCCAAAGATCTGTATCCGCTGGATCAGCCGTCCCAGCATAATCTGAAGCTCCGACTCGGCGAAGCCGCTCAAAGGTCTTCCCAATACCTGATGTTCCACCATGGGGAGCCTGTGCTCTCGACGAAGGCACTGGAAATCTCTCTACCATGAGATTCATCGTGGCCATCATCTGCCCCATAAGCTGTTGGTAGGCAGGATTTTCGAGAATGGTTGGGTCAAGTTGGGGAACCTCAGGCACCCGATCTCCATGTGTCTACCCTCTTGCTCCATCAACTGATGCAGCATTGCTGCTCTTGACAACATGTTCTTCATGGTTTCCAGACATCTTAGCTTTTTCTTCTGCTGAGGGCAGAAGATAATTGTAAGAAAATCCGGAAACTCATAAGAACAGACACAACCTAGTCCTAGATCCCTGTAGACTCAGTGAACCTAGAGCTCTGATACCAAACTTGTGGCGACACATCCCGCTATAACACAGACAACGAGGTGCCACGCGAAAACGTGCGGAAAACACCATAAACCACTTATTACCAAAAACCTAGGTTAATTAAAACCGATTTCAGAAAGTAAATAAACCAAGAAACTATTACATCCAGATCCTCATCTTGCAAGCAAATAGGTTATACAAAAATGATTACAAGCCTTTTATTCGTGTCCACAACTTAGTAGGGAAGCTGTCCTGTCCACATATGAGTTCATCACATGTTTATACATACACAACAGGCCACATCCGGCCAGCAGCAGGATATACAAGGCTACAACAGCTATACACCATAAAACATCGTCAAAACACCTCTGAGGACCTGAGAGTACAGGGATGACTCTAAGACTCTATTACAAAACAACCAAAACATCACCATATCCATCTCTTGCCTTCTACTTCTCTTCTTGCTGCTCGGCCGCAACTCCGCGACCACCACTATGTCTAGCGCGATCACCTAAAAGGTTGTAAACCAGCGAGGTGAGACACACAGTCCCAGTGAGAAACATAACTCCCCGCCGAAACTATAAAAGCTTAGAAAGATTAAGAAACAACAGCAGATAACTGATAAAGCGTAGAATAAGAGCAGCATACTGAGCAAGGTGTACGAAAGGCATATAACCTAGTATTTCTTTATGGAACATGATTGACAATGTAACATCCCTAACCTGGGTTATGTGTTAACCCTAGATGTTTTGTCTAATAAGGTTGAGTAGATACTTAATCTTATCTTGGGAAAAGTAATTAGGGCTCATGAGAAACTTATGTTTCCATTTTGGTCCTATTTGAACAATGTTGAAGCAATGTTTGCTTATTTTGGACTAAAGTGCAAATTAACCAAGTTGAGGGGTTAAATTGAAAATGTTGCATGATAATATGTTCCTCTGATGTTGAGACATCATAAGAATGAATATGATGTACTGGTATAGTTTTCACAAGCTTGGGCACCAAGATTAAGGTTGTAAAGCAATCCTTGTGCATTAAAACCTAGTTTTGGGGTAATGTGCAATTTACCCAAAACCTAGGGTTCAATATGAAAAATACCACTTCAATAAGGTCCCTAATGTTTCTTGGAATCATGTAGAGCAAAGAAAATGAGAGGGGTGCCTCATTTGAATTAAGTTGGAGGAGAGAGAATATTGATATTAAAATAATCAAGATTTAATCCTAAGTGAAACCCTAATTCAATTTAGGGCAAAAATGAATGTATTAATTAAAGGGCCTTCAACCAAAATTAAAATGGTTGGATTCAGATGTGTGTGGATGAGCTTAAAGCCTTGCAAAGGCACGATCATATCCTAAGGAGGTGAAATTCCACTCACCATTATTATAAGAAAAAGAATTTCCACTCAAATATGGAAATTATTATTATAAGGGTTAAGGTGCTTAATTTCTTTTCCCTTAATTCTTGGATAATGTAAGGAAGCTCGGTGGGATAGAGATTCCTTTGCATGTAAGAAACCAAGCGGAGAGTTGTGGGAACAATTTTGGAATTAATAGACTTTTATAAGAGATTTTCTTTCTCATCAATTTTTCTTATAAAAGTACATTTTCCAAGCCAAAACAAAGGCTTTTTCAGATTTCTTTCTTTCCCCTTGCTTGGAAAATGACCAAGGAGCTAGGGAGGACCAGGAGAATGACCCCCAACATGTTGCCAAACTTTTCAACCAAAATCTTGAGGACGAGTCTAGGGGGAGTTGCAAGACATTCATTCACCATTGTTGCCGTGAGCTTGGAGCTTTGGAGCTCAATTGGAGGCATGTTTTATAACTTGAACCCTTAATTTTATTATTGCAATCAATTCCTTATCAATTGGTGATCATTTATACATTTCCGAAATTATGTTTGGTTGATTGATGTAATCTCCATGGAAATCACAGTAGATTTCATGAGTTTGGAGCTTGATGATGATGACATCATCATAAGCACACACCTGCTCAAATATCTAGGGCAAACGGTTTCAATGTTGGGTCCAAACGGTTTCACCAAACCGTTTGGTGACCAAACGGTTTGCAAACCATTTGGTGGTTTGAGTTCCAAACCGTTTGGAATGGTTGACCGTTTGAGATGGTTGACCGGTTGAAGATTTATGCTGTGGTACTTGGATCTTGATCTAATGGTTCCAATTGGTTGTCCTTGATGGATTCAAACGTGATTGATTTCTTTATTGCAAACCCTAATCGACTAAGTGTTGATTTTGAAATTGGTTGAGATGATGTTTTGGGTTGATTAACCCAAAATTTTCAAAACCATTTGGGGATCACCCAAACGGTCTCAAGACCGTTTGGGGGTCACCCAAGACCATTTTGATGTTTAGTGTTAAGTATGGCTAAGTGTTTGAAGGTCCAAAGGTACGAAACTGATTTGCAACTAAGTGATGATTTGATAATCGATCCAATGGTTCAAAACCCTAATTGGATGTCATGGTTTTGATGATGGAATGGGAAAATGGTCTCAAGACTGTTTGGAGATCAACCAAATGGTCTCAAGACCGTTTGGTGGTCATCCAAGACCGTTTGGGGTCAGGTCATACCTTGTGATGATGATATTTCATTGATTTCAATTGATTTAGTTCCACAATGTCAACCATTGATGGATCCACGATTTCAAACCCTAAGTGATGGTTTCTTGATTATCAAACCAAGTTCAATTGGGTTCAAAACCCTAAATTGAAGGTCTAATTGAATGGTGATTCAGTGGTCCAATTGAAGAATGCTTTAGTGGTTCAATTTATAATTGGTTCATGGATTGAAACATTGAGTCGATTGAGTGTTGAAGTGCCTTTTTGGTCCATGTGGTTTTGAGAGGGTTTGGACCAAACGGTCTCAAGACCGTTTGGGTCCAAATGGTCTCAAGACCGTTTGGGAACAAATGGTCTCAAGACCATTTGAGACCAAACGATCTCAAACCGTTTGGAGACCCAAAGTGCAAACGGTTCCAATACCTACTTTGTCTAATTGATTTCAAGTACAACTTGTTCAAATGGTTTTCAACCAATTGATGTATGAGAACCAAGATCATTGAGGGTCTAACTAATTAACTTTGTGAAGATCAACATGGTTAATCCATTTGAATATCTCATATGATTGAAGGTTCAATATGATGAACCTATTTAGATACTTAATTCATTTGAAGATTTCAATGGTTAACCCGATTGATCATTTTGTGGAATTGAAAGTTTATTTGGTCAATTCTTTTGAATTCCTTATATAATTTATGGTTTAATTTATTAGACCATTTGGACATCTAATATGATCAAAGGTCAATTAGCTTTGTGATTATTAAATATGTAGACCCATGATGATTGTGAAGGTTAACCCTAGCTATGTGTACTCAAGGGAAGAGTTGACCTAGACAAATCTTGGGGTACTTAACATCCCAAAGAGGATAAGAGAGAGAGTGAGAAAGATGAATGCTTATATAATTAAGTCCTAATTCTCTCTTTATGAGTAAATCATGTGATAAGGGTTTGTTCCATAATAATGACATCATGAAACCCTAATCAATGAGCCCTAACCCTAATTAGAGCAATGCTATGTGTGTAACCCTAATTAGAGCAATGCTATGTGTGTTACCCTAATTAGAGCAATGCTATGTGTGTAACCCTAATTAGAGCAAAGCTATGTGTGAAACCCTAATCTAGGGCAAGGATGAGTGTTATTATAAATCTAGGGTGATGATGTAACCCTAATTTAGTGTAACAATGAAGGAAATCCTAATTTAAGGGGAATTGTATATCCTAACCCTATTTTGGGTATGAGGTAAGAGAAACCTTACTTGGAGGTGAATGATAAACCTTAATCATTAAAATGGGGTAAGGTGCATGAAACCCTAATATAAGGTAGTGCCACTAATCCTATTTGAAGATCTAGCACTGGGTGATGTGTTTGTGAAATATTAATTTCACATAATACTAGGTGAATCTCTGATATAGAAGGATGATCATATGAAACTCTATTGAAGAGTAATACTATGTTAGATCCGTAAATGTATGGAATATTCTATGTGAATCTTTAAATTATAAATATGGAGAATACTATTCCTAATTAAGCTAAAGGGGTTGGATGATAGCAGTCGTGGTGGTGTAAAATGGTCATGGTGATCTTCTGTAGCACGATCGTGCAAGGTAGCACGGCCGTGGTGGCTTCCCCTTGCACGGCCGTCCTTGGGTGCACGACCATGGTGCTCTATGCTTGACTTGGAGTTGAATTGTAAGTGACCTAGCATGGTCATTTTGTTAGTTCCTAGCTTAAGGATGAGTCCATAGTATTGGCAACGGTTTTATATTCTAAGTAAGTGACTAATGACCACTACCTTATATGAAAAATGTGATGAACTGGTACATAAAGTATTAGGATGGATAATACCCTAATACAAGCTAAGTGTATGAACTCAAGTGAGATAAAGGTGTTGAGGGATGTGATACATCAAGATATGATAGATATCACATCCAACACCCCAATACTGGTATACTTGATGTGTTATAAGTCTAATGCAATCGGATGAATGACACATGAGATGTGTCATGTCAATGGTTACATTGAGATGTAATGCACCCTGTTGAATGTAGGCTAACATGCCTTATGAAAAGGATAATCCAAACCCATAATCTATGATGTAATCATATTCTGGCAAAGATGAGAGAGAAACTCATGCTATGTGTTGATAATTCATTCAATGGTGATTGATGAGAATAAATAAGTATGATTGAATACTTATGTTATCCATATTAATAATGCTATGTGAAACCCTAATACAGGATGGTGCTATGTGAAGCTCTAACCTAGAGTAATTCTATGTGATGTTCAAATACAGACTAATGGGTTATGAATGTAATAGGATAACCCTTGTATTGCATGGTACTGATATGTAATTGTATCATGATTACTAATCATGCAGATATGTTGAGATGATGAGCATAGCCAGGTATGAGCTATGATATTCTGTATATTGAAAATGTTCTATAGGCCTTATAAGCCTTCATATGTTTTGTTGCTTAGGGAAAGGTAACCCACAATTAATGAGTCATGTGTGTTACATGATGTGCTAATTATCTTGGATTGATTATGAGCTTCATAATCCATAATATGCCTTATTGCCTATCAAGGGGTAATAAGAGGTAGTATGAGTTTGTGAACTATGTGCAATACTTTGTGTAGCAAGAATCATAATGTCCTTGGTCAGATGACTTGTAAGTATAAAGTTACCTAATAAGTGGTAACAAGTGTTCTATACTGAGATAAGGGTTCAAATACCCAGGTTCTATAACCATGATGATGAACTTATTAAGAAGTGGAAATGTACTTGATGAGTTGAGGGACTAAGATTCCAACACTTTGTGAAAAGAGTATGGCTACAGGCCATGACTCCCCAATGAAAAAAGCAGGCATTAGAAAGGTAACCTAAGCCTGAAGAGAGTTAATGTTGTGGTAATGATTCTATAGTGAATAAATGTTATACATGTTATTCATATTCCTTAAAGGATAAGTGACGTGTTGTTCTATCAAATTATGGCTACATTGCTTTTGATAAGAATGATGTTCTAATCTGTTAGACATTGAATTAACTGTTGTCAAATAAATATAATTCCTTTGTGTATATTTATCCTCTTAAGCTGCAATAATAATGTTTCTGGCGGAGAGTTATATCTCTCGCTGGGGCAATTTGCAATTGTCTCACCCCCGTGGGAATCACATTTTTAGGTGGACACAGACGAGGAGGCATGAATCCTTCAGTAGGTGAAGGATAGCAGCAGCAGTAGCAGGGACAGCAGTGAAGTCTCACGTGGAGACACTGGATGTTATGCCTTGTATAGATGTAGATAGAGTCCTATGTGTCATCTCTATACTCTCAGGTCCTCAGAGTAGTAGTTAGTTGTGGCATCTAACTTATAAAAATGAGATTTACTTAAGCGGAAGTGAATCATTTGCAGCGGATTACTGAAAATCACTAAAAATTAAAACTTTTTGCAAAGAGATCCAAACATAAGAAATCTCTTACATCAAGAACCATTGTATAACATTATATACATCCTGATTTAAAGGTATATGACTTGTACTATCTCTTCTCAAGGATTAAATCAGGATTGGTTAGAGTCCAATGCCTGGCTGTGAAATCAGGATTGGTTAGAGTCCAATGTCTGGCTATGAAATCAGGATTGGTTAAAGTCCAATGCCTGGCTGTGTAATCAGGTTTGGTTAAAGTCCAATACCTGGCAGAGGTGTAATGCCTATAATCAGGGTTGGCTAAAGTCCAATGCCTAGCTGTGAAATCAGGATTGGTAGTGTCCAATGCCTGGCGGTGTAATCAGGTTTGGAAGAGTCTGATACCTGGCAGAGGCTAAATGCCTGTAGTGATAACACAGGATTGGTAATAACCCAATGCCTGTAATGATGATTTAGGATTGGTATTAATCCAATTCATGTATTGATGGTAAATGAATACTTGGTAGATATATCTCTTTATCTATTTAACAGGTTGGATAAGGCCAACATAATGAAACAAGAATGTTTCATGGGTGACATAACAAGATGATGAGTGTTACAAGAAAAGTTTGATATGATGGTATAATATGATGGATAAATGATATGCATGTCATTTCTATTCCTTATTAAAAGAATAGATGATATATTTCTCTATCATAAATAGTTGCAATGCTTACAAAGTTGAGAATGCTTTAAACTACTTAACCTCTGCTCAATTTCATATCTTTAAATTGTAATACAATGTTTTGGCGGAGAGTTATATCTCCCGCTGGGGAAATTTACTATTGTCTCACCCCCGTGGGATCCAATTTTTTTAGGTGGACGCGGACAAAGAGGCAAGAAACCTTTAGTAGAGAAAGAACAGCAGAAACCTCAAGGACAACAGTAATATCTCAGGTGGAGATACTGCCTGTCTAGTCTTATAGTTAGAAAGTCCTATGTGTCGTCTCTGTACTCTCAGGTCCTCGGAGGCAGTGGTTAGTGTTTTTATTGAATCGATCTGAGATTTTGGCTTGATGCCTCGAGGTTTTATGTTCTCTGTATATAATGATGAATAGGACAACTTCACAGCCAGGCATTGGACTCTAACCAATCCTGATCTCACAGCCAGGCATTGGACTTTAACCAACCCTAATTTCACAGCCAGGCATTGGACTCTAACCAATCCTGATTTCACAGCCAGTCATTGGACTTTAGCCAATCCTGATTACATAGTTCATGGAATTTAATTCCTTTAACTCATCATTGATCATCACATACTACTTTAGGCTCTGAATCTTGAGGTTAGCCTGCATAACTTTACACATTCTTTATTTAATACAGTTGTTACTCTTATTAAGTTTATTAAAACGTTATCCTTTCTTATAATAAACTTTTATAATCATTTTGGTACCTCACACTATGTCATAATTTCTCTTATGGCTCATAAGGCCCATAAAGCATCTTGTCACCTCTCACTAGGCAACAATAACATATTACTTCATGTAATACAATAGTAACACATCTATTCCCTCAATAGGGTTAGGGCTTACTATTCCTATCATATTATGAATTCTCATGTCCCATTACCCAATTTAGGGTTAGGGTTTTCCATCTCACATTAGGATTTCATAGTTATCAAAGTATATCAACTTTGAGATGCTAATTGTGAAGTCTTTCATATCTTGATGTATCACTTTCCTCATTACTTCCAACTTTCTTAAGTTATCAACTTATCTTGGATTAAGGTGTTTCCCATCTTAATCCTTTCATCCACTAACCTATCACACTTACCATGAAGTGCATAGGTTACACATAAGAATGGTCCATCTATCTTTAATGATATGGACTCATTTCAAGTTAAAGCATTGCCTTCTATAAGGGTATTTACAATCAATCACGTTAGGCATTTCCCCCATCAATGTATTAGTTACCATTCCATTATTAGGATTAGGGTTTCCCATACTATCATACTTCATTAGGGTGAGGATTGCATATAACATCACCCTTCATTAGGCTTTCTCATCATATTGCCTAAAATTAGGGTTTACTATTCATCCCAACAAGGGTTTCTCATGGCATCACCCTCAGTTAGGGTTTCACATGGAATCACCCTCAACTAGGGTTTCCACTATGGTTACCCCCAACTTGGGTCTACTATTCATCTCCATTAGGATTTTATTCAATTATCCATAATTAGAGATTCACTATTCATCCCAATTAGGGTTAGAATTCAATAGCCCTGTCCATTAGGGTTTATATTCTTGGTTAGGGTTTCATGATCTCTTTACTTAAGGATCATACCCTTAATCACCTCATGAATCATATTCATGTATGAACTTCATGCTATCATCTTCTTAACTTGATCAGGTTACATCAACCCTCAATCATGTACATACAACTATGATTAACATAGTGTACCAAGTCATTGCTCTTATAAGCAATTAGGGTTCATCCCTTATTTGGCACTAATCACTTAGGTACTATTAGGGTTTAAACCTTGTACCTTCATTTATTATCAGTACTAATCATCATTGGATCAATGGATCATTCATCATCTTAATTCTCAAGAGATTCAATCACATTGGACCTCCATTACATAAGGTATCCAATTGACAAACCAATTGAGGCCTCAATTACATTAGGTATCCAAAAGGATTAACCAATTGAGTCCTCAATCAATTTTGACTACTTGAGCCCCAAACGGTCTTGGTCTTTCAAGGTTCAAACGGTTTGAAACCGTTTGCTAAAGGTGGTCACTTGAAACCGTTTGCTAAAGCACTCTTGAGATCGATTGGGCCTCAAACAGTTTGGGATCGTTTGGTCCCAAACGGTCTTGAGACTGTTTGGTCCCAAACGGTCTTGAGACCATTTGGACTCAAACGGTCTTGAGACCGTTTGATCCAAACCTCCTCAAAACCGCATGGACCAATTATGGGCTCTACCTATCAAATCGATTTGGGGTTCTCAATGTTGATTCCTTCAATCATTGAATTCATGTAACCAATCTTCAATTGGACCCATCACCATACTTCAATTGAGTTAATTAGGTCATCCTTCAACTAATTTGACCCTCAATTAACCCTTAATTGATCATCAATTAGGGTTTGGATCCTAGGATTGGTCACCAAATCAGCACTTAATTGTATTTCAATTTGGTATCTTTGGACCTTCAAACACTTGACCAAATTTAACTCTAGACCTCCAAACGGTCTTGGGTGACCCCCAAACGGTCTTGAGACCGTTTGGGTGATTCCCAAATGGTTTTGAAACCGTTTGGGTCAATCAACCCAAAGCATCAACTCATTCAATTGCAAGATCAGCACTTAGCCGATTAGGGTTTATACCATATGTTTGAATCTTCAAATACATAACCATACTCACGCATAGAACTCCAAATGGTCTTGGTTGACCTCCAAACGGTCTTCAGACCGTTTGGGTGATTCCCAAATGGTTTTGAAACCTTTGGGGTCAATCAACCCAAGTTTCAAACTCAATCACTTATGAAATCAGCACTCAACCCGATTAGGGTTTAGGTGATTGTTGGACCTTCAACTCATGAACCAATTGGAGTTAATCAATAATAATTGATGGGTCATTAACCTAGTTCATTATGAACAAATCCTCAAATGGTCAACCCTGGTCAAAATCACCAAATGGTCTTAAACCGTTTGCTTCTATGCGGTTTAGTGAAACTGTTTCATTCCAAACGGTTTGGAACCGTTTGCTCCCAAACGGTTTGTGAAATCGTTTGGACATTTGATTGAAACCGTTTGCTCTAGATATTTGGGGAGGTGTGTGCTTATTATGATGTCATCATATATCATCAAGCTCTAGACCCATGAAACCTGCTGTGATTTCCATGGAGATTGCATCAATCAACCAAATCAATAATTGTAAATAGAGAAATGATCATTATTTGATGGGGAATTGAATGCAATAACAAAGTTAGGGTTTCAAGTTATAAAACCCACCTCCAAATGAGCTCCAAAGCTCTATGATCACGCCAAAAATGGTGGATGAAGCTTTTGCAACTCCCCCTAAGCTCGTCCTCAAGCTTTTGATTGAAAAGACTAGCTAGAGTTGAAGAGGAGATCAGATTAAGAAGAAATCCATAATTCATTTTCGATTTCCACCATGGAATCAAGGGGAAAAGAGGTCAAGAACCTTACCAACAGGTTAGGGACGTCCTCCTCCTGTTCCTGAGCTTCTCTTGGGGTCGTCCAAGGCAAAGAAAGAAAGGAAATCCGAAAAGAAGTACTTAAGTGAGTGGAAAAGGGATATGTATAAGGAAATCCCAAGGAACGAGAAAATGGGATTATTTCCTTTAATTCCCAAAATAATTTCCACCAAATCCCCCTCCATTTATTGGCCACGAAGCCATCTTCATGTTCTTGCAAAACCTCTTCATTATCCAAGAATAAAGGGAAAAGAAATTAAGCACCTTAACCCTTATAATATTAATATCCATTTTTTAGTGGAAATTCTTTTTCTTATAATAATGGTGAGTGGAATTTCACCTCTTTAAGATATGCTCGTGCCTTTACAAGGCTTAAGCTCGTCCACACATATCTGAATCCAACCATTTTAATTTTGGTTGAAGGCTCTTTCAATTAATACATTTATTTTTGCCCTAAATTGAATTAGGGTTTCAATTAGGATTAAATCTTGATTATTTTAATATCAAGATTCTCTCTCCTCCAACTTAATTCAAATGAGGCGCCCCTCTCATTTTGTTTGCTCTATATGATGCCAAGAAACATTAGGGACCTTATTGAAGTGGTAATTTGCATATTGAACCCTAGGTTTTGGGTAAATTGCACTTTACACCAAAACTAGGTTTTAATGCACAAACATTGCTTTATCAGCTCTTTCTTGGTGCTCAGGCTACCACAAGCCATACTTTTGCATCATATCCATTCTCATGATGCTTCAACACATGAGGAACATCTTATAATGCAACATTTGCAATTTAACCCCTCAACTTGGGTAATTTGCACTTTAGTCCAAAATAAGCAAACATTGCTTCAACATTGTTCAAACAAGACCAAAATTGAAACATAAGTTTCTCATGAGCCCTAATTAATTTTCACAAGATAATATTAAGAATATAATCATCTTTCTTAATTAAAACACCTAGGGTTAAAGTATAACCCAGGTCAGGGATGTTACATTAGTGCTTTCGAGATTTTGACCCAGTGCCTCGAGATTTTATACTGCCTGTGTTTAGCTTGACAGGATAGTTAATGCTTGTAATTCTCAGAAAGAGATGATACAGAATATGTACCTTTGAACAAGAATGTAAATGTATTACTTTGGTTCTATGTGAGAAAGTTTCCCTTTGATGGATCTCTTGATAAAAAGGTTTTAATTTTTAGTGGTTTTTGGTAATCCGCTGCTTAGTGAACGCTTCCGCATTAGTTAATTATGTTTTCATGAGTTGTATGCCACAATTAAGTGGTATCAGAGCTCTAGGTTCGCTGAGTCTACAGATACATAGGACTTAGGTTTTAGAGTCTGTTCTAAGTGTCTTCAAGTTTATCTGATAGTATCTTCTGCTCATATAGGAGAAGAAGAACTTGAAAATGACTAGAGAACATGAGGAACACATTGTTAAGGGCAATGTTGTTGCATCAGGAGAGGGTGCATGGGACCAGGCAAGAGGAGAACAAATTCCTTATAATTCTCACCTTGACCTAATCAAGATAGAGAATCCTATGTTATGCTCTTGAAGGGCAGGATAGGAAAATAGTAATGCATATATAAGACTGGATAATAGTATTACAACCTAAGTTACCAGTCTTTAATGCATAAACTTTGGACTTTGAAAGGATTCCTGAGTAACATGGTCATGTTGGAACAGTGGAAATGTGGGAAAGATTAATATATGGTGAGAAAATAGATTTTGCCATAAGTTTGGACAAATAGTACATATGTGATGGTAGTGCCCAAGGAGGGGCAATAAGTTGGGAATTAAGGTAAGGTCTCTATAATTTTAGAGACATTTGCCTAAATATTCTGAAAAGTCAAAGTTTTTGGTGTCACCAGTGCAATAGATGCCTAGTGCACCAGGGCAATAGCCACTAAGAGAAGGCAAAAGCAGCAACATGAGATAGATGGACACTATGTGTTGAAATCAACCTAATGTGGTAGGTGACCTTGAGGGGTGATACTTAAATGAAATATATTCAATCTGATACGTCATATTATGATTCTATGTGTTAAAGATATGAAAGTAGTTGTTTTTAAATTCCTTTGACTAGTCCTATAAGGACACAAGGGAGATGAGAACTTATAGCCTACTCAGTGTTCCTTAAAATGTTTTATAATCTCCCTTATCTGTGTGTTGAAAGATGAGATTTAGAAGTGATGCCTAAAGAAAAATTCAAGAATGGAAAATCCTGTGTGTATAATGATATGAAAAGTGAGGAATATGACGATAAGTAAAGTGCATACTACCTAATCTCAATACTTATATACCCTGGCCAGGTATATGATTATTGAAGATAAGGAAAGTATGAAACTCTTATATTGTTATCTTTTTTATTACTCTGATCAAGTAGTCATTTTGAAACAATCTAGAGAGTATAATGTAACTAAAAGGAAAAGCTATGTGAACATTCCCAATTAATAAGAAGAGCTATGTGAACATTCCCAACTAATAGGAAGAGCTATGTGAACATTCCCAATTAATAGGAAGAGCTATGTGAACATTCCCAATTAATAGGAAGAGCCATGTGAACATTCCCAACTAAAAGGAAAACCTATGTGAACATTCCCAACTAATAGGAAGAGCTATGTGAACATTCCCAACTAATAGGAAGAGCTATGTGAACATTCCCAACTAAAAGGAAAAGCTATGTGAACATTCCCAACTAATAGAAAGAACTATGTGAACATTCCCAACTAAAAGGAAAAGCTATGTGAACATTCCCAACTAAAAGGAAAACCTATGTGAACATTCCCAACTAATAGGAAGAGTTATGTGAACATTCCCAACTAAAAGGAAAAGCTATGTGAACATTCCCAACTAAAAGGAAAGCTATGTGAACATTCCCAACTAAAAGGAAAAGCTATGTGAACATTCCCAACTAATAGGAAGAGCTATGTGAACATTCCCAACTAAAAGGAAAATCTATGTGAACATTCCCAACTAATAGGAAGAGCTATGTGAACATTCCCAACTAAAAGGAAAAGCTATGTGAGCATTCCCAATTACATAGAGTTTGCTAAGTGAACTTTCCTAAATGAATAAAAGATTACTGAGTGAATTATTTCTGTTAGATAGATGTGTTTTTCCTTTTGATAAATATTCTTGGGTGATGATAGAAGTATGCTCTTTTATGCTTTTTCCTTTCAATAATATGGACATCATATGTTAGGGGTTTATGCTTTGCATAAACATAAACATTGATAAGGTTGAATTAATGAAAGGAACTTTGTGTGGATTACAGAATCCATGATATCTCCATGATATTAAGATATTATGTGGAGATTTGAGGGTATGATAACTGAATAAATTTGTCCCTCCTTTTTCTGGGATTTCGGGGATGAAATTCTTGTTAGGGGTTTATAATTTGTAACATCCCTGACCTGGGTTATGTGTTAACCCCAGATGTTTTGTCTAATAAGGTTGAGTAGATACTTAATCTTATTTTGGGAAAAGTAATTAGGGCTCATGAGAAACTTATGTTTCCATTTTGATCCTGTTTGAATAATGTTGAAGCAATGTTTGCTTATTTTGGACTAAAGTGCAAATTACCCAAGTTGAGGGGTTAAATTGCAAATGTTGCATGATAAGATGTTCCTCTTATGTTGAGACATCATAAGAATTAATATGATGTAGTGGTATGGTTTTCACAAGCTTCGGCACCTACATTAAGCTAGTAAAGCAATCTTTGTGCATTAAAACCTAGTTTTGGAGTAATGTGCAATTTACCCAAAACCTAGGGTTCAATATGCAAAATACCACTTCAATAAGGTCCCTAATTTTTCTTGGCACCATGTAGAGCAAAGAAAATGAGAGGGGAGCCTCATTTTAATTAAGTTGGAGGAGAGAGAATCTTGATAGTAAAATAATCAAGATTTAATCCTAGTGAAACCCTAATTCAATTTAGGGCAAAAATAAATGTATTAATTAAAGGGCCTTCAACCAAAATTAAAATGGTTGGATTCAGATGTGTGTGTGTATGAGATTAAATCCTTGCAAAGGCACGAGCATATCCTAAGGAGGTGAAATTCCACTCACCATTATTATAAGAAAAAGAATTTCCACTCAAATATGGAAATTATTATTATAAGGGTTAAGGTGCTTAATTTATTTTCCCTTAATTATTGGATAATGGAAGGAAGCTTGGTGGGATAGAGATGCCTTTTCATGTAATAAATCAAGGGGGGATTCGTGGCAACAATTTTGGAATTAATAGACTTTTATAAGAGATTTTCTCTCTCATCAATTTTTCTTATAAAGGTACCTTTTCCAAGCCAAAACAAACGATTTTTTGGATTTCTTTCTTTCCCCTTGCTTGGAAAACGACCAAGGAGCTTGGGAGGACCAGGAGAACGACCCTCAACCTGTTGCCAAACTTTTCAACCAAAAGATTGAGGACGAGCCTAGGGGGAGTTGCAAGAGCTTCATTCACCATTGTTGCCGTGAGCTTGGAGCTTAGGAGCTCAATTGGAGGCGGGTTTTATAACTTGAACCCTTAATTTTATTATTGCAATCAATTCCTTATCAATTGGTGATCATTTCTACATTTTGAAATTAAGTTTGTTTGATTGATGCAATCTCCATGGAAATCACAATAGATTTCATGAGTTTGGAGCTTGATGATGATGACATCATCAAAAGCACACACCTCCTCAAATATCTAGGGCAAACGGTTTCAATGTTGGGTCAAAACGGTTTCATCAAACCGTTTGGTAGTTTGAGTTCCAAACCGTTTGGATTGGTTGACCATTTGAGATGGTTGACCAGTTGAAGATTTATGTTGTGGTACTTGGATCTTGATCCAATGGTTCCAATTGGTTGTCCTTGATGGATTCAAATGTGATTGATTTCTTTATTGCAAACCCTAATCGGCTAAGTGCTGATTTTGAAATTGGTTGAGATGATGTTTTGGGTTGATTAACCCAAACGGTTTCAAAACCGCTTGGGGATCACCCAAACGGTCTCAAGACCGTTTGGGGGTCACCCAAGACCATTTGGAGGTTTAGGGTTAAGTATGGCTAAGTGTTTGAAGGTCCAAAGGTACCAAACTAATTTGCAACTAAGTGTTGATTTGATAATCGATCCAATGGTTCAAAACCCTAATTGGATGTCATGGTTTTGATGATGGAATGGGCAAACGGTCTCAAGACCGTTTGGAGATCA
The DNA here is from genome assembly GCA_963693085.1 of Alisma plantago-aquatica. Lineage (NCBI taxonomy): Eukaryota > Viridiplantae > Streptophyta > Magnoliopsida > Alismatales > Alismataceae > Alisma > Alisma plantago-aquatica. Next base: position 879,479,336 of record OY856411.1, read on the forward strand.
ACCAAATAGTCTCAAGACCGTTTGGTGGTCATCCAAGACCATTTGGGGTCAGGTCATACCTTGTGATGATGATAGTTCATTGATTTCAATTGATTTAGTTCCACAATGTCAACCATTGATGGATCCTCGATTTCAACCCCTAAGTGATGGGTTCTTGATTATCAAACCAAGTTCAATTGGGTTCAAAACCCTAAATTGAAGGTCTAATTGAATGGTGATTCAGTGGTCCAATTGAAGAATGCTTTAGTGGTTCAATTTATAATTGGTTCATGGATTGAAACATTGAGTCGATTGAGTGTTGAAGTGCCTTTTTGGTCCATGCGGTTTTGAGAGGGTTTCGACCAAACAGTCTGAAGACTGTTTGGAGACCCAAAGTGCAAACGGTTCAAATACCTACTTTGTCTAATTGATTTCAAGTACAACTTGTTCAAATGGTTTTCAACCAATTGATGTATGAGAACCAAGATCATTGAGGGTCTAAGTAATTAACTTGGTGAAGATCAACATGGTTAATCCATTTTAATATCTCATGTGATTGAAGGTTCAATATGATGAACCTATTTAGATACTTAATTCATTTGAAGATTTCAATGGTTAACCCGACTGATCATTTTGTTGAATTGAAAGTTTATTTGGTCAATTCTTTTGAATTCCTTATATAATTGATGGTTTAATTGATTAGACCATTTGGACATCTAATATGATCAAAGGTCAATTAGCTATGTGATTATTAAATATGTAGACCCATGATGATTGTGAAGGTTAACCCTAGCTATGTGTACTCAAGGGAAGAGTTGACCTAGACAAATCTTGGGGTACTTAACATCCTAAAGAGGATAAGAGAGAGAGTGAGAAAGATGAATGCTTATATAATTAAGTCCTAATTCTCTTTTTATGAGTAAATCGTGTGATAAGGGTTTGATCCATAATAATGAGATCATGAAACCCTAATCAATGAGACCTAACCCTAATTAGAGCAATGTTATGTGTGTAACCCTAATTATAGCAATGCTATGTGTGTAACCCTAATTAGAGCAATGCTATGTGTGTAACCCTAATTAGAGAAATGCTATGTGTGTAACCCTAATTAGAGAAATGCTATGTGTGTAACCCTAATTAGAGAAAAGCTATGTGTGAAACCCTAATCTAGGGCAAGGTTGAGTGTTATTATAAATCCAGGGTGATGATGTAACCCTAATTTAGTGTAACAATGAAGGAAACCCTAATTTAATGGGAATTGTATATCCAAACCCTATTTTGGGTATGAGGTAAGAGAAACCTTACTTGGAGGTGAATGATAACCTTAATCCCTAAAATGGGGTAAGGTGCATGAAACCCTAATATAGGGTAGTGCCACTAATCCTATGTGAAGGTCTAGCACTGGGTGATGTGTTTGTGAAATATTAATTTCACATAATACTAGGTGAATCCCTGATATAGAAGGATGATCATATGAAACTCTATTGAAGAGTAATACTATGTGAGATCCATAAATGTATGGAATATTCTATGTGAATCTTTAAATTATAAATATGGAGAATATTATTCCTAATTAAGCTAAAGGGGTTGGATGATAGCAGCCATGGTGGTGTAAAATGGTCATGGTGATCTTCTGTAGCACGATCGTGCAAGGTAGCACGGTCGTGGTGGCTTCCCCTTGCACGGCCGTCCTTGGCTACACGGCCATGGTGCTCTATGCTTGACTTGGAGTTGAATTGTAAGTGACCTAGCATGGTCATTTTGTTAGTTCCTAACTTAAGGATGAGTCCATAGTATTGGCAACAGTTTTATATTCTAAGTAAGTGACTAATGACCACTACCTTATATGATAAATGTGATGAATTGGTACATAAAGTATTAGGATGGATAATACCCTAATACAAGCTAAATGTACGAACTCAAGTAAGATAAAGGTGTTGAGGGAAGTGATACATCAAGATATGATAGATATCACATCCAACACCCCAATACTGGTATACTTGATGTGTTATAAGTCCAATGCAATCGGATGAATGACACATGAGATGTGTCATGTCAATGGTTACATTGAGATGTAATGCACCCTGTTGAATGTAGGCTAACATGCCTTATGAAAAGGATAATCCAAACCTGTAACATCCCTGACCTGGGTTATGCTTTAACCCTAGGTTTTTTGATTAAGAAAGATGATTATATGTTTAATCTTATCTTGTGAAAAGTAATTAGGGCTCTTGAGAAACTTATGTTTCAATTTTGGTCCTGTTTGAACAATGTTGAAGCAATGTTTTCCTATTTTGGACTAAATTGCTAATTACCCAAGTTGAGGGGTTAAATTGCAAATGTCACATGATGAGATGTTCCCCATGTTTTTAAGCATCATGAAAATGAAGGTGATGCAAAGATATGGCTTGTGGTAGCCTGAGTACCAAGGAAAAGCTGATAAAGCAATGTTTGTGCATTAAAACCTAGTTTTGGTGTAAAGTGCAATTTACCCAAAACCTAGGGTTCAATATGCAAATTAACACATCAATAAGGTCCCTAATGTTTCTTGGCATCATGTAGAGTAAATAAAATGAGAGGGGCGCCTCATTTGAATTAAGTTGGAGGAGAGAGAATCTTGATATTAAAATAATCAAGATTTAATCCTAATTGAAACCCTAATTCAATTTAGGGCAAAAATGAATGTATTAATTACAGGGATTTCAACCAAAATCAAAATGGTTGAGTTCATATATGTGTGGTCATCTCTGTTCTATGCAAGAGCCATGAAATATCTCAAGGAGGTGGAAATTCCACTCACTTTATTATAAGAAAAAGAAATTCCACTCAAAAATGGATATTAATATTATAAGGGTTAAGGTGCTTAATTTCTTTTCCCTTTATTCTTGGATAATGAAGAGGTTTTTCAAGAACATGAAGATGGCTTCGTGGCCAAGAAATGGTGTGGGATTTGGTGGAAATTATTTTGGAAATTAAAGGAAATAATCCCATTTTCTCTTTCCTTGGGATTTCCTTATACATATCCCTTTTTCCACTCACTTAAGGACTTCTTTTCGGATTTCATAAGTGATTGAGTGCTGATTTCATAAGTGATTGAGTGCTGATTTCCTTATACATATCCCTTTTTTCCCTAATCGGGTTGAGTGCTGATTTCATAAGTGATTGAGTTTGAAACTTGGGTTGATTGACCCAAACAATTTCAAAACCGTTTGAGAATCACCCAAACGGTCTCAAGACCATTTGGAGGTCAACCAAGACCATTTGGAGATCTATGTTTGAGTATGGTTAGGTATTTGAAGATTCAAACATATGGTATAAACCCTAATCAGCTAAGTGCTGATTTTGCAATTGAATGAGTTGATGCTTTAGGTTGATTGACCCAAACGGTTTCAAAACCGTTTGGGAATCACCCAAACGGTCTCAAGACCGTTTGGGGGTCACCCAAGACCGTTTGGAGGTCTATGGTTAAATTTGGTCAAGTGCTTGAAGGTCCAATGATACCAAATTGAAATACAATTAAGTGCTGATTTGGTGACCAATCCTAGGATCCAAACCCTAATTGATGATCAATTGAGTGTTAATTGAGGGTCAAATCAGTTGAAGAATGACCTAATTAACTCAATCGAAGTATGGTGATGGGTCCAATTGAAGATTGGTTACATGAATTCAATGATTGAAGGAATCAACATTGAGAACTCCAAATCGATTTGATAGGTTGAGACCATAATTGGTCCATGCGGTTTTGAGGAGGTTTGGGACCAAATGATACGAAACCGTTTGAGGCCCAATCGATCTCAAGAGTGCTTTAGCAAATGGTTTCAGGTACTTTCTTTAGCAAACGGTTTCAAGTGACCACCTTTAGCAAATGATCTCAAACCATTTGAACCTTGAAAGACCAAGACCGTTTGGGGCTCAAGTAGTCAAAATTGATTGAGGACTCAATTGGTTAATCCTTTTGGATACCTAATGTAATTGATGACTCAATTAGTTTGTCAATTGGATACCTTATGTAATGGATGTCCAATGTGATTTAATATCTTCAGAATTAAGATGATGAATGATCCATTGATCCAATGATGATTAGTAATGATTATCAATGAAGGTACAAGGTTGAAACCCTAATTGTACCTAAGTGATTAGTGCCAAATAAGGGATGAACCCTAATTGCTTATAAGAGCAATGACTTGGTACACTATGTTAATCATAGTTGTATGTACATGATTGAGAATTGATGTAACCTAATCAAGTTAAGAAGATGATAGCATGAAGTTCAAACATGAATATGATTCATGAGGTGATTTAGGGTATGATCCTTAAGTAAAGAGATCATGAAACCCTAACCAGGAACATAAACCCTTATTGACAGGGATATTGAACTCTAACCCTAATGGGGATGAATAGTGAATCTCTAATTATGGATAATTGAATAAAATCCTAATGGAGATGAATAGTAGACCCAAGTTGGGGGTAACCATAGTGGAAACCCTAGTTGAGGGTGATTCCATGTGAAACCCTAGTTGAGGGTGATTCCATGTGAAACCCTAATTGAGGGTGATGCGATGAGAAACCCTTGTTGGGATGAATAGTAAACCCTAATTTTAGGCAATATGATGAGAAAGCCTAATGAAGGGTGATGTTATATGAAATCCTCACCCTAATGAAGTATGATAGTATGGGAAACCCTAATCCTAATAATGGAATGGTAACTAATACATTGATGGGGGAAATGCCTAAAGTGATTGATTGTAAATACCCTTATAGCAGGTAATGCTTTAACTTGAAATGAGTCCATATCATTAAAGATAGATGGACCATTCTTATGTGTAACCTATGCACTTCATGGTAAGAGTGATAGGTTAGTGGATGAAAGGATTAAGATGGGAAATACCTTAATCCAAGATAAGTTGATAACTTAAGAAAGTTGGAAGTAATGAGGAAAGTGATACATCAAGATATGAAAGACTTCACAATTAGCATCTCAAAGTTGATATACTTTGATAACTATGAAATCCTAATGTGAGATGGAAAACCCTAACCCTAAATTGGGTAATGGGACATGAGAAATCATAATATGATAGGAATAGTAAGCCTTAACCCTATTGAGGGAATAGAGATGTTACTATTTTATTACATGAAGTAATATGTTATTATTGCCTAGTGAGAGGTGACAAGATGCTTTATGGGCCTTATGAGCCATAAGAGCAATTATGACATAGTGTGAGGTACCAAAATGATTATAAAAGTTTATTATAAGAAAGGATAATGTTTTAATAAACTTAATAAGAGTAACAACTGTATTCAATAAAGAATGTGTAAAGTTATGCAGGCTAACCTCAGGGTTCAGAGCCTAAAGGACTATGTGATGATCAATGACGAGTTGAAGGAATTAAATTCCATGAACTATGTAATCAGGATTGGTTAAAGTCCAATGCCTGGCTGTGAAATCAGGATTGGTTAGAGTCCAATGCCTGGCTGTGAAATCAGGGTTGGTGAAAGTCCAATGCCTTGGTGTGAAATCAGGATTGGTTAGAGTCCAATGTCTGGCTGTGAAACCAGGATTGGTTAGAGTCCTATGTCTGGCTGTGAAATCAGGATTGGTTAGAGTCCAATGCCTGGCTGTGAAATCAGGATTGGTTAGAGTCCAATGTCTGGCTATGAAATCAGGATTGGGTAAAGTCCAATGCCTAGCTGTGTAATCAGGTTTGGCTAAAGTCCAATACCTGGCAGAGGTGTAATGCCTGTAATCAGGGTTGGCTAAAGTCCAATGCATGGCTGTGAAATCAAGATTGGTAGTGTCCAATGTCTGGCGGTGTAATCAGGTTTGGTAGAGTCCAATACCTGGCAGAGGCTAAATGCCTGTAGTGATAACACAGGATTGGTAATAACCAAATGCTTATAATGATCATTTAGGATTGGTATTAATCCAATTCATGTATTGATGATAAATGAATACTTGGTAGATATATCTCTTTATATTTTTAACAGGTTGGCTAAGGCCAACAGAATGAAACAAGAACGTTTCATGGGTGACATAACAAGATGATGAGTGTCACAAGAAAAGTTTGATATGATGGTATAATATGATGGATAAATGATATACATGTCATTCCTATTCCTTATTAAAAGAATAGATGATATATTGCTCTATCATAAATAGTTGCAATGCTTACAAAGTTGAGAATGCTTTAAACTGCTTAACCTCTACTTAGTTTCATATCTATAAATTATAATACAATGTTTTGGCAGAGGAGAGTTATATCTCTCACTGGGGTAATTTACAATTGTCTCACCCCCGTGGGATCCAATGTTTTTAGGTGGACGCGGTCAAATAGGCAAGAAACCGTTAGCAGAGAAAGAACAGCAGCAGCATCAAGGACAGCAGTAATATCTCAGGTGGAGATACTGCCTGTCTAGTCTTATAGTTAGAAAGTCCTATGTGTCGTCTCTGTACTCTCAGGTCCTCGGAGTCAGTGGTTAGTGTTTTTATTGAATCGATTTGAGATTTTGGCTTGATGCCTCGAGGTTTTATGCTGTATGTATATAATGATGAATAGGACAGCTAATGTTGTAATCCTTGAGAAGAGATAGTACAAGTCATGTACCTTTAAATCAGGATGTATATAATGTTATACAATGGTTCTTGATGTAATAGATTTCTTATGTTTGGATCTCTTTGCAAAAAGTTTTAATTTTTAGTGATTTTCAGTAATCCGCTGCAAATGATTCGCTTCCGCTTAAGTAAATCTCATTTTTATAAGTTGGATGCCACAATTTAGTGGTATCAGAGCTCTAGGTTCACTGAGTCTATAGAGACATAGGACTAAGGTACCAAGTCTATTCTAAGTGTACTTCAGTGTATCTTATAGTGTCTTCTGCTTATGCAGAAGAATATATATAACTTAAAGATGTCTAAAGGACATGAAGAATACATTGTCGAGAGCAATGTTGTTGCACCGGTGGGAGGTGCAAGGGATCAGGCAAGGGAGGAACCAGTGCCTGAAAATCCTCATGTTGATGAAAACATGAGAGGAAACCCAGATGTTCATAATCTTTTTGGGCAACTTATGACTACAATGAGGTATATAACAGACCGGATGCTAGCATCAACACCTAGGGCACCAGTTCCCAATGAGGGATATGGGTCTGGTAAGTCCTTTGAATGACTACGTCGTGTAGGAGCCATAGAATATGCTGGAACATATGATCCAGCAGATCCTGATCTCTGGCTCACTGAGTTAGGAAAAGCCTTTAAGATCCTTAGTATCCCGGATGCTGACAAAGTTAAACATGTTGTGTAACTTCTGAAAGGTAGTGCTGGACATTGGTGGACTATAGAAGAAATAAAAAGGAATGATGAAGAGGTGGATGGGAGGAATTCTGTTGAGAATTCATCAATAAGTATTTTCCAAGGACTTATTTAGATGAAAAGATCTCACAGTTTGAGAAAATTTGACAGGGAGTCATGTCAATAAGTGAATATGAGGTTAAGTTCATGGAACTTTTACGATTTTATCCTCAGATGGCTGCTACTGAGGAGGAAAAGATTCGACATTTTGAGAAGGGATTGAATGTTGAGATGTCCATTCTGGCATCTACCCTAGAAAGTAGAGAGAGATTTGCCACATTTGTGGAATCAATTCGAAGGATAGAAGGGTCTATGATAAAGAAACATGAGACAGGCCTTAAAAGGAAGTCTAAACATTCACAAGAACACGGAATTAGTGGTACTAAACAATCAAAGATTTTAGTAGTACCGACTCAAGTAAAATATAGTGCACCTGAGCAAAAGTCACCAAAAAAGCTTTGAGCTTGCCATAGATGTGGACAGAGAGGACATATGAGGTGGCAATGTCAAAATATAAAGCGATGAGGTGACTCAACGGACAAGACACCAGATAACCTGTAATAAGGAAGACTTGTCAAGATAGAACCTTTAATTTTGAGTTACCTTCTATTTTCTTCTATAAGAAAGGTAGTTGTTGTTTAGTTCATCTGCATAATCCTTTAAGGATGTGAGGATGAGCTAAGAAAAATGAAAACTTATGTTCAGTTTAATTTTCTCTTATATGTTTGAAAATTTCTCTTTAAATGCAGAAAGGGAAAAGATATAAAAGAAAACACTCAGGGAAAATCTGAGATACTAAGCAGTGAATTTAAAGAGATGTTAAGAATATGGAACATAATATAAAACAAATACATACTACCTAATTTTAGTTCTTGAATACCCTGGCCAGGTATTCATTTATTGAAGGCAAGGTAAGTATGACATATCTAGATTGTTATCTTTTTTACTACCTTGATCAAGTAGTCATTCTGAAACAATCTCTAGAGTTTAAAAAAAAAGGAGATGTGGCATGAACATTTCTACCACATTCTAATTGATATATGAAGGAATTTGATTTACTCATAAATCAACTTATAAAGGAAAATGAACATGTAATGTGTTACCAACACATGTGTAAATACCAAGGGAAGGAATTTTGGTATCTGAGATATATCAGGATATTTTATGATGGATGCCTGAAAGGGGTAATTGTGAAATCAGTCCAGTTACCTAATGTAATATGAACATCACATGTTAGGGGTTTATGCTTTGCATAAACATAACAATTGAAGATATCTTTGAGATAAGTTCTTGGTTGATAAGTAACCCTTCTTTATGGAAAGAGAATGTATAACTAATGAGATAATTAGTGCAAGTAATAAGGAAAGCTTGTGTTGTGTCATCAGGTAAGATGACACAATCAAAGTATGAAAGGACTTAGAGTTTCAAATGAATGACAGAATATAATTGTGATCTTGAAAAAGAAATATTGAACTAACTAAGAAGCATGGGAGTATATGTCCCATGTAAATCATTCCATGATAAACTTGTATGGGATAATTTTGTATTGATCAAAACTCTATGGTGTCTCCATAATAATGAGGTGTTATGTGAGGACATGATGATATGATGCATGGATGATATTTGTTTCCCTTTATCTGGGATTTCGGGGACAAAATCCTTGTTAGGGGTTTATAATTTGTAACATCCCTGACCTGGGTTATGCTTTAACCCTAGGTGTTTTGATTAATAAATATGATTATATGTTTAATCTTATCTTACGAAAAGTAATTAGGGCTCCTGAGAAACTTATGTTTCAATTTTGGTCCTGTTTGAACAATGTTGAAGCAATGTTTGCCTATTTTGGACTAAATTGGAAATTACCAAAGTTGAGGGGTTAAATTGCAAATGTTGCATGATAAGATGTTCCTCATGTGTTGAAGCATCATGAGAATGAATATGATGCAAAGATATGGCTTGTGGTAGCCTGAGTGCCAAGGAAGAGCTGATAAAGTAATGTTTGTGCATTAAAATCTAGTTTTGGTGTAAAGTGCAATTTACCCAAAACCTAGGGTTCAATATGCAAATTACCACTTAAATAAGGTCCCTAATGTTTCTTGTCATCATGTAGAGTAACTAAAATGAGAGGGGCACCTCATTTGAATTAAGTTGGAGGAGAGAGAATCTTGATATTAAAATAATCAAGATTTAATCCTAATTGAAACCCTAATTCAATTTAGGGCAAAAATGAATATATTAATTAAAGGGCTTTCAACCAAAATCAAAATGGTTGAGTTCAGATATGTGTGGTCGTCTTTGTGCTATGTAAGAGCCACGAAATATCTCAAGGAGGTGGAAATTCCACTCACCTTATTATAAGAAAAAGAAATTCCACTCAAAAATGGATATTAATATTATAAGGGCTAAGGTGCTTAATTCCTTTTCCCTTTATTCTTGGATAATGAAGAGGTTTTGCAAGAACTTGAAGATGGCTTCGTGGCCAATAAATGGAGGGGGATTTGGTGGAAATTATTTTGGGAATTAAAGGAAATAATCCCATTTTCTATTTCCTTGGGATTTCCTTATACATATCCCTTTTTCCACTCACTTAAGGACTTCTTTTCGGATTTCCTTTCTTTCTTTGCCTTGGCCAACCCTAAGAGAAGCTCCGGAACAGGAGGAGGACGACCCCAACCTGTTTGTAAGGTTCTTGACCTCTTTTCCTCTTGATTCCATGGTGGAAATCGAAAATAAATTATGGATTTCTTCTGAATCTGATCTCCTCTTCAACCCTAGCTAATCTTTTCAATAAAAAGCTTGAGGACGAGCTTAGGGGGAGTTGCAAAAGCTTCATCCACCATTGTTGGCGTGCGATTGGAGCTTTGGAGCTCATTTTGAGGTGGGTTTTATAACTTGAAACCCTAAATTTGTTATTGCATTCAATTCCCCATCAAATAATGATCATTTCTCTATTTACAATTATTGATTTGGTTGATTGATGCAATCTCCATGGAAATCACAGTAGGTTTCATGGGTCTAGAGCTTGATTATGATGACATCATCATAAGAACACACCTCCCCAGATATCTAGACCAAACGGTTTCAATCAAATGTCCAAACGGTTTCACAAACCGTTTGGGAGCAAACAGTTCCAAACCGTTTGGAATGAAACGATTTCACTAAACCGCATAGAAGCAAACGGTTTAAGACCGTTTGGTGATGTTGACCAGGGTTGACCATTTGGGGATTTGTTCATATTGATCTAGTTTAATGACCCATCAATTATTATTGATTAACTCCAATTGGTTCATGAGTTGAAGGTCCAACAATCACCTAAACCCTAATCGGGTTGAGTGCTGATTTCATAAGTGATTGAGTTTGAAACTTGGGTTGATTGACCCAAACGGTTTCCAAACCATTTGGGAATCACCCAAACGGTCTCAAGACCGTTTGGAGGTCAACCAAGACCGTTTGGAGGTCTATGGTTGAGTATGGTTAGGTATTTGAAGATTCAAACATATGGTATAAACCCTAATCGGCTAAGTGTTCAATTTGCAATTGAATGAGTTGATACTTTGGGTTGATTGACCCAAATGGTTTCAAAACCATTTTGGAATAACCCAAACGGTCTCAAGACCGTTTGGGGGTTACCCAATACCGTTTGGATGTCTATGGTTAAATTTGGTCAAGTGTTTGAAGGTTCAAAGATACCAAATTTAAATACAATTAAGTGCTGATTTGGTGACCAATCCTAGGATCCAAGCCCTAATTGATAATCAATTGAGGGTTAATTGAGGGTCAAATCAGTTGAAGGATGACCTAATTAACTCAATTGAAGTATGGTGATGGGTCCAATTGAAGATTGGTTAAATGAATTCAATGATTGAAGGAATCAACATTGAGAACCGCAAATTGATTTGATAGGTTGAGACCATAATTGGTCCATGCGGTTTTGAGGAGGTTTGGACCAAATGGTCTCAAGACCGTTTGGGTCCAAAAGGTCTCAAGACCGTTTGGGACCAAACGGTCTCAAGACCGTTTGGGACCAAACGATCCCAAACCGTTTGAGGCCCAATCGATCTCAAGAGTGCTTTAGCAAACGGTTTCAGGTACTTGCTTTAGAAAACGGTTTCAAGTGACCACCTTTAGCAAACAGTTTCAAACCATTTGAACCTTGAAAGACCAAGACCGTTTGGGGCTCAAGTAGTCAAAATTTATTGAGGAGTCAATTGGTTAATCCTTTTGGATACCTAATGTAATTGAGGACTCAATTGGTTTGTCAATTGGATACCTCATGTAATGGAGTTCCAATGTGATTGAATCTCTTGAGAATTAAGATGATGAATGATCCATTGATCCAATGATGATTAGTAATGATAATCAATGAAGGTACAAGGTTGAAACCCTAATAGTACCTAAGTGATTAGTGCCAAATAAGGGATGAACCCTAATTGCTTATAAGAGTAATGACTTGGTACACCATGTTAATCATAGTTGTATGTACATGATTGAGGGTTGATGTAACCTAATCAAGTTAAGAAGATGATAGCATGAAGTTCATAAATGAATATGATTCATGAGGTGATTAAGGGTATGATACTTAAGTAAAGAGATCATGAAACCCTAACCAGGAACATAAACCCTAATTGACAGGGCTATTGAACTCTAACCCTAATTGGGATGAATAGTGAATCTCTAATTATGGATAATTGAATAAAATCCTAATGGAGATGAACAGTAGACTCAAGTTGGGGGTAACCATAGTGGAAACCCTAGTTGAGGGTGATTCCATGTGAAACCCTAGTTGTGGGTGATTCCATGTGAAACCCTAATTGAGGGTGATGCCATGAGAAACCCTTGTTGGGATGAATAGTAAACCCTAATTTTAGGCAATATGATGAGAAAGCCTAATGAAGGGTGGTGTTATATGCAATCCTCACCCTAATGAAGTATGATAGTATGGGAAACCCTAATCCTAATAATGGAATGGTAACTAATACATTGATGGGGGAAATGCCTAAAGTGATTGATTGTAAGTACCCTTATAGCAGGCAATGCTTTAACTTGAAATGAGTCCATATCATTAGAGATAGATGGACCATTCTTATGTGTAACCTTTGCACTTCATGGTAAGAGCGATAGGTTAGTGGATGAAAGGATTAAGATGGGAAATACCTTAATCCAAGATAAGTTGATAACTTAAGAAAGTTGGAAGTAATGAGGAAAGTGATACATCAAGATATGAAAGACTTCACAATTAGCATCTCAAAGTTGATATACTTTGATAACTATGAAATCCTAATGTGAGATGGAAAACCCTAACCCTAAATTGGGTAATGGGACATGAGAAATCATAATATGATAGGAATAGTAAGCCCTAACCCTATTGAGGGAATAGAGGTGTTACTATTGTATTACATGAAGTAATATGTTATTGTTGCCAAGTGAGAGGTGACAAGATGCTTTATGGGCCTTATGAGCCATAAGAGCAATTATGACATAGTGTGAGGTACCAAAATGATTATAAAAGTTTATTATAAGAAAGGATAATGTTTTAATAAACTTAATAAGAGTAACAATTGTATTCAATAAAGAATGTGTAAAGTTATGTAGGCTAACCTCAGGGTTCAGATCCTAAAGTAGTGTGTGATGATCAATGACGAGTTGAAGGAATTAAATTCCACGAACTATGTAATCAGGATTGGTTAAAGTCCAATGCTTGGCTGTGAAATCAGGATTGGTTAGAGTCCAATGTCTGGCTATGAACTCAGGGTTGGTTAAAGTCCAATGCCTGGCTGTGAAATTAGGATTGGTTAGAGTCCAATGCCTGGCTGTGAAATCAGGATTCGTTAGAGTCCAATGCCTGGCTGTGAAATCAGGATTGGTTAGAGTCTAATGCCTGGCTATGAAATCAGGATTGGTTAGAGTCCAATGCCTGGCTGTGAAATCAGGATTGGTTAAAAGTCCAATGTCTGGCTGTGTAATCAAGTTTGGTTAAAGTCCAATACCTGACAGAGGTGTAATGCATGTAATCAGGGTTGGCTAAAGTCCAATGCCTGGCTATGAAATCAAGATTGGTAGTGTCCAATGTCTGGCGGTGTAATCAAGTTTGGAAGAGCCCAATACTGGGCAGAGGCTAAATGCTTGTAGTGATAACACAGGATTGGTAATAACCCAATGCCTGTAATGATGATTTAGGATTGGTATTAATCCAATTCCTGTATTGATGATAAATGAATACTTGGTAGATATATCTCTTTATCTATTTAACAGGTTGGCTAAGGCCAACAGACTAAAACAAGAATGTTTCGTGGGTGACATAACAAGATGATGAGTGTTACAAGAAAAGTTTGATATGATGGTATAATATAATGGATAAATGATATACATGTCATTCCTATTCTTTATTAAAAGAATAGATGATATATTGCTCTATAATAAATAGTTGCAATGCTTACAAAGTTGAGAATGCTTTAAACTGCTTAACCTCTGCTTAGTTTCATATCTTTAAATTGTAATATAATGTTTTGGCAGAGAGTTATATCTCCCGTTGGGGAAATTTACAATTGTCTCACCCCCGTAGGATCCAATGTTTTTAGGTGGACGCGGACAAAGAGGCAAGAAACCTTTAGCAGAGAAAGAATAGTAGCAGCATCAAGGACAATAGTAATATCTCAGGTGGAGATACTGTCTGTCTAGTCTTATAGTTAGAAAGTCTTATGTGTCGTCTATATACTCTCAGGTCCTCGGAGTCAGTGGTCAGTGTTTGTATTGAATTGATATGAGATTTTGGCTTGATGCCTCGAGGTTTTATGCTGTCTGTATATAATGATGAATAGGACAGCTAATGTTGTAATCCTTGAGAAGAGATAGTACATGTCACGCCCCAATCTCACATTAACCACAAACCACGAGATTAGGACACGACAAGATGGGATTACACGTAAGCCAACCACTCTTTCACTTTTTAAAACATTTTAAAGGACATTAACAGGATAATCTGGCTTATGCTGTAAAATGAAACAAAACAACTGCAGAAGCATCTTTATTAAACTGAATAACAATATAAACAGATGTTACAGCATATTACATTATTCGGCATAAAATAAAGCATAACACTTAATTTACATCAATATACATATTCTCTCTCTCACTCACACCTTGTCCCGTAGATCGAGGGGAATGGACTAAGAGACCTTCTAACTAGACTAACTACAAACCTTCTACTTATTAAGCGTTGGGATGAAACAATCCTTCTGATTCCTGAAGCTGGTGCTGACCTGAAAATTTTTTGAGTAGAGGGGTGAGCCTACTCGCTCAGTGAATAACATTTCACTTAGCTATCAATAAACAACTCGTCAGGTTCATTAACTGAAAATAAACAGTTATACAATTTAAACAGAGCAATTCTACTAACATAGCAGATATTCAATTACCATTCACATTCCTAAGCATCATCAGGTATTTCAAATAGATAGACAGTTATATAAATTTACTGTGATCCTATGTGAATATTTACTCATTTATTATTATGCCCTAAATATATGCAGTGTACTCTGCATATAAAGATCCGCAGCAAATTCATGCTACGGCCCCACCGTACAAGACTCAGCGACACACCCGGGGGATGCTGAGTCTGACGCCAGCCCTGCTCTGCCACAGGACCACAGGCTCTCCGGCCTCAATGCACTACTCCGAGTGCTCTCTCTCGACTCCTCCTACTAACCTGAGCACACAGGCGGAGGGTCACAGGGTTACCTTCGCGACTCCGCACGAATGGTGTTAGATAACCGTGTTTTCTGGTGAAACCGCAGTGCCATTGTGACACAAGCACAATTGTTGTTAGACACTGCCCTTTTTTTCTCTTTCCTCGTTTGTCCGCGACACACGCACGGATGATGTTGCAACACGAGTTTCACCCCTAAATCGCAGACACATGTTAGGGGTTCTACGGTGTTAGGGCATCTAAGTCTATACTTGATTAACAAATAAACAAATAAACAGGAAAAATTACATTTCATACATAATGCACAATCTGAACATCACAAGAAGCGCATATATAACCTTTATCAAAATTAAACACAAATCAGAATCATTTATCCAGTTTCTATGTTAAATGTCTATTTTGAAATCAGTAAATACATTGCAACCATAGCACAGGAAATTGCATCGTTTCACTAGGCATATTAAGAATTCAATTCCAATGAATCTAATATACTCTATTTTGTATACTACACTGTTTAAAGGTTATACCATTTGATTCAAACGCAATTAAGCATTTAAATTGAGTTAAATACTGATTTCTAAATGAACTACTACTCACCTTCTGGAACTCGGCCGACCAAACTGGGAACTCGGCCGATCGGCTGACAACTCGGCCGATCCACCTGCAACTCGGCCGATCCAAACCTTGGTCGAAAACCTATAATGGGAAACTCGGCCGAATCATGTCCAATTCGGCCGATCAAAACACTGATCGTCAAAATCTAATTAAGGATCTCGGCCGAACCATATGCAATTCGGCCGAACTGCGCACTGGCTAGGAAACTAAAACGGATATAGGTTTATTAAAAGGTGAAATCCTACTCACCGCATTTCGGATTGTCCGGGTTCGTCCGGAATTGCGTCTAAGGTCGGATTCTAGACGATTTCGGATCGTCTTCTACCTCTGGTCTTTTCCAGTTTACGGACCTGCTGCAACTGCAGCTTCACGCACAACCGGAAATCTCGGCTACGGGCTGAATTGAAGCTAGGTGGTTGTAGATTCGCGATCGGAGCTTCAAACCGAGCTTGAGGGTGTCGATTTCATGTCGTTCTTCACGCCCGAACGAGCTCCTGGCCAGAGCCGTGCAACTGCTGGCCGGCCCTGCTGCTAGGGTGGAGCAGAGGAGAAGGAAAGAGTAGAGGAAGAAGGAGGGCGGAGGAAGAAGAAGAAGGAGAGGGTGGCGCTGCTGGTCGCAGCTCAAGGCGCCAAAATCGCCCCTCAATCGCCCCTGTTTCCCCCCCTCTCTTCGTGGCTCTGTCGGCTGCCGTTTCTCTGTTCTATCGGGCGAAGAAGAAGAAGAGAAGGGTCGGTTCGCGGAGGGGCCGGGATGCAAAATGCCCAACAAAAATCTAAAATTACAGCTAGGTCCCTGAACACTCAAATGCCCATATCTTTTAGCTCGGAAGTCGGTTTCGGGTGATTTTTCTTGCAAACTCTCAAGCATGAGTTTATCTATCCTCCCAGGGCATAAAATCAACTTAACTAGCTTATCACATCAGGTCAAATCACTTAATTGCAACATTGAACATTCAACTCAACCTAATTAACTAATTAATCAACATTGGTATCATTAGTCGCCTTAGGTGATTCAAACTCAACTATTGCTTCACATATTATCTTACTTGATTAACCATGATGTTTAATTTGATACTCAATACTAATTGAGGTGTTTCACGTAATTCGAGGTATTTATTAGTCAATCGAAAAGTGGGTCTTAACAACCTTTTCCCCTTAAAAGAATTTCGTCCCCGAAATTCCTAAAAGAGAAAAGAGGCGTGCTACTCATTTCTGACTCGTGTTTTTCTACGTAGCTCCCTCTAGGTTAAGATTTTTCCACAAAATTATCATTAATGACATCTCAAAATTCGTGAGTTTCTTGATCATCTGATCAACCATCTGTATAAGTCCTTTAACCTAGGACACATCCGATCTGATTCCAGATCGACCCACAAAACATTGTCTTTCCAGAACTGTTATAGCAGTATCTCATTATATGATAATTACCAAGAAGTTATTATACTATTCATGCAGACAACTAAAATTCTTAAATAAAATAGAATGCATGTCAATCCGGTACTTAAAATAATATCATGCAATTTAACTGTTAAAATCATCACATCTTATAATGAAAATTGATATCAAGATACTTGATTCATCGTACACCCTATCCTTAGGGTTTCATTTGTCTTTTTCATTCATCACATGCCAACACCCTACTCTTAGGGTTATCTCATTCGTTTGATTGCAATCTAAATCACAATACGGTATTATTCTAGAACTGGCAGAACAGTACATCTCAAATCATTGTAGTTACTGAGTAATGTTTATATCATGCATGCAGATAAATTAAAAAAATTCATAATTATTCCAAACTCAATCAATTTTGGCACATACATACCGGACTCATGTAATTGAACATCTTATTACATCAATGGAAGTTATTTACTTCGCATGTAAGAAACTACCTGTGCTATTTATCAATTATCTGAAATTTCTCGAAGTATGTGCATATTAACTAAATTCCTGGTTTATGTACCACATATCTCAATTAGGAGTTATTTACGTATCATATCACAATTATTTAATAGCACTTGAGAATTTCTAACATGTGCCAATTCATGTAAATGTCAGGTCACACACATTAATCATAACAAGAACCATGCAATTAGATTTATTTACATATTTTAATGATGTCTTGCTAGCTTGAAATCATGCATCTAATGATTTACCAAATCTGTGTTTTAAATATCTGAATGCTTCATACAATATGATTGAAACTGGATTACCAAGCAACCTAATTATTTTATTCATGTATATCTTAGTCAAGTCTCGAGACATCAAAGGTTGACTTAATATGAAGAAAATGAGCAGACTAAATTAGTCTATTCACATTCATTCTTATTAAATCACAACCCTTAAGTGTCCTGGGTAAACTTACCACAAAAAATCCATTGTGATAAATTCCCACTCTCATTCCAGCATAGAAAAAGATTACAAGGTAGCTATAGATCTCTAGGGTTCAGCTTTAACCTACTGGTACACACTACTTCTAACCACATACTCAATTACATCCTTCTGCATATCTGATCATCCATTTTAACTTCTTGGATTTCATATACATCTTTAGTGTTTTCCTGAAAACATAGCATACATATACTTCTATAAAAATTCTTTTCTTTCAGCTTTTCCCCTTAAAAGAATTTTACTCCATCTCGAGATACACACCACATGTCATGCTAAAACAACATCTTATCATCTAAAAACTTAAACTCTAGTCTCTTTTCCTCCTATCGGGTCATGCATGGTATGGCTTAAGTCACTATCACCCCATAGTGGTTCCTTGATCTGATCATAAGATGTAGGTTTAACTTACATTTATACAATCAAATCACTCTGTGCTATCACTCCTAAGTCTAAGTCTAACTCCCACATTACTACTAACAGGTATCTATTGAAATCTGTCATAGAGAATGCATTAACTGTTGAACTTGACTTTCTGCTGAAAACATCAACCACCACATTCTCCTTACTAGGGTGATAATCTATTGTCACATCATAAATCTATGTCTTTCAAACATGAATTACATCAGCTATCTTTTGGATCCTATATCGGATAATACTCCGCATTCCATGCTACTTTCTTATTGTTACATTTTAGGTTTATGTTTTATTCTTTTCTCTAAATCATTTCATGTTGTTCATGTACCGATTAGATTATCTACTTCAAAACCCTAGATATTGGTATGCAAGGTTACATCACTAATGATATCCTTTAAACTACTTCAACCCTAATCATCCTAGGGTTTTTGATCTAAATTAGTAACATAACATTATTGGATATGTGTAGTCGATCATATAGATCAAATTGAGTTGCTTGGGTCAATAGCATATTAACCCAACACTCAGTTTTAATTACATTCAGCTGAAAATTCAGTTTTATAATAGTTTCTGTAATTCGTTTATTAAACAGTTAACAGAAGCTCCAAAATTTTTGAAAATTTTATATGTTGTGCCTAATAAAGTTTTGGACCTTCAGTAAAAATTTCAGGTCATTTCAAGTTACCAATAATTAAATAAAAATCGAACAGTGCACTGCTATATTGCAGTCTGCAGCAGGTTCGGCTGAGTTACAAACTCGGCCGACACCGCTGTAGAAGGTCGAAAGTCATCCAAAAATTACACAAATTTTACAGAGTGTCTAAAATTGTATTGTTCAAGCACAGTTAAAATTTGAGATCAATTAGATATACCAATAAAAAGATAAAATTCAATTACCACACTGCTATATTATTCAGAAAAAGTGATCGGTCGAGTTTGAAACTCGGCCGATTAACAAGTCAGAGTTTTATTCAAAAATTTTGATATTCTCCAATGTTGTTTATTTATATATCCAACTCATATCCAAATTTTAAGCAAATCAGAATTACGCATAAAATACTAAATATCACTTAGTGAGACATCCTATTTATCAAATTTTGTATGCATATGTCATTTGAATTCCTAATTTGGGTCAATTAGGGTCTATGCATCTCAAACCCTAATTCTCAAGATAAAAGAACATTTAGACCTCTATTCTTATTTTACTTGTTAATAGGAGTCATTAGATCCCAGTAACGCATCCTGCCATCCGGACCAGGCCGAACCTGTAGTCCTGAAGCCAAGAGCTACTCGGGATTAATCAACCCCTATTAGTCTCAAACATGTGGAATGAACATTCACTCAAAGCAAACTCATTTAATCATAAATTTGGGTCTACTTTAATACAAAGAAAACCAACATTAAACAATTCACTTCATGACACAACAATATAAAAGAATCATGTTTACTTTACAAACTGACAATCTCATTTCATGCATATAAAAGTATTTCTAGTGAATCTTTAATCAATAAGCAATGTAAGGCAGGAGTTATATCACATTCTTTACTTAATCTCTTACTCCTACATTATTTTCTTATTTATTAACCCTAAGATTTCTAGGGTTTCCTCTCTAGCCTATCCTTCCTCTGTATACCTGGCCAGGGCATCCAGAGAAGAACAGACAGAGTAGCTTGATACTGGTCGATCTAAGTATTCAGACACCTGGCCAGGGTATCTAAACACTCAGACCTTCCAGAGCTAAAACACATCATTCATTATTCGTCTTACTTATAACTTTATTCTTTAACTTTAATGATTCTTATCGACTCAACTTAAGCTTATTACTTGATTCTCGTGACCAGATCCTCTTCCTGCTATCTGTAATAGTATAACAGAACACTTCCTGTTAGAAAATTACAGATAGAAGAAAGACACCTAAACCTTAATCCTATTGGTCTCTTATCGTCCCCTGACCTTGAGTAACTACGTACTCCAACCAAGGCTCTGATACCAAAAGTTGTCACGCCCCAATCTCACATTAACCACAAACCACGAGATTAGGACACGACAAGATGGGATTACACGTAAGCCAACCACTCTTTCACTTTTTAAAACATTTTAAAGGACATTAACAGGATAATCTGGTTTATGCTGTAAAATGAAACAAAACAACTGCAGAAGCATCTTTATTAAACTGACTAACAATATAAACAGAGGTTACAACATATTACATTATTCGGCATAAAATAAAGCATAACAGTTAATTTACATCAATATACATATTCTCTCTCTCACTCACACCTTGTCCCGTAGATCGAGGGGAATGGACTAAGAGACCTTCTAACTAGACTAACTACAAACCTTCTACTTATTAAGCGTTGGGATGAAACAATCCTTCTGATTCCTGAAGCTGGTGCTGACCTGAAAATTTTTTGAGTAGAGGGGTGAGCCTACTCGCTCAGTGAATAACATTTCACTTAGCTATCAATAAACAACTCGTCAGGTTCATTAACTGAAAATAAACAGTTATACAGTTTAAACAGAGCAATTCTACTAACATAGCAGATATTCAATTACCATTCACATTCCTAAGCATCATCAGGTATTTCAAATAGATAGACAGTTATATAAATTTACTGTGATCCTATGTGAATATTTACTCATTTATTATTATGCCCTAAATATATGCAGTGTACTCTGCATATAAAGATCCGCAGCAAATTCATGCTACGGCCCCACCGTACAAGACTCAGCGACACACCCGGGGGATGCTGAGTCTGACGCCAGCCCTGCTCTGCCACAGGACCACAGGCTCTCCGGCCTCAATGCACTACTCCGAGTGCTCTCTCTCGACTCCTCCTACTAACCTGAGCACACAGGCGGAGGGTCACAGGGTTACCTTCGCGACTCCGCACGAATGGTGTTAGATAACCGTGTTTTCTGGTGAAACCGCAGTGCCATTGTGACACAAGCACAATTGTTGTTAGACACTGCCCTTTTTTTCTCTTTCCTCGTTTGTC
Organism: Alisma plantago-aquatica; assembly: GCA_963693085.1. Taxonomy (NCBI): domain Eukaryota; kingdom Viridiplantae; phylum Streptophyta; class Magnoliopsida; order Alismatales; family Alismataceae; genus Alisma; species Alisma plantago-aquatica. The sequence continues at coordinate 879,500,782 of OY856411.1, forward strand.
CGCGACACACGCACGGATGATGTTGCAACACGAGTTTCACCCCTAAATCGCAGACACATGTTAGGGGTTCTACGGTGTTAGGGCATCTAAGTCTATACTTGATTAACAAATAAACAAATAAATAGGAAAAATTACATTTCATACATAATGCACAATCTGAACATCACAAGAAGCGCATATATAACCTTTATCGAAATTAAACACAAATCAGAATCATTTATCCAGTTTCTATGTTAAATGTCTATTTTGAAATCAGTAAATACATTGCAACCATAGCACAGGAAATTGCATCGTTTCACTAGGCATATTAAGAATTCAATTCCAATGAATCTAATATACTCTATTTTGTATACTACACTGTTTAAAGGTTATACCATTTGATTCAAACGCAATTAAGCATTTAAATTGAGTTAAATACTGATTTCTAAATGAACTACTACTCACCTTCTGGAACTCGGCCGACCAAACTGGGAACTCGGCCGATCGGCTGACAACTCGGCCGATCCACCTGCAACTCGGCCGATCCAAACCTTGGTCGAAAACCTATAATGGGAAACTCGGCCGAATCATGTCCAATTCGGCCGATCAAAACACTGATCGTCAAAATCTAATTAAGGATCTCGGCCGAACCATATGCAATTCGGCCGAACTGCGCACTGGCTAGGAAACTAAAACGGATATAGGTTTATTAAAAGGTGAAATCCTACTCACCGCATTTCGGATTGTCCGGGTTCGTCCGGAATTGCGTCTAAGGCCGGATTCTAGACGATTTCAGATCGTCTTCTACCTCTGGTCTTTTCCAGTTTACGAACCTGCTGCAACTGCAGCTTCACGCACAACCGGAAATCTCGGCTACGGGCTGAATTGAAGCTAGGTGGTTGTAGATTCGCGATCGGAGCTTCAAACCGAGCTTGAGGGTGTCGATTTCATGTCGTTCTTCACGCCCGAACGAGCTCCTGGCCAGAGCCGTGCAACTGCTGGCCGGCCCTGCTGCTAGGGTGGAGCAGAGGAGAAGGAAAGAGTAGAGGAAGAAGGAGGGCGGAGGAAGAAGAAGAAGGAGAGGGTGGCGCTGCTGGTCGCAGCTCAAGGCGCCAAAATCGCCCCTCAATCGCCCCTGTTTCCCCCCCCCCCTCTCTTCGTGGCTCTGTCGGCTGCCGTTTCTCTGTTCTATCGGGCGAAGAAGAAGAAGAAGAGAAGGGTCGGTTCGCGGAGGGGCCGGGATGCAAAATGCCCAACAAAAATCTAAAATTACAGCTAGGTCCCTGAACACTCAAATGCCCATATCTTTTAGCTCGGAAGTCGGTTTCGGGTGATTTTTCTTGCAAACTCTCAAGCATGAGTTTCTCTATCCTCCCAGGGCATAAAATCAAGTTAACTAGCTTATCACATCAGGTCAAATCACTTAATTGCAACATTGAACATTCAACTCAACCTAATTAACTAATTAATCAACATTGGTATCATTAGTCGCCTTAGGTGATTCAAACTCAACTATTGCTTCACATATTATCTTACTTGATTAACCATGATGTTTAATTTGATACTCAATACTAATTGAGGTGTTTCACGTAATTCGAGGTATTTATTAGTTAATCGAAAAGTGGGTCTTAACAGTACAAGTCATGTACCTTTAAATCAGGATGTATATAATGTTATACAATGGTTCTTGATGTAAGAGATTTCTTATGTTTGGATCTCTTTGCAAAAAGTTTTAATTTTTAGTGATTTTTAGTAATCCGCTGCAAATGATTCGCTTCCTCTTAAGTAAATCTCATTTTTATAAGTTGGATGCCACAAAACCCATAAACTATGATGTAATCATATTCTGCCAAAGATGAGAGAGAAACTCATGCTATGTGTTGATAATTCATTCAATGGTGATTGATGAGAATAAATAAGTATGATTGAATACTTATGTTATCCATATTAATAATGCTATGTGAAACCCTAATACAGGATGGTGCTATGTGAAGCTCTAACCTAGAGTAATTCTATGTGATGTTCAAATACAGACTAATGGGTTATGAATGTAATAGGATAACCCTTGTATTGCATGGTACTGATATGTAATTGTATCATGATTACTAATCATGCAGATATGTTGAGATGATGAGCATAGCCAGGTATGAGCTATGATATTCTGTATATTGAAAATGTTTTATTGGCTTTATAAGCCTTCATATGTTGTGTTGCTTAGGGAAAGGTAACCCACAATTAATGAGTCATGTGTGTTACATGATGTGCTAATTATCTTGGATTGATTATGAGCTTCATAAGCCATAATATGCCTTATTGCCTATCAAGGGGTAATAAGAGGTAGTATGAGTGATGCGATGATTTTGAGTCGCATTTATAGACATATTTTACTTGTGTTTTATGCAACTATTGGTCATTTTGGTGGTTAATATTGCATGATTCAGTTACTTTGGTCTATGATCTTTCTCAGTGTCAAATCTCCCTTATTTTGGGATTTTGAGCATAAATGATTACAATAATATGTTTTATTTTGGTTTATGTGGTTTTGTGTTGTAATTTCAGGAAAAATGAATATCTGCTGCTGTCGATACCAACGACAGTGGTCGATACAATCAACACGACCACAGGTTTCCAGCTGCAAGGAGCAGCATAGAGTCGATGGTAGCGACGAACCATCAGGTTGTTGGAGAGAGGGTAGTCGATACTATCGACCCTAAAGTCGATACTATCGACACGAGGAGTTTCAGCGACGGAAAAAGACAAAAGCGATGCCTAAGAGAGTCGATACCATCGACCCTCGTCGATGGTATCGAGTTAGCATCAGTCGCGACAAAGAAAAGAAAAGGAGACCATCCGATACTGTGCAGAGCCGATACTATCGACTTGCGTCGATGGTATCGACACCGTCACATACAAGTTTGTTTCAGATCGATCTAAATCCGACGACTATGATATTTTGGTGACCTAACTCAGTGATTATACCTAATGACTGTGGCCAAGAGCAAGCTATCATGTCATTAGCCGCTGCACACGTCCTGAGAAGGTGTGGAGAGAAGAACGGAGCCCAGAAGCACGCCCCAACCGTTCCAGACGCCGACGAAGACGTTTTCCACCACCGAAAGGCGGGATAACGCGTATTATACGCCAAGGAGTGCTTGGATCTTCTCCGTTTAGGGGTTTCACCACTCAATCACGTTTTTCTCCATGTTTCCCTTTTTCTCTACCACGTTTTGCTCTGAGATGAACATGCGGGGATAATCCCCTTTATCTTTAGGACCGGGAGTAGCCCGGGAAATCATTGTATGCCAATTTTATCATAGTAATTCATCATTTATCTCTTAAATCTGTGGTATAATTTTGTTTTCTCAATTATATTGGTATGCTTGATCGCCATAATAATAATCTAATGCCCTTAATTACTTTGAAAGAAGAATTAATGGTTGAAAAGAGACCGAATTTACATTAATTGACAAATCCCTTGAACAAGGTGGTGTAAGGTTAATGGTGGATATCGAGAGATTGACTCTAATGCACCTATTTTAGGGTATAGGTTGCTACGACGGTGGAACCGACCTAGACATAGGTAGTGAATTGTACCACGACAGTGGGAAATTCTGATATCAGGCCACTACCCAGATAGAGAGATAAATTTGAGTGACTAAATAGAAATTCATACAATGAAAACCTGCGTGAAACTGCAATCCTAAAGATTCCCACTTGAATTGATTAAACTAAACATTTAATCGATTTCTTTGTTTTGTTTTATTTTATTTTATTTTAATTTTACAACAACCATCAACTTTTTAACCGGTCTAGCTGATTGCGAGTAGTTAGTAGTAGTCTCTGATAATTCATGTGTCCCTGAGTTCGACTCGGGCCTCACAAAGGCCTATATTACAGTGACACGTACACTTGTGTTTCTACGCACGTAAAAAGCGTGTCAAGTTTTTGGCGCCGTTGCCGGGGACACGGCAATTTTCGGCACTACGAGTGCTGCAAGCGGCCACTCTAGGCCATTTTTTTTTATTATTTTGAAATCATTTCCAAAAATTTATTGCTTATCTTTCGCATCTTGTAGTTGTCTAGCACGGTACTGAACTTAATTTACCATTTTGCAGGTACTGTGTATGGTGCAGACGTGTAGTACCGACTACACGCAATAGGCACCAGAGGTTCCATTGCCGGGACCGGACGACGAGGAGGATTACAATCAAGACCATCTGGAAGAAATAGACTCAGATTTCGAACAGGAAGAGATGGCAGAGCCACAAATAATATGGGAGAAGATTAAGGCTTCTTCTTCATCTTCTTCAAAGGGGCCAATCAAGAAGCAGGCGATCAACATTCTGACATACAAGATTGATCCTGCGTTAATTAATTTGGTCAAGTCAAACGCATTCCATGGGCTCAAGAACGAAGATCCAGTCACGCATATAAGTCAATTCGTGGAAAACTATGACATGGTCAAAATTGACAGGTTCCCGCAGGATGTGCTCTACCTAAAGTTGTTCCTGAGTTCTCTGGCAGGAACTGCATGTGAGTGGTTGCACAACTTGGACGATGAATATGTGGAATCCTGGAACCACATGGTGGAGGTTTTCTTTGAAAGGTTCTTCCCACCCGAGAAGACCAATGACATGATCAGGAAGATCCAAAACTTCACTCAGAAAGCATGAGAGACCTACTCTGAGACCTGGGAAAGGCTTCAGATCATGCTTAGGCGGTGCCCGCATCACGGGCTTGACAAGGAGACACAGGTCAAAATCTTCTATTTTGCTCTCTCCGAGCATGATAGAAGTAACCTCGATTCAGCAGGCTCGGGATTCTTCTTGAACAACACAGACACGAGGTGTTGGGAAATCCTTAAGAACATGGCCAAGAAGCAATCTTGGGGCGACAGGGATGCCGTTGAGCACGTTTGAGTAGCAGGGGAGTCTAAATCAATCAAGGAGCTGAATGAGAAGATAGACCTTCTCGTGAAGAAACTGCTTGCAAAGGAGGATATTGAATCTGAGGATGAGGCTCAAGTCAAATTCATGAGGCAGCAGCAAGGTTACAGAAATAACGATTACTCAAGGAGGAAGGACAAGGAGTTCTCTTGGAAGGATCCGAACAACTTTTTGCAGGACCCCGATGCAAAACCCCAGCCACTAGCGGAGGACAAGAGCACGGAGTTGCTCAACCAAGTGATAAAGCAAAATCAAGAATTAATGACTACTTTTGGCCAGCAGATAAAGCAACAGGGGGGATTTATGAACCAGTTTGGGCAGACACTACAGAGTCATGGGGCTCAGATGAGGACAATAGAGACGTCCATGGCGCAAATGGCAGCTGAGATAGCCAATCTGAAGAAGCCGGCACACCAACGTTTTTTGGGTAACACTAATATTCCAGGAGGAAACCAACAGGTGAAGGCCATCTTGCTAAGGAGTGGCAAGAAGCTGTTAAACCCCAGAGCCGATGAACCAAGCAAACCCCAAGCAGAAATCGAAGGTGAGGCCACTGAGGAGCTATAAATACTAGTCACAGAATCAGTTGAGGATATAGAAGTGGATGCTACTGAAAATCCTATTGCATATGAGGAGGAGACGCAGAAAAGGACACCATATGTGCCACCCCATCAAAGGGCACAGGCTGTCCCGGTCCCATATCCGAATAGTGCAAAGGCAAGGAAAGTGGATGCCCAGTTTAAAAAGTTTCTAGACAGTTTCAGAAAGCTTTCAGTCAACATCCCATTATTGGAAGCAATTGAGCGAATCCCTTCTTATGGCAAATTTCTGAAATACATCATTACCAAGAAGAGGAAAATCCCAGACACGGAGGTTGTGGTTCTTAAGGAGCAGGTGAGTGCCTTCATCATGGGCACATTGCCACCAAAGAGGCAGGATTCGGGCTGCTTCAACATCTCATGTTACATTGGGAAAGTGAAGTTTGGTGAAGCGCTATGTGACTCCGGGGAGAGCATAAACTTGATGCCCCTCTCTACATTCAAGAAGTTGGGATTAAAAGAGTCACGGTCGAGCAACATGACAATCCAACTGGCAGAAAATTCTATGGTGAAGCCATACGGTATATGTGAAGATGTTTTGGTGAAGGTAGATCGTTTTGTATTTCCAGCAGATTTTGTCGTAATGGAGATGCAAGATGAACAAGGCAATGAGCTACTACTCGGACGACCCTTCCAAGCTACAGCTGACATGATACTTGAGATGGGGAGAGGTCGTTTGACTTTGGGCATCGCTGATGATCGCTTAGAGATGGTCATGCCTTCCAGCACCACATCACCTAAAGCCAAGGAGCAGTGCCACATGGTAAAGCATTTTGATCACAATATCTCACTTTGTCTAGGGAAGCCATTTTTAGATATGGCTCATGTAATGACCAAGGTGGAAAAAGGGACATTGGCTATGGACATCATGGAGCAGACCAAGGTGGTATCCCTTAGCAAGGTTGTAGGTTTTCCGAGTGATGAGGGGGAGGACATTCCCCCTTCCACTGAAAATGAGGCCATAGCAAATTCGGTTTTTGACGCATATCGAGAATTACCACTTGAAGCCTGTTTGGTCAATATCACACATGATTGGATGAGAAGCAAGTCACTGCAGGAGTGTACCAAGATGCTTTAGGTGTTGCCGTGCTTCTATGCTAGGTACTATGAAGACCTTGGCGAACTCCCACCACCACTTCAGTCGTCCTTAATCAGCCTGCCCGATTTGGAATTGAAGTCGTTGCCACCACACTTGAAGTATGCATTTATGACTGAGGAAGAAAAGATTCCTGTGATTATATCGGCTTATCTGAGTGCCGAGGAGGAGGACCAGATGCTTATTGTGTTGAAGAACCACCGAGGAGCATTCGGGTGGTCGGTTGTAGATATCAAGGGGATCTCCCCTACATTGTGCCAGCACAAGATTCTACTCGAGGAGGGAGCTAAGCCGGTGATTCAGCCACAACGTCGATTAAATCCCAGCATGATGGAGGTCGTCAAGAAGGAGGTGATTAATCTCCTTTATGCAGGTATCATCTATGATATTTCTGACTCGACGTGGGTGAGTCCTACGCAGGTAGTCCCTAAAAAGGGGGGAATCACAGTTACCCATAATCTTCTAAATGAACCTGTCACCACCCACTTGGTAACCGGGTGGCGTGTTTGCATAGATTACCGTCGATTGAATGCCACTACACTTAAGGATCACTTTCCTCTTCCATTTATTGATCAAATTTTAGAGCGTTTAGCCGGCCGATCACATTTTTGTTTTCTGGATGGTTATTCGGGGTACAATCAGATCTCGATTGAACCTAAGGACCAAGAGAATTCAACCTTCACTTGTCCTTATGGAACGTTTGCGTACTTCCGTATGCCTTTTGGGTTATGTAATGCACCGATGACCTTTCAGTGTTGTATGCTCGCCATTTTTTTTGATATGGTAGAACACTGTCTAGAAGTTTTTATGGATGATTTCTCTCTCTATGGTGCATCTTTTAATGAGTGTCTTTACAATCTGGATAAGGTCTTACAATGTTGTGAGGACACACATTTGGTCCTCAATTGGGAGAAATGCCACATGATGGTGAGTGAAGGAATAGTGCTAGGACATAAAGTGTCTAACAAAGGTTTGGAGGTAGACCCGGTAAAAATTGAAGTGATTTCCGAATTGCCCCCAGTGAATTCGGTTAAAGGGGTACGCAGCTTTTTAGGTCACGTCGGTTTCTATCGTCATTTTATAAAAGATTTTTCTAAAATCGCCAAACCTTTATCTGAGCTGTTAGAAAAGGATGCTGCTTTTGACTTTAATGAAAAATGTCTACATGCGTTCAATGTGCTTAAGGAAAAATTGATTTCCGCACCGGTTGTGCAAACACCGGATTGGACTAAGTCGTTTGAACTAATGTGTGATGCGTCTAATTTCGCGGTTGGGGCTGTCTTGGGACAACAGGTGGACAATAAACCCGCTGTGATTTTTTATGCATCTAAAACTTTGAATGACGCCCAACTCAATTACACGACTACCGAAAAAGAATTGCTTACCGTTGTTTTCGCTTTTGAAAAATTTCGGCAATATCTAGTTGGATCAAAAGTCGTGGTATGGACGGACCACACAGCCATTAAGTATTTGATGGAGAAAAAGGATGCCAAACCTAGATTGATTAGGTTGATCTTGCTTTTATAGGAATTTGATATTGAAATCAAAGATAAGGCGGGCATTGAAAATGTGGTCGCAGACCATTTGTCTAGGTTGGAGAGGGTAGATGAAAAGGATTTGCACATACCCATTACCGAGACATTTCCAGACGAACAACTTTTGAAAGTGAAATCGAAAGACCCGTGGTTTTCTTACATTGTTAACTATCTTGCTTGCAAAATCATCCCAGAGGATTGGACGTACCAAGAGAAGAAGAATTTTTTTTCATTCTTTACGTTATTATTTCTGGGATGACCCTATTCTTTTGAAGCAATGCAGAGATGGTGTCTTACGCAGGTGTGTACCTGAGGAGGAATACGAAAGTGTTCTTGGCCATTGTCACACACTACCGACGGGGGGCCACCATGCAAGCTCTCACACTGCAGCCAAAGTGCTTGAAAGTGGCCTATACTGGCCTACCTTGTTCAGGGATGCTTACGAGTTTGTACGGCAATGTGATTCCTGCCAAAGGGCGGGTAACATTTCGAAAAGACAAGAGATGCCCCTTAATGTATTCCAGGAGGTTGAGGTATTTGACTTATGGGGCATAGATTTTATGGGACCCTTTGTGTCCTCAAATTCTAATTTGTACATTCTTTTAGCTGTTGATTATGTGTCGAAGTGGGTAGAGGCAATACCCACAAGAACTAATGCTTCTGCTGTAGTGTGTAGGTTTGTCAAAGAATATATTTTCTGTAGGTTTCGTGTACCAAGGATGATCATAAGTGATGGAGGTACACACTTCCGAAATCAAAAGTTCGTGGCACTGTTGAGAAAGTACGGGGTCAAACACAACATTGGTACCCCGTACCACCCGCAAACTCAAGGACAAGTGGAGGTCTCCAATCGGGAGATTAAGAAGATCTTGGAGTGTACTGTGGCTTCCACAAGGAAGAATTGGAGTACCCTACTACCAGATGCGTTGTGGGCATACAGGACGGCGTTTAAGACACCGATAGGCACTACGCCTTTTAGGTTGACTTATGGTCGGGCCTGTCACTTACCGGTGGAACTGGAGCATAAAGCGCATTGGGCACTGAGGAAGCTAAATCTGAGTTATGATGAAGCGGGAAAGAAGAGGTTACTTGAACTCAATGAACTTGACGAGCTGCGAATGAATGCATATGAAAGCTCGTAGATCTACAAGGAGCGCACAAAGTTGATTCACGATCGCCATATTCAAATGCACATTTTCAAGAAAGGAGACTGTGTCCTATTGTTCAACTCCTGGCTGAAGATGCATCCTGGGAAGTTGAAATCCCGATGGAGTGGACCATTCACAGTAGAGGAGGTCAGACCCCATGGCACGATCTTGGTGCGTGATGGCGAGACCACATTCCTGGTCAATGGACAACGGTTGAAATTATATTTTGGTGAAGACTACACAAGGAAAGTGAATGAGGTCAAACTCATTGCACTTCCAGATGCATGGGGAGATTCATGTCGTCTAGCCTAAGATGTTAAATAAGGGCGCTTATTGGGAGGCAACCCAGCCAACGGTAGTTTAGTTTAGTTTCTTTCACATTCGTACTTTGGTTTGTTTTGACTTTGCTTTTAGTGTAAAAAAGGTACCGTGATCGTTTGTGTAATGTGCAGGACTGAGGCAGAGTCGATACCATCGACCCTTGTGTTGATGGTATCGACCAGGTTATAGGTTGGCGACTGTAGAAATCGCTCTGCATCGATACCATCGACGGCCTCGTCGATGGTATCGACACACCAACAGGTTGATCGCAAGGCGACGTGGGTGTCGATACTCGTGAGATCTCTGGAGATATTCAGAAGAAATCATCTCAGAGAAGTCGATACCATCGATGGGCCTGTCGATGGTATCGACACAGTTACAATCAGAAGGCGGCAGCCGGCCTCACGAGGGTGTTGCCCTAATCTGAAGTCAATGCTATCGACTTGCTTCGATAGTATCGAAACGACACGTCACCGATCCGCGAGAGGAGATCAACGGTGATCGCTGCAACCAGAAAGTCGATCTGGATGACGGGTCGATACCATCGAAACATGTCGATAGTATCGAAACGTCATCGATCCGGGTCCCCACATCCAGCCATCGATGACCGTCGATACCAGCGGCAGTACGGATTGTGCTACGCATGTCGATACCATCGACCCGCGTCGATGGTATCGACGGGCACACAGCGGTGCTGGCGTCAGTTATATAAGGGAGGGCTTGTCGTTATATGACGTCACACCTTCAACGAGTTCTTCCTCTACTTGTTTCGTGCATCCTCCAGAGCAATCCGAGCCTGGCGACGTGCATCTAGGAGCACGTTCTTCACTGAGCGAAGATAATCTTCTCCAACCTGCACCGAGCTCCTTCTTCTGTTTCTTCTTCTTCGACAATGGTGCACACCGCCGGCGCATCTTCTTCACACGTGACACCGATGGAGATCCCGGTGTTTTTTCATCCACCGACTGCATCCATTCCACATCTGTGGATTGTCCATCTGTCCGCGGAAGTCAAGAAGGTTTATGAGGAACTGATGAAGCACAAGATCGAGCCGACCCGTTACGTCGAGCACGACATGATACATAATCTGGGGTTCGATGCTAATCTCGCCTATGTCTTGAAAGGGTAGGCGAGGCACACGGGCAGGAGGCCCAATGAGATGGACTTCCACGCCGACGGCCAGCCATTCTTCAGTGAATGGCTGACATACAAGGATCTAGTCGCCGAGTTCATGGCGTCGTTGGACATCTGTGACGTGCCAAATGACATTATCGCCACGGATCGGGAATGGATCAATGGACGTGTTTCTTTTCGGCTGTACAACATTGACTACACTCTCACCCTCAAGCAGTTCAACTCCATCTATAACTGGAATCACGGGCGAGAGAAGTACCTGCGACCAGATAACAGGACTGACTATGACGCGATCTTCACCGAGTTAGTAATTGTGCCGCCGGGCAAAGCTGTGAGCTACCACAATGCGGCGGTGGCGGATTTCGAGCATCCGTTTGTGCGGGTTCTTCACCACATGTTGTGCACCACTCTCTTCGCCCGTGGTGATCTGTCTCTTAGCAAATTCTAGGAGACGAACTTGTTTTTCTTGCATAAACTCCTGAAGCGCCAAGAGTGCAACTGGGGAGCATTCTTTCTGCAGTGGGTGTTGGCGGTAAAGCGGAGTACGCGGAAGGCTCCAATTCATTTTGGAGGACTCATCACACCGCTGGCCCACTATCTTGGGCTGAACTTCTCAACCTTGACTCCTCTCTCCAATAGAAGCAAGGTCAATTTGCAACATCTTCACCGATCAAACCTTATCTTTCTTCGGGATGGTTTACCTTATGCTCACTGCCATGTCAACCACGCATATCAAGAATGCTCACTTCCCGACCCTGTCTTCCACATCAAGGGTGCTCAACATTTCTGATGGCCCATCATAGCCATTGCTGACTCCGATGAAGACGGTGGCGACGACAACAATAATGACGACGAGGCTGAAGAGGAAGAGGAGGCCTACACTCCTCTTCGGGCACAAGTAGCACCTAGGAAGCATCCTCGCATCCATCCGGGTGCATCTTCATCTTCACAGCCTCTGCCACCACCACCGCCCTCGCAGCTAAGCGAGGATGTTTATTCGATGCAAGGAATGTATGCCATGCGGTAGGATATACAGCAAACGCAGTAGCACCATACAACAGTGTACACCAGTGTTCAAGAGATGACGAACCGGTTACTTGACAATCAGAGGGCTATCTTTGAGAATGAGCGCCTCCTCCTCGACAACCAACAGCAGATTCATGACATGTTGCATAGGATGGAGATGCAGCAGCAGCCCTTTTATGACAGGTTGCCAGAACTACTTTGGGGGGTATCCACAACCTCCATCCATGCCCCAGTATGATCCTAGCTTTCAGGGGAAGTACCCATCCTGGGACCCCACGGCCCCACAGTACCCGCCTCCGCCAGAAGAGTAAATCGGTATCTCTATTCCAACCTTTGAGATTGTTTTTGACTATGAGGCCATAGTCGAATTCAAGCTTAGGGGGGAGTTGGAACAACTCTATCCTTTAGTTTTCTTACTTTTTAGTTTTATTTTGTTTGTTCTTGTCATTTATTTCTTGCAATCTTAGTTTGTTTGTAGGATCCACATTCTATCTAGTGTAATTGTGGATGTCTTAAGTCATGTGTCATCTCATTTGCTTGTACATGGGTTAAGGAAAAATTAAAAATTTGAGTGTCCGGAAGTTTGTGTTGTTCAACTTTGAGCACATAACTTAAGAAAATGATTGGTTTTGTCAACTCTAAAATAGAAAAGCGCAACTGTGCATTCCTAATGATTCATGAAAAGTGGACGGAATTGGTTGTGTGAGCCTAAACTGACCAAATGATAATGAGACTCTAATTTGAAGTAAGAGAGAGAAACCTCTTAACTACTACACAGGTCAGTAAGGAGGGACACATAATACTTTTTAAAGGTTCAGTCAATTAGTCTTGTGATCTTTCCACCTCATTGTTTTTCACAATCCACCATAAGAATTGGAAGTACATTATGGTTTTAACCTTTTTGATTGCATCTCATGTAGATAGGTCTTGCATTGCAACCACTTTCATATGTTTTGCATGAAAATGAAAAAAAAAATTTGAATAGTTATACATGCACATTATCTTTAGGTGTGTGTCATTTAGTTGCATTCATAATTTTTATGCATACAGTACATCATGTATCTTATTTATTCTTTAAGGGTGATTTACCTATTCCATACCTTCATAAATGCTTCAAATATTTGAGCTATGCAGAAAAAGTGAGCCCAACAAATAATTCATTATCATTTATGGATATAAGGGCCTAAAAAAATGAAAAGAAAAATGGAAAAAGAAAGAGGAAAAAAAAAGAAGAAGAAAGTATTGAGAAGCAAGTAGAATAAGAGGGAGAAAGGAACATAGTCTCACGTGCATTTTAAGATGAGTAAGTACATGATGTAGCTACTTTAGATATTCCTTTTCATCTGGAGAAGGGATGTAGTGCATGCATCATTCCACCCAATTATAGGCATTAGGGCAATTTCATGTGCAAATGTATCATTTAGGGCATTCTGTTTTATGCATGTTGAAACCGTATAATGCTTCCATTTCTCCCATTAGTCACCCATTCCATCCACCAGTTGCTCGAATTGGTAGGCCACCATGATTTTCTCCTCACAAATGAATATCAGAAGAGCTGCTTCCATGTAGATGGTAGTTAGGGCGAGCAACGTAGAATAGAAGATCACAAGATGCACCGAGTCTGAACTGGAGAATTTCATTATGTTAACTGCCTTATATGATAGTGTCATCAGTTTTGAGGTAGATACCTTTTATGGATGATTACTGTCGCCTTTAGGGTAATTATCATTCCGTGGTGAGTGAGGGCCAGAATGTGAATGTCCGGTAGGGATCATATGGTAATGTTTGTTGTGATTATCTGTTCTTTAGTTGACCCTAGCAATTCTATTCTAAGGTTTTGTTGCTCGAGGGCGAGCAATGTTCAAGCCTAGGGGAGTTTGATGCGATGATTTTGAGTCGCATTTATAGACATATTTTACTTGTGTTTTATGCAGCTATTGGTCATTTTGGTGGTTAATATTGCATGATTCAGTTACTTTGGTCTATGATCTTTCTCAGTGTCAAATCTCCCTTATTTTGGGATTTTGAGAATAAATGATTACAATAATATGTTTTATTTTGTTTTATGTGGTTTTGTGTTGTAATTTCAGGAAAAATGAATATCTGCTGCCGTCGATACCATCGACACGACCACAGGTTGGTAGCCGCAAGGATCAGCACAGAGTCGATACCATCGACGGAGAAGTCGATGGTAGCGACGAACCATCAGGTTGTTGGCGAGAGGGTAGTCGATACTATTGACCCTAAAGTCGATACTATCAACACGAGGAGTTTCAACGACGGAAAAAGACAAAAGCGACGCCTAAGAGAGTCGATACCATCGACCCTCGTCGATGGTATTGAGTTAGCATCAGTCGCGACAAAGAAAAGAAAAGGAGACCAGCCGATACTGTGCAGAGTCGATACTATCGACTCGCGTCGATGGTATCGACACCGTCAGATACAAGTTTGTTTCAGATCGATCTAAATCTGACGGCTGTGATATTTTGGTGACCTAACTCGGTGATTATACCTAATGACGGCGGCCAAGAGCAAGCTATCACGTCATTAGCTGCTCCACACGTCCTGAGAAGGTGTGGAGAGAAGAACGGAGCCCGAAAGCACGCCCCAGCCGTTTCGGACGCCGAAGAAGACGTTTTCCACCACCGAAAGGCGGGATAACACGTATTCTATGCCAAGAGCTCTTGGATCTTCTCCGTTCAGGGGTTTCACCACTCAATCACATTTTTCTCCATGTTTCCCTTTTTCTCTACCATGTTTTTCTCTGAGATGAACATGCGGGGCTAATCCCCTTTATCTTTAGGACCGGGAGTAGCCCGAGAAATCATTGTATGACAATTTTATCATAGTAATTCATCATTTATCTCTTAAATCCGTGGTATAATTTCATTTTCTCAATTATATTCTTATGCTTGATCACCATAATAATAATCTAATGCCCTTAATTACTTTGAAAGAAGAATTAATGGTTGAAAAGAGACGGAATTTACATTAATTGACAAATCCCTTGAACAAGGTGGTGTAAGGTCAATGGTGGATACTAAGAGATCGACTCTAATGCACCTAGTTTAGGGTATAGGTTGCTACGACGGTGGAACCGACCTAGACATAGGTAGTGAATTGTACCACGACAGTGGGCAATTCTGATATCAGGCCACTACCCGGATAGAGAGATAAATCTGAGTGACTAAATAGAAATTCATACAATGAAAACCCGCGTGAAACAACAATCCTAAAGATTCCCACTTGAATTGATTAAACTTAACATTTAATCGATTACTTTGTTTTGTTTTATTTTATTTTCTTTTAATTTTACAACAACCATCAACTTTTTAACCGGTCTAGCTGATTGCGAGTAGTTAGTAGTAGTCTCTGATAATTCACGTGTCCCTGAGTTCGACTCGGGCCTCACAAAGGCCTATATTACAGTGACGCGTACACTTGCGTTTCTACGCACGTAAAAAGCGTGTCAATGAGTTTGTGAACTATGTGCAATACTTTGTGTAGCAAGAATCATAATGTCCTTGGTCAGATGACTTGTAAGTATAAATTTACCTAATAAGTGGTAACAACTGTTCTATACTGAGATAAGGGTTCAAATACCCAGGTTCTATAATCATGATGATGAACTTATTAAGAAGTGGAAATGTACTTGATGAGTTGAGGGACTAAGATTCCAACACTTTGTGAAAACAGTATGGCTACAGGACATGACTCCCCAATGACAATACCAGGCATTAGAAAGGTAACCTAAGCCTGAAGAGAGTTAATGTCGTGGTAATGATTCTATAGTGAATAAATGTTATACATGTTATTCATATTCCTTAAAGGATAAGTGACGTGTTGTTCTATCAAATTATGGTTGCATTGCTTTTGATAAGAATGATGTTCTAACCTGTTAGACATTGAATTAACTGCTGTAAAATAAATATAATTCCTTTGTGTATATTTATCCTATTAAGCTGAAATAATAATGTTTCTGGCGGAGAGTTATATCTCTCGCTGGGGCAATTTGCAATTGTCTCACCCCCGTGGAAATCACATTTTTAGGTGGACGCGGACGAGGAGGCACGAATCCTTCATTAGGTGAAGGACAGTAGCAACAGCAGTAGGGAGAGTAGTGAAGTCTCAGGTGGATACACCGGCTGTTATGCCTTGTACAGATGTAGATAGAGTCCTATGTGTCATCTCTGTACTCTTAGGTCCTCGGAGTAGTAGTTAGTGCTTTTGAGATTTTGGCCCAGTGCCTCGAGATTTTATACTGCCTGTGTTTAGCTTGACAGGACAGTTAATGCTTCTAATTCTCAGAAAGAGATGATACAAAACATGTACCTTCGAACAAGAATGTAAATGTATTACTTTGGTTCTATGTGAGAAAGTTTCCCTTTGATGGATCTCTTGATAAAAAGGTTTTAATTTTTAGTGGTTTTTGGTAATCCACGGCTTAGTGAACGCTTCTGCATTAGTTAATTATGTTTTCATGAGTTGTATGCCACAGACAAGATAAGATTAATAAGATCTTACCACATAACATCAGGAACGTAAGAATAAATGCAAGGTATAACAAGATTAACTATACAAGCAGGTCCTCAACCAATGTTCCATGTTTTGCCTTAAGCAGTAAATACTATTCGGCTGGATTACATATTTTTATGCCCTGAGGAAGTGAGCCGTACCACTCAAATCCAACCGACGGCTGCGAAACCCAGAGCCGGGGTCATACAAGGTCAATGGAATAACCTGACTCCTTGACCTCACCACCTCGTGGTCAGTGCACGAGAACCAAAGCAGGACCGCAGTCTCATGCTTAAGTGGCCTCAGCCATAGGGTCAGCTCCATAGGCTACCCTTCCTCTAGCCCGCCTTGGTACAGGTCTCGGCGCTAGTATCACTAAGCCACGGGCTAGTTCACCGTGCTCCCTGAGCCATGAATGCAATCATGCTCTATAACACTGAGCCATGGGCCTTTTCACCATGCTCTATCTATCCCGAGTCTGCAACCGTAGCTACACTCGAATCCTCTCTATTTTAGGCTAGGTGAAACCTCGCATATTCAACAATATGCGCTTCGGGTTAACCGGCAGGAGAACCCATTTCACCATCACCAGTTACTGACGATGATGGATCTATGACCAGGGCAAACTACATAAGATGTTCTACTGTGATTAGTTAGTATATTTTAAGTGGATTGTTGAGGCAACCAGGTTGTAACATGTACATAACATAAGGTTACATTATTATTACCACCATCACATTATCCTGGGATCTCAATCCCTCATCACAAGAAACTACTGCCTCATAAGGAATCCTCACCACTTGGGATAACAATCCCTGATCTCATCATCAGAGGATAGCACCTCCATTAGGCACTTTAGCCAAACTCAGGTCCTCAGACCCCAAACACATCATACTGGTGATGCAGATCATCTCATCAACAAGAGTGACCATCAATGCAGTGTTATTCAAACATATATACCTCATAACCCTTTACCTGGCTATGCATCTGCATGAAACACCTGCATGGTTAGTATACACATTCATAGAGATAACTGAACCCATCAGGCTATCAAATATAGGGAAACATTGATGATTATACACTTTATCATTCATGCCTCAAACCTGTGACCATAGACATGGGTCACATCATCATGTGGAGCAACTCATATACTTCTCACCTTATCATTTAGTCATCATTATATATATATTATTCAAGATGATCATAAACACAAGTAATATCATGCTATTAGAGTTACAGATATACATGTCAGGTTCACATAGGTGCATTCTACTATATCAATCATCTCAGTATTATTAAACATGTCGAAGGTTCGCAACCCATAAACCGTAGTTCATTATCGACAAGGAAGTGATTGCATGATAAAGGTCTAACAGATGGGTTTCCGGGTGGAACACGACCCTCACTAGAAGTTCCCACTACCCTCACAAGAAGTGTGACGGGCAGGGCACCCCCACTAAAGGTGGTACCGGGCAGGGTACTTCCCTTACAAAAACATCTAGGCCTACACATATCAGCCAACCATAGCAAGGATATCAGGCTAACACCTAAAGGTGCGTCGTGCAGCCAGATGTGTCGTGCACCAGGCTAAGCAGGTATCAGCCATCTATCAGCAATGACTAAGCCGTATCGCCCTTCTAGGGTTAAGGTACCTATCGGGCAGCCACACCCTATCGGCCTCCATCCAAGCAGCATCTAGGGTTACCATATGCCACTATATCGGGCATCACCACCAAACCATGACGCCCGACACAAGGCTAACCCACTGAGCTCCATAACGTTCAAGGTACATCAGGCACCAAGCCACTACCCTAGCTAGGTGTATCGGGCAGGGCACTTAACAAGGCATATCGCCTGACACACAAGGGTATCGTCCATCAACCATACTCCATCTAGGCACAAAGGCTAGGGGTACAACTCAAACAGGCAGTACTATCCCCACATCATATCAAGCAAGATACAACCTAACAAGATCGTCTTCAACCTTAAGCACAAGGGCACCAAACCCTAATTGGTCAAGAAGATGGCTCAGCTCTCAACAATCAAGAGAGAGGGGTCTTGCACAACCTCTTATCACAATTTGGGAAACCACAAGGATCAACCCTAACAAAGGTCATAAACCACACAAAAGCTCACCTTTCAAGTCCATGGTGAGAGGAGGGTGTTGCTCAAGTAACTAGAACACAAGCTCACCTCAACTTAAATGAGAGAGGGGTATTGCCCATATTACTAGAACTCAAGCTCACTCCTCTAGACCAAGGAGAGAAAGGAGTGTTGCTCAACAAGGAAACCTAAAGCATGGTTCGGCCAACTAGGTGTAACTTAAGCAAGAAGTTTATCTTAGAACATACATGGCCGATATGAGCATATGAAACATACAAGAACATAGAATAAGGTAGTAAGGTTAGGGTTAGGAGTTATGTAACCCACCTTAAGCAAGCTCCAAGCTCCTAGCTCCAAGCTCCACCTTCGGCCACCTCACGAGGAAGAAGAAGAAGACTCCCAAGGAAGAGGATCGGCCACCAAGCTTTGCAAAGGAAGAGGTGTCGTGCACCAAGGGGGAGAAGAAACTAAGGAACTAAAGGGATCCTTAGCAAGAGAAGGGAAACACATATATATAAGGGGTTGGAGGAGAAACTAAGGTAAGACAAGGCAAGGTGTCGCCCACCTAGGGACACTTGTCCATGGGCAATGCCACCTCTCTAACTTGCCTTAAACACATGTCCAAGGCCATTTCCACATGCAAGCATCAAGCACCAAGTGTCCACTAGTGGTGACACAAATGAGGTCAAGGGTCAAAGGGGGGGTCCATGGTCGACACACCCCACTCCATGCCCGACACACTCCCTGGGCGACACACTCATGGCCGATACAAGGAACTCATGCCTGACACAAGGTCAAACAAGGTCAAGCAAGGCTCAAGCAAGGCAGACCAAGGCCCAACAAGGGTCATCCAAGCCCAAAGCAACTCAAGCAACGAGCCCAACCTTTCCTCTCAACACTAGAGGAAGCAAGGAGAGAGAAGAACACTTCTCAAGGTGACAAACTTGCTCAACAACCCTAGAATTGGGTGAATTGCAAGTAGCACCTCCAACACTCAACAAGCATAACCAAACCCTAATCACCCCTAAAGGTGATCAGCAAGCAACTAAGCATCAGGGTTAGGCAAAGCAAATAGGATAAGCCCAAAATGGAGGTCAGGATCCTTACACATCTAGTAGGACATGCTCTGATCTTGAAGGATTTATTTATCTTGTGACTCACGAATGAGGTGGGTTGGTCATAGATGATGAGCCAACAACCTACCTAGAGTCTATTGAGGGACCAGAGTATGAGAAATGGCTTGAGGCCATTAGATCTAAGATGGAATGCATGTACACCAACAAGGTATGGACCATGGTGGATCCACCTGAAGGGGTAAAACCTAGAGGGTGCAAGTGGGTCATCAACAAGAAGACCGAAATGGATGGTAATGTACAAACCTATAAGGGCATATTGGTTGCAAAATGGTTTCAAACAAGTTCAAGGTGTTTACCATGATGAAATTTGTTCACCAGTTGCCATGGTTAAGTCCATTGGGATCATGCTTTCCATTACAACTTATTATGACTATGAGATTTGGTAGATGGATGTTAAAACTGTTTTCCTTAATATGAATCTTCTTGAGGATGTGTACATGACATAATCTAAGGTTTTATAAATACAAAGGAAGCCAATAAAGTTTGTAAGCTACAAATGTTAGTATCTAGATTGAGGCAAGCATCTCGGTGTTGGATCCTAGGATGGGTGATTGGATGCTCTAGAAGGGGGGGTGAATAGAGCTCAATGCACTTAAACAAAATTCATTAGACCTTCAAGAAATTTTATAAGATAAGGTTGCTAAATAGGAAATTTGATGTGCAACTAAACACACATAGCAAGGATGAGAGAGGTTGAAGATGCACCAATTGACAAGCTATGTAGAGTGGTTCCACACTTCAAACTAGAAGTGTGTCAGTCCACTACCTAGAGAGGTCAACCTCTAGGATTTCTTAACCATTGCACTCTTATATTCATTCATTAGACTTACAATACATGACCTCACAAAAGACTTACCTATCCAACCAAGAGTCTTCAACCTACCCAAGGACTTACCCACTTTGCAACGAGTCTTCGGCCTTCACCATGGACTTACCCACTCTTGCATAGTCTTCATCCTTGTAGGGATTACCCACTCATCTTGGATATTCCACCTTTGACTTCACCTTCACTCGAAGAAGCTTTCACCAAGGACTTACCCACTTGAGCAAGGCATCTTCTGCCTTCACCAAGGGCTTACCCACTCTTGCTCTAAGTCTTCAGCCTTGCTCTTTGCCAAGGGACTCCTTCCCTTGTTCTTCTTCACCTCTCTTAGCCAAGAGAGGGAACCTTCATCTTCATAGTTGAAAAAAGATATTAGGAGGTGGTGGAAGTGAGAGTCACACAAGATATACATGCAGGATGAGCTCTCTTACAAATCTCCTACTCACTCTAATGGATGTAGCAAGTGATTAAGCTTAGAGAGAGAGAGGAGTCTGTAGGATCACTCAACTATTGAATAGGGACCTTCATAGTGCTTGGATAACCAATGGATGAAGCCCAAGGGGTCCTATTTATAGTTGGGGATGCCTCTTAGCCTTTAGGAACACTTAAGAATGAAAACTACACATTTTTTGGCTTGCAACGAATATATTTTTTATTGTTGCAACTCTACAACGACTAGAAACACTTTTCTACACTTCTCTGTACAGTGCTATCGATCAAGTTCTGTGTGTTGGAAACTCAATCAATTACACTATTCAGTTTGTTCAGTGTAGGGATCGGTCAAGTTTGTAACTCGATCAAATGGATCGGTCGAGTTTGTAACTCAACCAAACTTGGATATTTTCAAAATCCATCAAAGGATCGGTCGAGTTTATAACTCGATTGATTAACATCCTGTAATAAATTTTCAAAAATGTCATTAAAGTGCTTAAATATTTGATTTTAGTGTTTGCCATTTTTTCTAAGCTTAATTACAAGTCATATAATTATTACAAGTGATTTACAACATGATTCTAATAGATTTACATCATATTCCAAAAACATGCACTTGTATTGACTTTGACTTGTCTTTTCTCCAAGTTGAGATGCACAACTTAGGGTTTTGGAGTGTGTCTATACCTAATCTGAAATCACTCAAGTACATACATTAGACACAAATAAATGGAAGGGTTAGGCATCATCAAAATAAGGGTTTAGTCAATCTAGACCTAGAGTCAACATTGAGCTAGAGTCAACACTCAGAACTGGAATCTTCAATTTAATGAGACAATCAAAGAGTTTAGATTTAGTCAAAATGAAGATGAATCCAATGTGTGCAAGAAGGTTAGTGGGAGTATAATTGTATTCATCATATTGTATGTAGATCACATGCTATTGATGGAGAATGAAATCCCTACTTTACATATGGTAAAAATTTGTCTAGGAATACATTCTCTATGAAGGACTTAGGTGAAGCATCCTATACCTTAGAAATTAAGATCTATAGAGATATGTGTAGAAGGCTTTTTGCTCTATGCTTGAGTACATACATTGACAAAGTGTTGAAGAGGTTCAAAATTCACGACTCAAAAAGAGGGAAATTTCCCATGTCTCATGGAGTTAGCCTCTCTAAAGCCTAATGTCCCAGTTCTTATGAACAAGGGGAATGCATGAGTAAGATTTCATATGCAGCTGCAATTGGATCTATCATGTATGTAATGTTATGCATTCATCCCGATGTCTTGTATGCCTTGAGCATGACGAGCAAATATCATTCAGACCCTAGTGAAAGTCACTAGACTACCGTAAAGAACATCCTTAAGGATTTGAGAAGAACTATTGATTAGTTTCTTGTTTATGATGGTGAGGGAGAGTTGGGCGTAAGGGGTTGCATCGATGCAAGATTAAAAATTGACAAAGATGATTATTGATTGCAATCAGGATTTGTGCTTTGCCTCATCAATGGAGTTGTAAGTTTGAAAAGTTCCAAGCAAGAGATGGTAGTTGATTTTACAACAAATTATATTGTTGCATCCAATGTAGCAAAGGAAGCTATCTAGATCAAGGAGTTCATTAGTAAACATGGAGTGGTTCCAAGCATTAGCAACACAATAGAGTTGTACTATGACAATAATGGAGCTAGTGCACAAGATAAGGAACCTAGATTGCATCAACATTCCAAGCACATACTAAGAGGTTCTATCTCATAGGAGATATAGTATAGTGAGGAGATGTGAAGATTTATAGAATGCCGACTGAAGGCAACTTATTGATGAACTGAAGAAAGCACTTTCGCAGTAGAAGCATGATGGACATGTTAGATCACTTGTAATAAGATTTATGAGTGATTTGCGTTAAGTGCAAGTGGGAGTATGTTGGTATGTATACCCATAGAGCCAATCATGTAATGATTGTAATCTGGTGTGATGTAATTGATTTGATAATAATAAAAGGTAATTCCGTTAATTTTGTTTTATTCAGTTATGAGATAATGATCTAATATAATAAATGTCTAAAGAATGATACTATTCGATGACATATGTCTTTGGGTTGAGGAATTGAACAATGATATCATTTGTATGATAAGAGTACATACATTCTTATTATGTCCCTTATCAGATGTTATCGTGGAAGTTTATAGACAACAATAGTACATAAGACTAGAGCATGTGTTGGTTGATGACAAAATCTCATTAGTCATGATATGTGATATCAAACCAAACACATAGTTACTTGCTAGATAACATTGTACCAAACATACCCACTATGAGAGTGATACATGAAACCATTGAATGGTAGTCAGAATCATCTCTCAAAGTGATAGTGGTGATTGTGGTTCTTAGATCTGAAGTCACTACACTCATCACATATTTTTCAATATACTTTGACACCATCCAACATGACTTTGAATAAGGGCGACCTACATGTGATACCCGGGTATGTTGTGACACAAGGGGATTGACTGTCAATGATGTAGATGGGATTTGTACCTCCTACTAGAGTTGATATCCTGGCCACTTGATAAGCAAGATTGAGAAATGCATGGCCATGCTCATGTGAGTCAATATATGATATTGAGCTCACATGTATCCCAATAGTCTGCTCCAGCTCTTGAAACATGGATTGAGTATTGAGAGGATGATGATTACATGCCCTGATTTCAATCTAGATATCAGAGTCCAAGGAACTTTAAAATTACTATAACACTAATCACTGATAACTTGGGTAGCAATGATGTGTTGTTAGATACCACTCATTGTTTATGATGTCATAATCTAGTTATGGACATTCACTACCAACATAATCTGGCACATATATGGTCACACACATAGGACGCACCTAGAATAGGATTTTACTCATGAATAAGGTTTAGCTTGATTACTAAAGTGTTTAGGTATTCAATTTAAACAACATTAGTTGAGAATTGACTGAAAAGGACTATGAGTCGACCAATTCAAGTATCAAGGTTATTTATTCAACATTGCATAAATTATGATTGAAGTGGGAAATGAATCGCCTAGTTCAGAATATGAACCTGACCGGTTCAGAGTCTGAGTTGACCAGTTCAACATATGTAATCGCCAAGTTCAATGATCAATAAGATTAGATCAAGGATTGATGTTGATGTCATGTTGTGCATTAATTGCTAGTATGTTTGCAAATAGGAAAGCATTCAATTTTAGCAACTTGGGGTGTGATTCGACTGACTCAAAAGTTGAGTCGAATGACTCATGACCCATAGCAATAGGAAATTTGTGAAAATCCATCTTTGACTCCCAGTTGATCTGGAAACCCTAACTTTGTCCCTCCTATAAATAGAGGGGTAGTCAAGGCTTTCATAAGAAACAACTAATAGTGACCAATGTTGTCCTCTCACCATTGTGGTAATGTGATAGCCTAAAGAAAGTGTTACCCATAAAAGGGAAAGACAACTATGGAGAACAAGTCAGCGTTGGCACGTTGACATCAAAGGAACAACTCCTTCCCATTGGATCTAGTAGTTTAACGTGGAGTTTCTGATGGTCCGTGTGGACTACATAGAGGCGTGGAGGCCGTTTCCACCTGCTAGGAGGGCATTGTCAACAGCCATCTGTGGTGCTATACTAGGAGGATACCATCGACAACCATCCAGGTACTGCTTGTGATAGAAGCACGCCGCTCCAAGGATAGTCATTGGACTTGCTCCAGGTCCAGGGATATTCCTTGTAAACCTTCCTTTTCAATCCATAGTTGTTGAACAACCCATTTTTCATGGGGAATATGACAAGAAAATTTTTATTTCCAGTTCCATCTCTGTCATCATATTTCCCTAGAAACTATTTTCTTATATTTGTTATCTGGGCTTATACTCTGGTTGATGTATTTCTAGATCAATGAAACTAATAATCAAAAGAATAATATAAGTTGCAGAGACTTGAGTTCATATATCTACTCTCTTAGGTCGTTAGGGGGAGTAGTGAAATGATTGATTCTTATAGCAACATGGATTGTTGAGAAGATTCTTGAATCCATATATTGGCGAATATACGGGGAATCTTAGGGTTTATATACCTCGTCATCTTAAAATAGTGTTTCAAACTCAAGAAAGGTCAGCAATTTGATGTAAATGTATGAATATGATGATATGGAAGATGGCATGGAGGGTTATTACCCTGTGTTTGGCATTTTGACCTATGCACCCCAAGTGGCCTAAGTTTTAGTGGATACTCTTTAAAACATATACCCAAGGTAGATTGTATAGTAGGCTTCCCACCTTTTGGTTACCTCGCTTTGACCCAAAGTTGTGTTGAGAGATATAGGGAATCCATATATCCTTAAATTTTGTATGAATTTGACTTAATAGCATCTACCTAGTGGATTGAGTGGAACACCTCTATCCGACCATGGCATGTAAAATACACCTCAATAAAGTAGCAATATTTTTTAGTTTATTTGGTGATAAACATGGTTGTTCCCATGAAATGATTAGCTCATTTGTAGTATGAAGTGTATTTACTATCTAATCTCTTTGTAGGTCACTTTAAAGTGAAAAAGTTTAACTAAGCATGTACTTCCTATTACACCGATAGTTTATATAATTAATTTTTTAACTGCTTTATTTACATTATTTGTTTGGTAAATAATACACATTTCGGATGTTATATCATGTTGCTAGGACTTGGGGTCTCACCCCTATTATTTCAACACTTTTCAAGTGAGCGACTCAACTATCCTCAGAGTAGCAGAGAAGATCAATAGGAAGGAAGTTGACCCTAAGTTTTGAGGTGGGTGGTGTTTACATGAAGGTGTCTCATAGGTAGGTGATTCTTGTGTTACATCCTCCAAACATAAAGGTGATGCTTGTGTTATATCCTCCAAACATAAAATGCATAGGAATAGTGTCTTAATTGTCCCTATACACTTAGGTCTGGCTGAAAATGTTTTGTGGTATCTTTTTGTCTACCTTGAGTTTTTCCATGCATGTAAGACCTCTAGAGCTTTAGTTATAAGAGTGGTAGAATTTCTACATGCATGTTCTATATTGACACCATTTATGTAAGCCTTTCCTAGTCACAGTTTGTTGAGATATTGTGAGTATGGCTCCTAGAATGTTTGGAAATCTATGCCTTGTAACTTGTTAAAATTGGAATATGCCACTATGAACTTTGTATGGATCTTGAGTTGATGCTAATGTTATCTTTGGTGTTTAGCTATTTTTTTATATGTGATCTCTATGTGTCTTTTGCAGTTAATGATGCTTCAAAGCTTTATATTAGGTTTTTTTAGTAATCTCACTTTTGTGGCATCGGGGCATCATAAGTTTTTGGTATCAGAGCGTAGGTATTTACTCAGTCTATAGGACATATGATTCAGTTGATGAGTATGTTCTTATGATTCCACCAAATCTATATATTGATTATGGTTCTATATACATGGTCAAAAATCATGAAGAACATGCAAAGAGAAGCTATGCCATGTCAAGTGGTGTTGGAAGACAATGTACCCACGTGAAGAGGGTACTCAATCATGAGTAGCTAGGGTAGCCTGAGTAGCCCGAGTAACCTAAGGTGACACTGACTGGCCTAAAAATGTACATCCACCTGTCCTTCGAGGCAATGTTTGGACATATGATATATGTGTTCATCTAGTTTTTGGGCATGATCTTGAACACGGAAGGATGTAGACCTTGAGCATTGAGGCAACTGTATCCAACAAGACATTCAAGTTGTTGAAGTGGGTGGGGACCATGGAGTATGTGGGTACTTTGCACCCAGAGGATGCAATCTTTGGATTACAGGGCTTGGGAAGGATACCAGACAAGGACTAAGTGAAGTATGCCATCTGCATATTGAAGGGGAATGTTGACCAGTAGTGGGTCATAGAGGAAGAGAAGAGACAAGGGAAGTCATCTGTTTAATGGATCTTAGGAGAGAGTTAGTGAATAGAAACTTCCCTCTATCTTATCTATAAGAGAAGATCATTCAGTTTGAGTAGGTTTGATTGAGGACAATGAAGGTTAATGAGCATGAAGATCCTTTTATGGAGTTGTTGATGTTCTATCTGCATAATGCACTAACCGAATTGGAGAAGATTCAGTAGTTTGAGAATGGGTTGAATGTTGACTTTGTGAGCATGGCGTTGACTATGGATTTGTACAATAAGTTTGCCACTGTAATGGAGTCAGTGAGTAGGTTGGATAGGACCTCAGTGGGCACATGTGACAACACTTCCAAGAGGATGTCATCATTGTCTTTGAGACAATTCTTATGTGGATTTAAGAAATATAGGCTTTTAGGGCTAGCGAGGCCATAGTTTTGGAAGTCTTAGCAGAGCACAACATCATAGCTGAGGATACAACAACATCAGTCATATTGGTCACCTAGTAGAGGCTGAGTTAGAGGGGTACCACCATCTAGGGTGTATAGTTCTAGGTATTTCACCATGATAGGACTGTTAGAGCCATAGGGTTTTTTGTACAAGAAGTGCTTTTACTACCACCAACCAAGGAATGTGAGGATGTTTTCCCCCTAGTTCAACAAAAATACATCTCAGTCTCAGGGGTGGAACCAGTATAACCTAAAAAAGTATGGTGGTGGTCATAGTAGAAGGCTTGGACTGACTTCTAAGACTAGATCATCAAGAGATGTAGGGCAAAGTAGTTACTTAGCAAAACTTGGGCCTGGACAGGCAAGTGCCCTACCTAGGTTTTGTGATTGCTCACTAATTGGTACAAATTTGACTCAATTTTTTGAGAAAATTACTAATAGTTCCCTACCTTGTATGGTTGTAAAAGCATTCATCTTAGTGGTACCCCCTCTATGCAGATTTTCTGGCTCCACCACTTAGGAGAGATCAAGGAAGAGGCAATTTAGATGCCTCAACCCACTTCTATGCGATTATCCAACCCAAGGGTGTTGTCAACCCAAGGCATGTCACAGGCAACAACCATTTACACAATTTTACACGAGATGTGCCCATCCTGTGTTTTTGTTGTCTCTGAACACAACATTCCAATGGAGCTTATGCCATTTGAGATGCATGGATTCAATGTGATCTTTGGAATAGACAAATTAGAGAAGTATAGGCTGGTGTAGGATTGTAGGTTCAAGGTTGTTGAGTTTAGGAGGAGGGTGTTTCTTGAACTTTCCAAGGAGACCGAAAAATTATTCCCACATGTTTTAGTGTCTGCTGGAATAACCGAGAGACTGATGAGGCAACATTGTGAGGCTTTTCTAGATCATGTGGTTAATATTATTGTAGTGATTCCTAGTTAGATTGATGCCTGTAGTTTGAAAGTTTTAGTATGTATTTCTTGATGAGTTTCCTAGCATTCCACCTCTTTGAGAATTTGATTTTGAGATCAACCTTCTTCACAGTACACATTCGTAGTACAAGCATTGTATATAATGGCACCAAAGGAAATGAAGGAGTTTGGTAAATAGATACATTAATTGTTAGATAGGGGTTTATCCATGTAAAAACCCATAATATTTTGAGTAATTAGTTTTAAACAAGAATATAATTTGTTTCTAAATACATAAGACAATAAGAAATATATCATACAAATTTGAAATTCTGAAGAAATAAATTTTAAAGAAACAAATAATAAAGAAAAATAAATAGGTCGTCGTTTGAGATATTCAGAAAAATAAAGATAAAGTTGAGTGTCAGTAGTCATGGTACAAAACGAAGAAGGGTAATGAAGAGACAAGATCTAAAAGAATATAAATGTAACTTTATAAAAAAGCTAGAGGAAATGTAATAATGATGTATAATATGAGAAAGAGGAAAATAAATGACCAAGTATGCTTAAACTTTAACTAGAAAAATAAAACATTGACGCATAACTCAAAGTGAATGGATTTTATGTAAAAGAAATGAAATAATAAATATAAGTTCTTCTATGTATAAAAAATAGTCAAAATCAATAATTAGGTTGGATAAGATAGCATGTTGGATTAGAAAGGTAAATAGATACAATCAATGTAAACAAATTCATAAAGTGCAAGAGGATGAAATCAGATTTACATAAGTGTTGTTTAATTGGGTCATGTAAAGAAAATAACTTTTGGGTCAATAGTTGAACAAGGGGTACATGGTAACAAAAATAATTTCCTTATATAATCATGTGGTACTAAATAACTTATATAAAAGTTTGGGTTTAGGAGTGAAAAAGGAAGGACAATGAAATATATACAAGTTTATACATGATAATGAATATATAGGGGATGATAATGTTTAAAAAATAATAATGGTGTAGTCATAATAATATGGAAACCATGATTTTAGATTATGTTAAGGCTATGAGGACCTAAACGAACAAAGCTAGATATGGACTCAAAATAGTAGAAGAAAATAGATTTTCCCTTCTCAATTTGTAATTAAACGGACTAAATTGAAACAAATATAAATTTAATCTTAAACACTACAATTTCCCCCTTTAAGATAAGTTGTTCAAGTTTCATGCTTCCCCTCCATCATGCCAATCTCCTCACATGCTCCACTTCCCTTCTTTAATTATAATCATGATTCTCTGCTGGCCCACATCTCTCCCTCTCTCTCTCATCACACAGCCAACCACCAGCCTCCACATCACCTGAGGCCCACCACCACACAACTCGTCTCCCCTTCCCACTTTCTTCCCCATCCCTTCTTGCACACGAGAGAAGTCCCAACCTATGCACAGCACGTAACGGCAATAGGAATTGTGGCAACCACAGAAACACCTCCTAGAAGGCTAGAACCTGACTGACCGCCCACTGGAAGGCCAACTCTTGTGTCATTGCAACCAGCCAGAGACAATAGGAGATTGTCCACCTCCTCCAACCTCCAATCAATGTGTTGTTACTATAATAGAAGGAAGTCTGACGCCCACTGTACTAGCCAGATGAGTCATTGAACTACTGCGGCCACATCCAACCCCAGTCAGCCTCCTAATTTTATGCTCAAGTCCACAAGTGTGTTTCAAACATTGTAAACCTCCTTGGTAAGAAATTTATAGTGTAAAGAGTCATCTATCATCTATGTCGACGTCCGCAGTGCAATTGAAAAGAGTGAATGAGAGGGTAGATGTGGCTGCCCACCCTTGCCACACCAGTGCATCTCTGGCTGAATAATTCACTATATTTATTCACCGGCACAAACACTACATGAAGAACCTCTTATCTCAACCAATGAACATGCATAGAACGTCCCTTTTTTCCACAAATCCCTCTGTTAAATAATTGGAAAAATAATGAAACGACTGAACCCCAACCCTCTATCCTTACCTTATCTCACCCCACGCCTAGAACCTTCCTAGAATCTTCTTCCCTCCCTTACATAAACTCCAACCAAGGCAATAGACAATGTGTGTTCTCCTCTAACCCTTCACAGCTCCATTGCTGTCTTCTTCACGCCTCAACTTACACATGTGAAGGCCAAGGTCCTCTCCAACCTTGTACTAACATATTCCAAGTCAAAAAAAACTCACAATCAAACTTTACATGACATCCTTGTTATTTTTCTTCAACTTAAAATTGAGTAACATATTCACCATCTTCTTTCCCTTTCTCAAGCAACCTGAAATATTGGACAACTATTGATAAGGAAGATCCACGAGAAAACCATGCTCAACTAAAGATAAGTGTAAAGAAGAACATGGATTTTCCAAACACAATGAATCGGTCCAAGTGGTAGAGTGTGATTCCAACAAGAAATGTTCATGTCTTTCAAGCAATATATCTTAAAGTATATAGAATTAGAAGGTATGGGGTATTTTTGCTGAGTCATCATCTTGCTACCAAAATTGTTGTATGGAGTACCTTTTAATGAGTCATCTTTCTACATAAATTTTTGGATGAGATCATTTCCTTTTGATGAGTCATTACCTTCTCTCTTCACTCACGAGATTATTCGAAATGATTCCCATGTAAATTCTACTAATGTCACAAATACAAATTTAAATAAAAATTGAATGGTTTATGAGTTCATATGTTAGTGGCTTTGTATTCATTATTTTAATAATTTTGGATCTTTCATCTATTTGCACCTAATACAGAGGGATATAAAATCTGGTAGATTTTACCTCAAATGTATCAATAAGATCCTATATATTATTATGAAATTTATTTACATGCATGTAAAGTTAATATTTGAATATAATTCACATTCTTGTTGAAATCAATATCAAGAAGAATTTGTTTCTCAAAATAAGTGACTTCGAATGATGAATTTTTTATAATATAATCTTGTGTGAACCATTATTCTATCTCAATGTCTCTTATTTCTCTAGATTGATACCTTGTTACAAAATCAAGACTCAAGACATGGTTAATTTCCATCATTTATCTTCTCTATTTTGGATTTCAAAGAGTCATGATTTTTCTATACAATGTTTTAACATGATTGAATTGATTATAATTGAGAAAATGATGAAAAAGGTTAAAATGATGAGATACTACTCATGAATTTTGATGATAAAAGAATTTCTCATGGTCCAATATGATAATAATGTTTACTTTTGAAATTACATCACTGGAGAGTTGGTTTCTACAATCCCAGAGTGGGTGAGGGCCAGAAGATCAAGATTGATATGTTATGTTATGTTTGGATCTGTATTGTATCCTTTGGATGTTGAAGGGAGGAGGGATAGATTTTCCCTTGCGACTACCACACCTCAGGTCATCCCAAGGGATGTTGGTCTGTCAGATAAATCATCAAAGGATGTGTATAATAGCCACTGAGGTTATGGAACATGCACTAGGCTGCCAGACCATGGAGAGATATGATTAGATACTTACCCCACCCCAAGGACAGACTGAGGGCTATAGGACTACTCTTTGAGTAGGCATCGAGTCGAGGGCCTACAAACCACACCAACTGTGTGTAGTGGGACAGAGGAATCTGTGGAGGTAGAATTAGCACGCGCGATACCAATGTCTCTATGATAGGGTAGTGTGCAAAGTGATATCATTGATTTGTTACTTATGTTCTATGTGACCTTAGTTGTACTTGCAAGCCAGAAGTTGGATCTTGTGTTGGTTAACAATCCATATGGACTGAATGGGGAATGATACAATGAACACTTGATATGGTATTTGTCATCATAAAATATTGATATGTTATTTGCTCTATTGTAATTGTTGTATTTCATTATCACATGCTCCAACTTTCTAACATGTATGCTCAGTTTCCATGTTTTTCCATGTATACATGTTTAACTCACATTATAAAATGTTTGAGTATTCATATGATCTACTTAATTTTTGTATGCCTCTCCATACTTAGACATTTGTCTAACTACTCTTGTTGCGGTCCTTGTTCCCCTCCTAGCATAGGTAAAAGAAGGCTTTGAGTTTAATCATGTGGATTTTCTGACTAGAACTTGGTGAGAGAAGCATCAAGATATTATAAACAAATTCTAGTTGATGTCCAGATTCTTACTATGTAATCAAGTGAATGTAACATTTTGAAATTTCAATGTAATCAATGTCACGTAATACAAACATTTGAAGTTGTAAAAAAATTATGCTTGCTATCCATTTCTTGATGCTTCTTCCATAATGCCCAGAGGTTTTAATCTCCATGACTAAGAGTTAATTGTGGAGGCTAAAACCCAGGATATTTCATGTGGTATCATATAATGGTTAGAAAACCACACAATGAAAACATCTAAAATATACATAATATATATAATGAGGTCAAGACAAATCAAAAACATGGTTTTGTTCCTTGATGACTTGTAAACATGGGTAATGTCATGGGAATATGTATCACACGTAGATGTTGATCTAATCCTCAAAATCCATAGGATATTCGGTAGAATAAGGTCAAGTTACATCACAATCTTATAATACAATGTAGTCACAAAAAATGGAAATATAAAAGTTCCTCATAATATAGCTATGAAAAAAGGATTAAGAGAAGACACTTGATATAGCTTACTTTGGTTCTCAACTACCCTAGCCAGGTGTTTAGGCACCTTGATAAGTCAATATCAAGATTTAATGTTCATCTACTCTAACTTTGGTTCTCTGACCAAGTAGTCAAGTGTTAGATTGCAATGAGTAAAGACTCAACCAAATATTACTCCAGGAACAATGGTTTAAAAAAAAAGATAGCTGATTTGTATGCAAGAAGTTAAATCCAAAGGTCCTTTGAATGAATAAAACTCAATAAAGTAACTATATTAAGGGTGAATATGGAACTTGGTACCATCCTAAAAGGTATAAAATAATTTTTTCATGTTCTCACTACTGTAACTGTATGAAACAAATATTTTTGAATTTTCAAAAAAGGAATAAAATAAGTAGCATTTGTACATATATATACTTTACAAGTGGTGGACAATTATAAAAAGGATATAAAAGGAAATAAATATTTAAAACTTTAACACTAAGAAAATGAATCATTCAAATGGTCTTTTCAATTTTATCAACCTCGAATTCCATCCATATTTGCTTAAGAATTTGTTATGTTTACCAAATGTTCACATACATAGAATACATTCTAAGCTACATTCAAATAATAGTTTTCTTGCTCTTTGGGGGAATACTTTTTGGTGCTTATGCATAGAAAATAATTATCTTGGTTCTTATTGTCACAAAAAAAGGCTCTCTGTGAAAGGTTACTTGTAGTGGAGTGCTAAAAATGAACAATTTATGTAGTTTTCGATCTATGACTATAACGACCTCACTTTTCAGCGGTCCCTAATTAAGAAAGGACCTTAAAGTTGAGACCCATTACCTAAATTACAAAGATCCAAATTTAACAAATAACAAATAATAGCAAATAACTTCCATTATTTCACAAATATTGTTTACAAAATGTATAATAATGCTCCTGTAAGGAGTTATATAAATTTCCAACATGAGAGTAATACAAATGAGAAGAAGTGATAAACTAACCCTCCTTTGCTTAACTTTAGTGTCTTCATTTGAATTCATCTGATGCATCATGTCTTGATATCTTCATATATGAAATTTACCTAGATTGTTGATGTTCTAAAACACAGATCAGTATATTGCTATATTGTGTATGTGGAGTGCATGCAAAAGTGTGCAAATGATATAACACCATATAATCAATCAAATACTTGCAAAGAAGAACTGGCAATTTCATCACATATTCTAACCCATACTTAATATGCTATCTTGGGCATAACCACTATCCCTTCTAGGGATCATGTGCATCACCCCTCGATACATGTCATCCTAGGGTTCAAATTATGATATCTTAATTTATGTGATACTCATAGTGGCATTATAATTGACATAATGTAAATAAACGACTAACAATTTATTTCATCAATCTTTAAGAATGCCTCAGCAAACCCCATCAGTTGATAATGTGAGTATTCATAAGTGTAAACACGTACCTCAATGTAGAACCATGCAGACCATGCAATCATCATATCATCCAATCAAGCAAGAAAAGATGGATACAAGTAATCAACACATAATCTACATGTATGTATATCCTAAGTGTCACCGTCATATTATTCATATTAAACGCTAGTCAGGTCCTAATCTAGGGTTTAGGGTTATCTAGGGTTTAGATAAGGAATAAGGGTACAAACCCTAATTCCAACACATCATGCTTTATTAGAGTTATTCAACCATACTAGACATTAGGCGAAACACTAATTATCAGATATGTCATATACTTGTATTATGAACACCTACATTGGATTATGTGCATTAATATCATGAAAAGTTATGATCTTTGGTTTCCAAATCCTAGTTCATCATATGTATGATTATTCACATTAGAAACCCTAATTCTACACCATCATTATCATCATCACTTTATATTCCCATTATATTCAACAATATCAGGTTATAACATGAGCTGAGAGCATTTAATGTATTCAACAGCTTAATCCACAATCAAAAGGTGGTGATAGGTTACAAGATAGTACTGCGATCCTTTAGGAGTACCAACCAAGTCACCTTGGAATAATCGTCAATACAAGTCATAAAAAGTGATAGCCAGACTAGATAGAAACAAAGCATGGACTAAAATATTGGCATGAACAAGATCAAACACATTTTTAGAACTAACTTCTTTCTTTTTATCATAAACAGATCCATTGTGTTTGCCAAACTAGCATGATTTACACATAAATTATTTTTTAGGAATACTAGGAAATAAGCAATGCAGTTTTGCAGCTAAAGGATGCCCCAGGAAATAGTACCATTGCAAACTAGTCATAGAAGAATATAGTCCATCTTGTCCCTCATGGCCCGAACCAATACTTTTCCTCATACAGAGATCCTAAAAAACATAGCCCTCAGGGTCAAAAGTAATTGATCACTGAGCACTGAAGGCTCTTAATAGTTTTACTGACTGATAGTAGATTAATAGAAAATCATGTAACAAATAAGACAAATTTTGAGGGTAGATTTTGAGACAGAGATATAGTTCCAATGTCATGGATCGCAGACTGAGTCCCATCCCCAACAGTCAATGAAGGGGTGTTTTTAGTCTTAAATAATAAAGTAAAAAGTTTATAACAGCCAAAAATATGGATAGCTGCACTGGAATTGATGACCCATTTATTTTTATTGGTAGTAACAGGAGATACAAGGCAGAGGAACCTCCTTCAGTACTATTTGTTGGTGAGGATAGGCATTCCTAGAGAAATTTTTCAAACTCCAAGTGAATCCACTCAACCTTGGGTTGAGTAGAGCTTGAGGCAGCAACAGTTTAGTTATCAAAGCCATCAGAAGAGACCTGATTCGCCCAAGAAAGTGTACTATGCTTTTTCCAATAGTGGCCATAATTATGGTTTGTGCACCCACAGAAGTTGCAGAAGCGGTTGGAAGGAGGGGGTTGAGGTTGACCTCGGCCAGGGCCAGTAGGAGGACCTCTTCTAGGAGCACGTCCACCTCAACCTCGACCATGCCCATGCCCATGTCCTTGGCCAACAATAAGGAGCGAACTATAAGGATCAAGTTATCAAAAGAAGTAGTAGGTAGAGAGGTCGTAGTAGGTAAGGGATCACTGGATAAGATTTAGTCTACCACTCACGTAAAGGAATGAGGAAAACCAGACCAAAATTGAACAACATGAAGTTTGTCGTGTTGCTTTTGAACTTCTTAGATATCAATAGTGAGTGGATGATATACTTCAAATTCAGTCCAAAGTGTTGAACATTGGTTGTAATAGTCTTCTACAGAGTCATCAATGGAATATTCCATTTTAGCCAAGTTCTTGAAGATCTCTAAGACCATTTTTGGGTTTTGTTGATATGAATATGCATGGGGCAATTGATCCCACATGGCTTTGCCATTTTGCAGGTGAAGAAGAGACTGATTGATCTTTGGTTCAACTATTCACCGTCCACATCACGATACCAGAATCATATTTGGCCCATTGGTTGTAGGCTTGTTTGGACTTTTCATCCTTTGAGACATTAGGAGGATCCTTAGTAGCAGAAGAGATGTGAGAATACATCCTTGGGCTTTGACATAGAGTTTGAATGATGTTTCCTAAAGATGGTAATATGATCCATCAAGTTTCACAGTTGTAGCACACAAGTTCTGTGAAGGATATTGTAGTCTCTATGGAATCCAGAGAGATGACACTCACAAAGATGCAGTAGAATTGGCACAAAAAAGAAGATTTGGATGATAAGATCTGAGAAACTCATAGTAAAGAAGTAATAGTAGAACAACAACAACAAAATTAGAAGCAAATGAGTAATCTAAACAACCTGCATAGGGGCATAGGAAGCAGTAGCAAGATCCAGATAGATCTAAGAAACTCGCATAGACACAGTAGATAGAAGTAGTAATAGATTTGGATCAATAGATCTAAGAAACCCACATAGGGGCAGTAGATAGTAGCAGCAATATATCT
This sequence comes from Alisma plantago-aquatica, assembly GCA_963693085.1. NCBI lineage: Eukaryota > Viridiplantae > Streptophyta > Magnoliopsida > Alismatales > Alismataceae > Alisma > Alisma plantago-aquatica. Next base: position 879,537,445 of record OY856411.1, read on the forward strand.
CGATCAACAGATCCAAGGAACCCACATAGGAGCAGTAGATAACAGTAACAGCAAATCTGGATTAATAGATTTGAAAAAACCACATAGGGGTAAGAGATAGCAGCAATAGATCTGGATCAACAGATCTGAGAAACCCACATAGGGTTAGCAGAGAGAAGGAAAGACCTACGCAACCACAATGTGAGATCCACTCCACCATGTGGCATAGGAAGAAAGAGAGGTGATACCATTAGGGCTTCAACATGCTATTCTGGGACTAACTGAAGAGTAAATGATGGAATAGAGGTCGATGGGGTGGAGGTCAATGGGTCACATGTCGATGGTGTGGAGGTCGATAGGGGTGAATAAGGTGGAAGTTCAATGGGGTTAGAGGTTGATGGGTTATAGGTTGGTGGTAGTGATGGAAGTTGAAGGGTTGATGGTTGGTTGATGGGTTGATGATGGGTGGAAGAATAAGATTTAGTCGATGGATGGAAGATGAAGGTTTGATTGATGGGTGGAAGTCAATGGGTGGAAGATGAAAAGTTGTTTGATGGGTGGAGGTTTATGGGTGGAAGAGGAATGGTTGGCTGATGGGTGCAGGTCGATGGGAAGGTGGTGGTGATGAAGGTTATGGAGGGGATGACTAGGTGGTCGGGATTGTGAGGATGGTGGAGATGGTAGAAATGGTGGAGGTAGTCGGGGTTTATGGTAGGGGGTGGGGGTCGATGCCTTATGGAGGATCAAACACGTTTGATACCATATAGAATGGGAAAACTTTTTGTTGGATATATTGGAAAAGTTACAATCCACTCTTTTTAATAGGACAAGAGAGTGAGGGAGAACTAGAACTAGGCAATATGGGATAAAAGAGAATATAAAGACAAGACATGTCGTAAGCACATAATAAACACACATAACACAACATAACAAAACACTCAACACAGGATAACGCATACAGCATATATACTAATGACATGTGCTACCCAATCTCTCTCACTCATAATAAGATGAAATATGTGTTTGGCTGTAGCCCAAATAAAAAGTTCATCCCATTCCAAGAGCATAGATGGTGTATCCACACCTTATCTCCTAATTTAACATTTTGGTTACAGTATTCTCAAAAATAATTCCAAACCATGAAAAACTTTTTAATTCCACAATATTCTTATGTTTCATGAACTCAAGGTATGGTTCCTTTCTCACTCTTGAGTTTGTTTACAACTCCCTTTAAGATGTTAACCCAACATTATTACATGCCTTCTTGTATCTTTTATATTTACATCTCATGTTAAAACCTATTTTTCCCATGTTTTAATATATCTATTTGCAGAAAACGTAATATGAAGGAAACATTAGAAAGATGGTTCTCTATGTTTCTTGTTTTAAAATTGTGGTCTAAAAGTGAAAATACTCCATACGAAATGGATTTCATGTAGTTTATTGATTTCAATAATCCATTAATAAGTATAGGATTAAAAAAAAAGGAAAAAAAACTAATGATAAAGGAATTACCAAAAAGATAAATAAATGGACAATTTGTAAATAAACAAGGAATGAAACTTTATAGAAACAAGATGTTGACCGTAACTAATGAATTGGATTTGATTTAATGTTGTACCAATGTGAAAATTCATTAATATGGGATAGTTTGCCAAGTTTGGAAGAGAAAAGATGTTATTGATACCTTAAATAAATCAAATATAGCTTTTTCTTAAGGGGCAAAAACAACGGTATATAATCTTTGTTTTGACACAAAACCTTGCCCAAACCAATATCTGGTTATTAAGAGGTTTCCTTTAAAGTTTGGGGACATATGAAGTAAAGAGAGAGATAGTGGTGTGAATTGTTTGAATTCCTATATTCAAAATATCACACATAGGTCCTTATGATGCAAAATAGAGAAAGGGGTGTTTTGTGCCCATATTAGTTACCCAATATATTTTTAGATGAAATATAATATAAAACTAAGATTATTTAAGAAAAATCAGAACTTTCCAAGGTGTCTTGAAATCTAAATAATTAAATATGTAATTATCTAAAATATGCCACAAAGGAAAGTTTGGTATATCTAAAATAATAATTTGGATTCAAGATCTCACCTTTTTAGTAGGAGGTCAAAAGGAATGTTTTCCCAAGTTTTACAGTGGAAAGGAGTAACTAAGAAAAGGATATAAATAGTTTCCTATACTGGGTTTTTAATAAACATAAATAATAGGGAAAATATGCACACGACCATGCTATCATGGGATCAAGACTGATCTTTTCCTCCTTGATTGCATGGGTTGCATAACCCAAAAAATGCAACCTTGTTGCCTATATAAGGCAAAGGGTCTACGGCTAAGGCAGAATAAGAAGGAAGAGTACCCTCTTCCACCGTAGGGTCAGGGCAAGACCCAATACAGAGGTACTTTCATATGCACAATGACCTAGTTGTTGGATGAGCTCACAGGGATCCTTGGACGTGGGAAGTAGACCCCTAAGCTTCTGGGTTATGCAGCTTCCTCTACACGCATTCAAGTTCTCAGGTATGGCAGTCTTTCTCTCTATTTCTGCCGATTATCACGCATGCAATCGTCATGCAACCATCTAACCTGGTGCCCAAACTCTAACCACCACTGGCCATACTTGGGGCTCCTACACATCCAGATAGGGCTAGAAAGACTTTATCAACCTTCTCCAGCCTTCAAACCCAGGGGTCTAGGAGAGGGATGGAAAGTAGCAGCTCGCCTAGGGTTGGTTTCCGCCACATTGCAAGGTAAGGGGAAACACATAGTAAATGGACCAGCATACCCCACCCGGTATATGTGAAAAGTGGGGGTACGATCATCTTCCCCCCCAACCCGCTGTGACCTACATAATAATAAAAAGGAAAGACGATGTTGATGTGTCCACACATCTTTGGCCAATAAAGGTTTAACTTAAGAATATTCTAGAAAATGATTGGTAGCTCAAAATTAGACAAGTTATATATTAATTTGATTAGAAAAACGAGAGGAATCCAAAGAAAAAAGTTTCAGAGTATAAATATGTTTCAATTCCAAAGGTAGTGCAAAAATGTGTTAAAGTGGTGACTAATGCACAAAAACCCTAGATTTGGGTATTCACATGTCGAATATGTTAAAAACCCCTCTTTTATGCTATTATCTAATATTGTGGACTATAATGGTAATCTAACATGATTATGATCATAATGATAAGAAACTAGGTTCTTAGAGTGAATGATCCATAATATATGTAATTAAGATCTTGAACATCAATGAAGTAACTTGATATAACCTTAATGTGACTAACCTGATATGCGTGTTCCTAATGCAATAACATGGTAGATATGATTGTCATGGATAAACCTAATATGATTCAAGGTTCTTGAGTCATTAAATCAATGAACATGGGGATTAGGGTTTTGAGACATAGCCCAAATAATAACTTGACACCAAAGAAACCTAAACCCTAGACTAGGATCACTAGGGTTTAATGTGATTAACATGAAGGTGACACTTTAGGATTATATACATGTAGATTAAAGTGGATTGCTTAGTTTGATTGATTGAATGGATATGCTTGAAGTATATTCTACATGATAATCTGCATGGCTCACCATCAAGGTATGTGTTTATGCCTAAGACTACCTACATTAGTTTGACGGTATTTTCTAAGTCTTTCTCGAGGATTGAACAATTAAAATGTTGGTTGTTTATTTATATTTTGTTCAATTATATGCCACTATGAGTATCACATAAAGATAGATTATGTGAATAAAATGACCGTTCTTCTTTGCAAGTATTTGATGAAATATATGTTTTTAGTTTACTTGTACACTTTTGCATGCACCCCACGTACACTATATAACTTGTTATGTTGATCTGTGCTTTTGGTTTCACGACATTTTTAGGTCCATGCTTAAATATGATATCAAGATAGGATGGACAGATCAAATTACATGAAGACATTATGCTAAGTAAGGAGGATAAGCTAGTTAGTGCTTCTCACATATTGCAATTGTCATGGCAAAATTTCATGTAAGCATTTCGTAAATAATAATTGTGAACTAACAAAATTATTTTCTATTATTTGTTATTTGATTAAAAGTTGGATCCTCTAGAAAATTGTAAATAATGGCTCTCATCTTTTTGGCCTTCCTTAATTGGGGGTTGCTGAAAAGTGAGGACGTTACATTTGGTATCAGAGCGCCAGATTTTTCAAATACTATTTAATAGTTTATAATTTCAAGTAATATGTAGAGATATGAGGGAATTATTAGGGAAGTTTCTAAAGGAAATGGTGGCTAGAAGGGACCACAACTCAAGCGCTATAAAATGTTTCCTTCACACCGCTATTCAGCGTATGAGGACTCTCGAGCCTCTGCATCCTGCCTGGACAAAGTTGGATGATTTTCGCCAAAGTAAAAACCTTTAGGGTGTCTTATCATCTTGATTCATCCACTTCTCATCCTCTTTGCTTAATAAACCCTAAAAGTAATTTTTGTCCTCATCTAAAGTTAGGATTTTTGAGAAGAAGTAGGATTAAGGTATCCTCCTCCAATTAATGTACATGTAATGTGGAAATAATAATGTACATGTAAAAGTAAAGAGAAAATGTTTTATGGGTTTTTCCTTATGAGGGAAACCCTAGATGGAACTAGAGTAGAGTTGGGTTGAGAAAACCCTAGTGGGTCGAGAAACATAAAAACTCTAAAAATGCAAGTGTAGTCCTTAACCCGCATACTAAACCCTAATCCTAGGAAATTGGAATAGAATGGGTAAAATGGAAACTCTACCCATGTGAACCCTAATAGGGTATGGGTAATGAGAATTAAGAAAAATGTAAATAAGTCTATGTGACCTAGACTTCCATGCATAAATGTGAGAAAATTTATGCACGATGCATGTGAAAAGATTTGAATATACATAAGAGACATAAGTAACCAATGATTATACATGAAAATATAAATATAAATATATCTTGCCCATCGCCCTAATGCTATCTCTGAAGGAATGGAGGAATAAAGAATACCCCCAGTGAGTGGGTATGCTACCCCAAGAGAGTGGGTAAGCTACTGAGACTACCCCCAATGAGTGGGTGTGTTATTAGACGTACCCCAGTGAATGGAGATGCAATTAGAAGTACCCGAGCAAGTGGGTATGTCATTGAGATTACCTCTAGAGAATGGGTATGCTACCCCCAGCGAGTGGGTATGCCATTGAAATACTCCCAGCAAGTGAGTATCATGTTGTAAATAACCCCAGTGAGTGGGTATGAATAAAGATTACCCCTAGAGAGTGGGTAGATTATTGAAATACTCCTAGCGAGTGAGTATGTAATACCCCCAGTGAGTGGGTATACCATAGAGAATGGGAAAATAAAGGTTGAGAAGTTATGTTCAAAATATTGGGGTTACCTAAAAACAAACAAACATATATATATATATATATATATATATATATATATATATATATATATATATATATATATATATATATATATATATATATATATATATATGAGTTAGGAGACTTAGTCTTACATGTATATGTGCATGTGGAATGAGGTATTAATGAGAAAAAAAATTAGAAACATAAGAAACCTATGAATAATGATCTAACCTGCTCAGACCCTATATCGATCTCTGGTGAATCAAAGAGAGGGCATGGGGTAAATGGAGTCATCACATGGAGATGGTTGATGTCCACTGCAGGTACCAAACCTATAAAGAAGGTTCCCCATAAAGAGGATCCCCTTAGAGAGGGCACACCATTGAGGAAAGAGAATAAGGGTGGTGGGGTTCAAATAATAAATGCTTATTGAGGTTGCAAAAAAAATGATGATATGAAACCCTTAGTTCACCTTTTAGGACTAGTGTCCCGACCTTGGGTGGGTCAACCCAAGAGTGGGAAAGGACCTATGGGGGGAGGAAAAACCTTAGATCTTGGGGTCAGGTTATGGAAAGAGAGCCTAACTTCCTCCTATGAGCCAAGAAGGCACCCTAAGTTAGGACCTTCCCTAGAAGGATGAGAGGATAAATCAATTTAAAAATTGTGGTATCCTCAAATGTCACCTAAAGCATAAAGAATTAAGTATACAAATATGAAAGGACATATATTGAGTATGATTCTTTGAACCCAAGTATGCCATCTCTGAGGAACATGAGGAAAAGTCACTATGGAAGTAGCTAACCGTATGAGACCAAGCCCGAAAAAGAAAGTTGTGATGAGTTCAATGAGGGGACATAAAGAGAATAATGAGCATCATAATAGATTAAGAATATTCGATTAAAGAATTACATATGAAAATAATGTGCTTCATAATGGTGAAGATTGTAATTTCTCAAAGAATCCCTTGGGAATGGTAGAGCCCTAAGTCAATCCTAAGGTCAAGTAGGTAGTATTAAAGGTACATGGGACTGATGATATTAGGAGTTGATTGTTCCTTAAATGCATAAGACCATCTGATCAGGAGGCAACAACTATGTTTGCTTGAGGCCCATGGCTGAGGAGATTGGCCACCTTCATTATGTTCATGTGGCCTAGTGCGTGAACGTGAGAGGCACTCCCTATATGCATAAGGACGAGATCACTCCAAAAGTACCTATACCCCTAGAGACCTCAAGTAAGTGGCTAAGGCTCATAATACATGAGGTGTAAGTATAAAATGATACAAAAAGTCATGTAATAATGAAATATTAGAAGAGGAGTTGTGCACAAACTCATGAGTGAGGAAGAGATTTGACTTTACAAAATAGAAGAAAGTGGTGGAATCAAATGTATGGATAGTTTAGAGTAATTTTGAGAATGATTCAACCTAAAATGTGAAATTGAAAGATAAAGTGTGGATACACCACCTCTGCTCTTGGAATGAAATGAATTTTATATCTGGTCTGCACTCAAGTATTTATTTCATCTCATTATGAGAGAGAGATTGGGGAAGACCCATGTTATGCTTAAATTGACATATGAGAATGAATACCTTAAGTTAAACTTAATGACATGATCTAGGGTTGGAGGTGTTACCTCACCCTTATGTGGGAGTAAATGAATAGTACGTTGAAAACCTTGGTGAGAAGGTAATCCCCAAATGAAAATGTAATCATTAAGAGATGATAACATGTAAATACTAAGGATCTGGATATACCTTGATTTGAATTTAGGTACAAATATTAGTAATAATGTGTGGAATTTGTATATCAATAAAAGATACTAAGGATATCTAAGTAGGGTTGTTAACCCTGAGGTTTGAAATGACGATGAGTTATCATTTCACCTTATGCTTACTAGATTTGAATTTTGAGGGAAAAAATTCTTTTAAGGAGGGGTGAATGTTATATCCTCAATTTGGTAATATTGAATTACATTAAGATAAATCATGAATTAATAAATAATTTCCCCAAGGATGATAGTGAAATAATATTTCTATCCACTTCATTGCATGAGTGCAACCCATGGCCCAAGTGAGTCCCATGAGACTATTTTCTTTGCATATAGTTCCTTGTGGAACAAATTAAAGAAACATAAGCAATTTGTGCATAAATAATAGTTAGTGGCATTATGAGATGTTGGTTAAGATATATGAGGAAATTGTCTCATACCATGTTCCCAGATGACTAGTCAAATTTTGAGGACAAGATTCCTATAAGAGGGAAAGGATGATATAACCTATTTTTTTCCCATGTTTTAATATATTTGTTTGCAAATAATGTAATATTATAGAAACATTAGAAAGATGGTTCTCTATGTGTCTTATTTTAAATTGTGTTCTAAAAGTGAAAATACTCCATATGCAATGGATATCATGTAGTTTACTAATTTCAATAATCCATTAATAAGTATAGGATAAAGAAAGAGGAAAATACTAATGAAAAAGGAATTACCAAAAAAAGATAAATGGACAGTTTGTAAATAAATAAGGAATGAAATTTTATAGAATAGAGATGTTGAGGGTGAATAATGAATTGGATTCGATCCAATGTTGTACCAATAGGAAAATACATGAATATGGGGTAGTTTTCCAAGTTTGGAAGAGAAATTATGTTAATCGATACCTTAAATAAATCAAATAAAGATTTTTCTTAAGGGGAAAAAAGAAGGGTATGTAATCTTTGTTTTGACACCAAACCTTGCCCAAATCGATATATGGCTACTAAGAGGTTTCCTTCAATCTTTGGGGCTAAATGAAGTAATGAGAGAGCGGTATGATTTGTTTGAATTACTATAGTCAAAAGATCACACTTAGGTCCCTACAATGCAAAATAGATAAAGGGATATTTAGTGCCCATATTAATTATCCAATAAATTATTAGATGAAAGATAATCCAAATCTAATATTATTGAAGAAAAATCAAAATTTTCCAAGGTCTCTAGAAATCTAAATGATTAAATATGTAATTATCTAACATGTGCCACAGAGGAAATAATGGTACATATAAAATAATAATTTGGATTCAAGATCTTTCCTTTATGAGTAGGAGGTCAAAAGGAAGGTTTTCCTAAGTTTTAGAGTGGAAAGGAGTTACCGGGAAAAGGATATATATACTTTCCTATTTTGGGTTTTTATCAAACAAAAATAATGGGGAAAGTATGCACATGACCATATTATCATGGGTTCACAACTGATCTTTTCCTCCTCGGCTGCATGTGTTGCATAACCCTAAAAATGCAACCCCGCTGCCTATATAAGTCAAAGGGTCTTCGGCCGAGGCAGAACAAGAAGGAAGAGCGCCCTCTTCTCCCATAGGGTCACAACAAGACCCAATACAGAGGTACTTCCATATGCACAATGGCGTAGCCATTGGATGAGCTCTCAGGGATCCTTGGATGACGGGAGGAGATCCCCAAGCTTTTAGGTTATGCAACATCCTCTACATGCATCGATGTTCTTAGGTATGGTAGTCTTTCTATCTATTTCTGGTTGTTATCACACTGCAACCGTCACACGACCACTGGACCTAGTGCCCGAAATCCGACCACCACCTTCCATGGTTGGGGCTCCTCGAGGTCCAACAAGGGCTAGTGAGACTGTACCGACCTTCTCCAGCCTTCAGACCCATGGGTCTAGGAGAGGTATGGCAAGTAGCAGTTGAGATAGGGTTGGTTTCCACCCCATAACAAGGTAAGGGGCAACACAGAGTAAAAGGACCACCATGCCCCAACTGATATATGCAAAAAGTGGGGGTACGATCATCTCCCCCCTTAAGCCATTGCGACACGCATAATAATAAAAAGGAAAGACGATGTTGATGTGTCCTCACATCATTGGCCAATAAAGGTTTAAATTAAGAATATTCTAGAAAATGATTGCTAACTCAGAATTAGACAAGTTATATATGATTTGATCAACAAAATGAGAAGAATCCAAATAAAATAGTTTTAGACTCTAAATATCCTTACAATTCCAAAGGTAGTGCAAAAATGTGTTAAAGTGATGATTAATTCTCAAAAACCAAAGATTTGTGTATTAACATGTTGAATATGTTAAAAATCCCTCTTTTATGCTATTATCTGATATTGTGGGCTATAATGGTAATGTAGCATGGTTATGATCATAATTATAAGAAACTATGTTCTTAGAGTGAATGATGCTTAATATGTGTAATTAAGATCTTGAACACCAATGAAGTAACTTGCTATAACCTTAATGTGACTAATCTTATATGAGTGTTCCTAATGGAATAACATGGTAGATATGATTATAATTCCTAAACCTAGTGTGAATTAAGGTTCATGAGTCATTAAATCAATGAAAGTGGGGATTAGGGTTTTGAGACATAACTCTAATGATAATCTAATACCAAAGAAACCTAAACCCTAGACTAGGATCGAGTAGGGTATATATGCAGATTAAAAAGGATTGTTTAGTTTGCTTGTTTGACTAGATATTATGCTTGAAGTATATTCTGCATGATAATATCCATGGATCATTATCAAGGTACGTGATTATGCCTAAGACTATCTGCATTAGTTTTTGGTGTTTTCTAGGGTTTTCTCAAGGATTGAACAATTAAAATGTTTGTTATTTATTTATATTTTGTTGAATTATAATACCACTATGAGTATCACATGAAGAGACATTATGTGAATTAAATAACCATTCTCATTTGCAAGTATTTGATGGAATATATGTTGTTAGTTTACTTTGACACTTTTGCATGCACCCCACGTACACAATATAACTTGTTATGTTGATCTGTGCTTTTGGTTTCACGACATTTTTAGGTACATGCTTAAATATGATGATATCAAGATAGGATGGACATATCAAATTATATGAAGACATTAAGCTAAGTAAGGAGGATTTGCTGGTTAGTTCTTCTCACATATTGCAATTCTCATGGTGAAAGTTCATGTAAGCATTTTGTAAATAATAATTGTGAATTAATGAAATTATTTTATATTATTTGTTATTTGATCAAAATATGGATCCTAAGGAAAATTGTAAATAATGTCTCTCGTCTTTGTGTCCTTCCTTAAACTAGGGGTTGCTGAAAAGTGAGGTCGTTACATCTCATGCGTCATTAGCCTTAATCATTCCCTCAAGGTCTCTAGGGGTACAAGTACTGTTTGAGTGATCTTGTCTTAACCTCATGGGCATTATGGAGTGCCTCTCATATTCATGCCTTGGGCCTCATGAACTCATGAAGGTGGCCATTCTCCTAACCCCATGGGCCTCGATAAAACATGGAAGGTTATACCTTGTCATGGTCTATTTCATTTAGGGTATGATAACCTCCTAACCTCATAGGTCTTATGTACCTTTATCCTCCATACTCTACCTTAGGATCGACTTAGGGATCTACCATGCATTTGGCTCATGGAGACCTTCCCTTCTGGTCTTGACCTATCAGTGACCTTCCCTTTTGGGCTTGACCAATCAGTGAATTTCCCTTTCAAGCTTGGTCTTCATGGTGGTCTTCCCTTCCTGTCTTGACCTATCAGTGACCTTCCCTTTTAGGCTTGTTCTTCCCTTTTGGGCTTGACCTATCAGTGACCTTCCTCTCCTGGAGCTTGGTCATAGTCATCTACACTGTGTACTTAGGCAACATTTTCTATCTAGGGCTTGGTGCCATGTCAGCCTTCTCTATCTGGGGCTTGACCTCTTTGTGTCCTTCCCTATCTGGGGCTTGGTCATAGTCATCTCCAAGATGAACTTGGGTAACCTTCCCTATCTGGGTCTTGGTGCCATGTCTGCTTTCCCTATCTAGGGCTTGACCTCTTTATGACCTTCCCTGTCTGGGTATTGGTGTCATGTTTGCCTTTGCTATTTGGGGCTTGACCTCTTTGTGACCTTCCCTATTTGGGGCTTGGTCATAGTGTCCCTCAAAGATGGAATACTTGGGTTCAAGAATTCAATATATGTGCTTTCATGCTTTGTATACTTAACCCTTCATAGTTTACGTGACCTCAATTCTTAAAGTGATTTGTGAACTCATCCTTCTAGGGAAGATCCTAACCTAGGGGACCTTCTTTACAGGAGGAGGTTAATGTAAGGCCCCTAACCTAGTTTAGTGCTTGGGTATGCTTGCTTTGCTTGATATTTATGCTTAGAACCTATTTCTAATCCTTTGAGGTGTTTTTTTATCATGTAACATGCTTATGTTTATTTTTTAGTCTTGTTTGGATGATGTTTGAGCTATGTTTTCTTATTTTGGACAAAATTGCAATTTACCCAAGTTGAAGGGTTATCTTGTAATTTGTCATATGTAAAGTGTGCCCTTAGTACTTTGGCATCTTAAGAGAGAGAAAGATGCATAGGGGCACCTTGTTTCGACCTTGGTTGATGAGGTGGCATCATGTGGTGATGCTAGGGTTTGCTTTGTGTCGACCTTGTCGTGTTGTTTGAGTGTAGCGATCCTTTGTCACGAACTTGAGGTTGCTTTGGGAGTATCTTGACCTAGAAACCCAACCGATAGCTCAGGCATCATACAGGATGGCACCAGTGGAGATGGCAGAGTTGAACAAATAGTTGCAAGAACTACTTGAGAAATGTTTCATCAGGCCTAGTATGTTACTATGGGGTGCTCCAGTGTTGTTTGTGAAGAAGAAAGACGGATCTACGATGATGTGCATCGACTACTGATAGTTGAACAAAGTGATGATAGAGAATAAGTATCCTTTGTCATGGATTGATGATCTATTTGACCAGCTACGAGGAGCCACAGTGTTTTCTAAGATAGACCTGAGATCAGGATATCACCAATTGCAGATCAAGGCAGATGACATACCTAAGTCAGTGTTTAGGACTCGGTATGGTCATTATGAGTTCATGATTATGCCGTTTGGGCTAACCAATGCACCGGCAATGTTTATGGACTTGATGAATAGGGTGTATAGACCTTATCTAGACCAGTTTTTGGTAATGTTTATAGATGATATCTTGATATACTCTTATGATAACAGCATGAACAACTTCTATGTCAGGCACTGACCACATTGAGACAACATTAGTTGTATGCAAATTTCAACAAGTGTAAATTCTGGCTGAAGGAGGTGCCCTTCCTAGGACATGTGATATCTGCTGAGGGTGTTCATGTGGACCCCAACAAGGTTGAATTCGTGATAGAGTGGGAATAGCCAAAGACACCGATAGAAGTTTGCCGATTGCTTTGTTTGGCAGGCTACTACAGGAGGTTCATCGAGAACATTAGTGTCACAACATTTCCCCTAACAAAGTTGACAAGAAAAGATGTGCCTTTTGTGTGGGAGGCATGCCTTAAAGTTGTTAAAGGAGAAGCTGACTATTGTGCCAGTGTTAGTTCTGCCTGAGCAAGGGACAGGATACATAGTCTTCATTGATGTGTCAAGGAATGGTTTGGGTTGCGTGCTGATGTAGGAAAAGAATGTGATTTCTTTGGCTACGCGATAGCTTAAGAAATATGAGGAGAACTACCCAACCCATGATCTGGATCTAGTTGTAGTGGTCCATGCCTTGAATATCTGGAGGCACTACCTTTACAGCAAGAAGTGTTAGATCTTAACATATCACAAGAACCTAAAGTATCTTTTTGCAGTAGGAGCTAAACATGCGACAGAGACTCTGGATGGAACTAATCAAAGACTATGACTGCACAATTGATCACCATCCAGCAAAGGTGAACGTCGTGGCAGATGTGCTAAGGAGGAAGTATTCTTTGTCATCTTCTGTAGACAAGGCACACTTGTGCTCTTTTTATTGGGCCATAAGCGAGACATATTGGTCTCCTTACGATATATGAACATTCAGTTGGAGGTATCTATGTTGGATGGTATGTTGGAACAATTATAGATGAAGCCTACATTGAGGCAGTACATATGTGATGCACAACAGGATGCTAATGTGATACAGCAAATATGTGCATAGTTTGACAACGAGAAGTGTGATGGATTCCACAAGTCAGATGATGGAACAATGTGTTACCATAGAAGATTTGTGGTTCTTGATGTTGATGATCTAAGGAAAATGGTTTTGGAAGAGGCTCACTCTTTGATGTACGCTATGCACCCAGGTAGCACCAAGATGTACCATAATCTTAAAGATTTGTACTGATGGCCTGGCTTGAAGTGTGACGTGGCTGACTTCGTTACGAGATTTCTAAGGTGTCAGCAGGTGAAGGCAGAGCATCAGAAGCCTACAGGGATGTTGTAGTAGTTTCATATACCATAGAGGAAATGGGATCATGTAAATATGGACTTTGTGGTTGGTCTACCTAGGATAGCCAAAGGTCATGATTCCATTTGGGTGATCAGTGATAGGTTGACCAAGTTAACACACTTTTTGCCTGTGAAGATTATGTATATAGTAGAGAAGCTTGCTAAGATATATGTTTATGAGATCATTCATTAGCACAGTATCCCAGCCACTATCATGTCAGATAGAGGCCCTCAGTTTACAAGCTGCTTTTGGGAGCCCTTGCACAGCTATGGGTACATAGTTGAGGTTCAACACGGTGTTTCACCCATAGACAAATGGTCAGTCTGAGAGGATAATATAGATGTTAGAGGATCTATTGAGAGCCTGCGTGTTATAGTTTTTGGGTAGTTGGGATGTGCACTTCAGTTTGATAGAGTTTTCCTACAATAATAGTTATCAGTAGAGCATCGACATGGAACCCTATGAGGCATTGTACAGGAGGCATTGCAGGTTTCTGTTATGTTGGTATGAGACTGGTGAATATTAACATCTAGATCCCGAGCTTGTACAACAAATGGCAGAGAAGATCAAAGTGATTCAACAACAATTGAAGGCAGCACAGGACATGCAGAAATCATATGCAGATAATCGGTGTAGACCCTTGGAGTTCCAAGTGGGAGATAGAGTGGAACTCAAAGTCTCTCCTTGGAAGGGTGTTTTGAGGTTTGGGAGGAAGGGTAAGGTGGCTCCTAGGTTTATGGGACCTTACCCTGTGGTGGCTTGTGTTGGGAAGGCATCTTATAAGTTGGAGTTGCCACCTGAGTTGCATAGCTTGCATCCAGTGTTTTATGTTAGCATGACGAGTAAGTGTCACCCTGATACAGAGCAAGTTTTGCAGTCTATGGAGGTTGAGCTTGATGAGGATGTGTCCTATATTGATGGACCTATGTTGATCCTGGATAGGAGGTTCAAGAAGTTGAAGAAGAAGGGCATCATTTTGGTGAAGGTCATGTGGCATCACGTGGCATAGAGGAAGCCAAGTGGGAGCTTTAGGAAGAGATGTGGAGGAAGTACCTATCTCTTTTCGTGTAGGATTTCAGGGGTGAAATCCTTGTTAGTGGTTTATGGTTGTAAGGCCCATAAGCTAGATTAGTTCTTGGGTATGCGTTCTTTTCTTGATAATGATGCTTAGAACCTTTCTCTAATCCTTTGAGGTGTTTTGTTATCATGTGGCATGCTTATGTTTAAATTTTGGTCATGTTTGGATGTTGTTTGAGCTACGTTTGCTTGTTTTGGACCAAATGGTAATTTACCCAAGTTGAGGGGTTATCTTAGAATTTGTCACATGAGTCTTCTCTTAGTTCTTAGACATCTTAAGAGATACAAATATGCATAGGGGTGCCTTGTTTGGGCCTTGGTTGATGAGGTGACATCATGTGGTGATGCCAGGGTTTCTAGGGTTTGCTTCGTGTCGACCTTGTTGTGTTGTTTGAGTGTAATGATCCTTTTTCACGACCTTGAGGTAGTTTTGGGAGTGTCTCAACTAAAACACCCTTCATTGGTGTCCTTGTCTCGACCATGATGGTCTTGGGTTTGTTTTGGGTCGAGACAGAGGAATTCTTGCCAAGTATGATTTTTTTGTGAATCTTTCTCCTATTTATAGTCGTTTTTTATATTTATTACCCATTTCATTACATATTACACACTTACCATCTTAAATACAACAAATAATTAGTAATTCTTCATCCTATCAATGGTGTATTTACATTATTTTCTTTCATTTATGTTTAATGCTCTACATTAATTAATCTAAAAGTGCAACTCTAACCTTCTTAAAAAACAAATTGAAGTGTTAGCCAAACATATAGGAATTGGTATTTTTATGTCACACTATGTATCATTTTCTATTTTACTAATTTTCCAAATCATCAATCCTAATTATTATATTTTTCCTTCAACTAATCTACAGTCAAAATATTAAGCCATGTCAAGGATTTTAATTAATATTGATTTATATTTCTAAGATGGATTAATTTTTTATGACTTATACGCTTTGATATACATTTTTGACAACACCATTACCTAGGTTTCTCATTCATTTTCATCATTACATTTGTCACTCTAAAGTTTTCAGTGTATGTGTTACTATTTCATATTATAGGAAATGACAATTAAAAGGAGGATAGGAGTAAGCCTATCGAGCAAGTTTCTATGGCTGTTAGAGCTGGAAGCTCTAAACACTAAACATCATGAGAAACCATAAGTAGTTGCCATAATGATCTTATAGACTTTGTTGAAAGCAATTTCAGCCTTAGATACCATCGTATAATTGTCTGCATCGAGCAACATCTTACTGCCCAATCATCGTAGATAGGGGCTACATTGGGAGACTGACCAAGGGGCAGAGGGGGTTTTAGACCAAAGTTTGTGAGTTATAGAAGTTATCATAGAGTGTTAACAAGGAATTGGGGGTTATAGAAGAGCACATGGCTTCCTGGAGTTTGTCATCAAACTTAGGGTGGATTGGGGAGGAGGTGGGATTGGATTCTTAGATCTAGGCCAATTCACAGTCTGTGAATGGGTGGGAAAGATTCAACAGGTGAGAATGAGTTTCTTGGTGAAGTTATTTGTCTCTAGGAGGGCCATGTGGCAATGTCAAGGGTGGCATAGAGGTAGGTGTGCATTCATTGATAAAGGGGTTGGGGGTTTATGTAGCCCCTTTAATGTTAGATTGTAGGTTGAACAAGTCTGGGCGATTGTAATAGAACTTTTAACTATTTGGGTGGTGACCCTATGATCTAGTTGGATATAGTTGGTGTTTAAGACCCCAAGAAGGTGACTAGGTTGAGTGTTCGTTCAATAGTGTGAATCGAGGGTCAATATGTGGTTATCTGGGTAGGGTAAACACTGACAATTCAATAAAGGTTGAATGATAGGGTAGGTGGAGTGTAAGGCGAAGTATCTACCTTCGTTGGGAGCCCAACCATCTCTAAGGCTAGAGAAGACAACATGAATAGTTCTAGTTCCCTTCTTACATGGACGACTGGGATCTGTTGGGTCCATAGATGGGCGACCCACAATCAAATAAAGTCATTTATCATTTATCTTTCTATAGGATATGTTACAACTCATTTTTATTTGAAAATTTCATAATAACTTCATATTAGTGTCTAGTATCAAATAAAAATATAGCTCCTATTCATTTGATCCCACACCTTCTTAGTAAATTATCTTTATTAATTACTCAAAATAGAACTTCTAATAAACTAAAATGTATTTTAAGTCGGTTCCAAGGCCAATGAATGTAATTGGGTCAAGATAACTTGCTTAATTGGATTAGACCAATTGCATATTGTGTACAATCATATAAGGATATTTAAAATTTAAAAAAAAACAAATCTTGAGAAGAATAATTGTGGTTTCAAGTGAGGAGAAAAATATATTATAGCTCAAAACAAAATTTGTGCTCAGAATCTAGTATGTTATAGCTCTTTCCCCTTTCAAAGGGATTTTCTCCCTGAAATATAATCCTCCTTAACAACCATATTTCTACTAGAGTCTGCTCCATACATTTTCCATCACAAAAATCTTGTTTATCCTAGGTGTCATCTTCAATTAAGATACACAATTATAATCCTCCCTCCTATAGCATAAGTCCTACTTGTAAAGACATAGTCTCTACTATTAAACATGATAAACAAATACATCAAATGTGTGGCAGCGGAAGAAATAAAACTTGACTTTATTCAAAATGTATAAAGAGTACATTATAAAAATTTCCCAAATGGGAGTACAACTTTATACAAGCATAGGATCTAGGTAGAGGAAGACTTAAACTAATACAACTTGTCTCCACAAACAACATAACAAAAGTTTATGTAACTAGTCCAAGCTATCTAGATGTGTAAGATCTCCTTAGCCTTAGGCAGGTTCACCAAGCTTCCATGCGCACTCTGATCCTAATCTGGGTGGTTGGGATCACCCAACAAGAGATAGATAAAAATGTATGTGTCAATAAAGGCAAAGGACAATTATAAAGCTAAAACATTGAATAATAAATGATCCACTATACTAAGTGATTTCAAGAGTAAGAGGCAAATGAACAAATAAGAATTTGAAGACTGCCATAGATCCACATCAACCATAATCACATTGCATGAATATATTATGACACAAACTCATCTCAATGTAGGGTGAGGCACCTACCGAACCTCACCATATAAAATGGCAGGGGGACTAAAACCCCAATGCCTGGTAGGAGGACTAAAACCTCAGTGCCCTGTATAAAGTGGCAGGGGGACTGAAACCCCAGTTCCCTATGGGTGGTTTGTACTCATGTATACTACATTGTCATTTGGCCAATAATTATATCATGCATAAATAATTCACTTGGCAGTAGAGTGAATCATAAATAAAATTGCATCATAGAAAATGGGAACAATTTCCAACGAGCATTCCAATTAAGCAAGCCAACATTGGCATTTCAAGTAATTCAATAAAGGGGCCAACATAGGCAACATCAATGTACAATATTTCCAAGTAAATGAGCCAACATAAGTGGTAGCAAGATTCACATAATTCAACTGGATGAGCCACAATGGAAATGGACGTATTAAATAAGTAAAGAGCCAATAAAGGCATTTAGAAGGATAACAAGGCTAGCACATAATGAAGGTAGCGTTGGACAAGTCCCAACTGAAAGATTAGGATTGTTTGCACATAGATTTCATGATCATACATTCCACATATATAATAGGAATCACATACAAAAATAGGCTTCACATACGTTAACATAGGATTCACATACCAAAATAGGATCCACATACCTTATTTTGATTCATTACCATTACTTTCACCAATCATATTGTTTTCCCTTCCATTTTTCCCTAGTTATAAACATTACACATGTATTAGTATATATTAAGGCATAAAGCATAGGAAAAACCCTAATTTTGGAACATATTTTCAAAACCACGATTTAAGGTTCAAAACCTAGTCTAATCGATTAATCACATTCTCCTGATTAAGAAAACATATTTTATTTCCCAATTTGGAGTTAAAATAGATTAATTACACATTTTAGATCATTTAAGGTGATTAAAATGACAGTTAAGATAAAATTCAAAAGAGCATTTGGAAATAGGACCAAGTGATTCCTAATATTATTCTCATCGATAAAACATATTTATTTACCAAAAATAGAGTTAAAACACTTTAATTATCATTTTATAACATTTTATACATTTAAATTGAGGTTTGAATTAATTATCTGATTTTGGATGGAAAACAGGACTCAAAAACTAGAAATTCAGATTTTACATAATATTAGCTTTCCAACGAGTATTTATTTGTAATTTTCTGATTAACGAGTGATTTCCTATGAATTAAACAATATTAACCAATCAGAAATTAGATAATTGCCATGTGGGCCAAAGACCAAAAGGGCAGCGAATAAAAAATGGTGAACTGAAGAGCAAGGAGGGGCAAAACTGTAAAAAACTGCTCAGCCTTCTTCTACCTTCGGCCAGCGACATGGCGTCGAGGTCCCAACTTGCAGAGTTGGGCAAATCCACAATTCTCAACCAAATTAAGCGTATAGGTGCTCGAAACGTAGGGAATTGAACGAGGAACGTACTTACAGGTTCAATTTTGTTGCTAGTCGCTCCTAGATCCGTGAAACAGCTCTGCAATCTTGGTATCAGTTGAGGTTTATGGCGGCTTTCGGTGGTCGCTTCGGGCAAAATAGTTGGAGGCAAAGCTTTCTTGGGGTCTGACGGAGGTAGGAAGGGTGGTATTTATAGGTGAGGTGGTGTGTGGAAGCGAGGAGGTAGAGGAGTGGAGAAGTCACGGTCGGCACATGGTGTTGTTCAGGTTACAATTCATGGGAGAGGATGAGCCATGACACATTCGATTCGTCGGAGCAAAATGAAGCCAACGCAAGTAAAATCATTCAAAACGATGTTGCGTAGAGGGAGAACTGAGTCGAGGAGTCAAGGCGTCACTGTTGCGTAATGGCCGGAGGTTGAAGACGGTCTTTCGGCCATTGGATGCTGGCTTGGACCAAATACAAGTCGTCAGATCTTGGACCATCGTGGTCCGGCGCGCGTGACATCTATTAAAGTTTGAACTTTGGCTTAAATGTGCATGTAATATTGATATCTTAATGTTATAATGTCACACTTTATTAGGAAATTGATGAATGCATTTGGGAGGTCAAATGAACTCCAAATGACTTCAAATTTTAAATCTAGGTTGCTAATGATGTATAGTTTCATGCTCTATAATTAGATTTTTGTTTCACCCAACCTTTGGCCTTCAATAATTATGTTGATTATTAAAGCATATATTAATATGATTTTTGGGAAAATAATTATATATAGCTTTTATAAGCAACCCTTGGTTCCCAAATCCGAGATGTGGAGTCCAAGAGTCCTCCACTCACTTATGACATGCATTTTCAAGTTTAATTATCCCATATTAAGAGTGAGGTATGAAGGTGGGTCATTATTCACCATTTTAATTTACACTTGCATATAAATTCACTTCTTAACCATTAATATTTATTCTTGATCTCTAACATTATCCATTAGTCAACTAATTCGTGGTTTAGTGGAGTTTTGCATAATTACCCTATCAAGTATTATTACCCCATAAGATGAAAGAGAAAGGGAGGTGGGTTATTATTCTCCATATTAACTCTATACTTACATAATTATTCATTTGTCATCCATTAATCATTAAACGTGTACTTTAACATTATCCATTGGTCAATTCTTATTTGTACAACTATTATTTCATTTTCGGTGAACATTAGCATCATTGCCCTTACTAATCATATAAATTGTGGTAGGTGTGCAAACACCCCTTCATTATCATAAATGGGGAAAAAATGGAATTTCACCATCATTAAAGCTCAAATTGCACATAGAGTCCAAAAATGATTCAAAAGGATGGGAAATTTATGAAAAAGGTCCAAATGGACTAGAAGGCAAAGAAAATCTCAAAAGTGGGTAAATTGCAGGAAAGACCCTAGATTTTAGTATGTTACACTACTAATGGTGACCACATAATTCTCTTACTACTCCCATGGATTTATTGAATTAATTTAGGTTGAAGTTTTGCATAATAAGGATTACAACTATTATGTTGAACATTTACAATGTTATTGTGATGACTCCTACATATTAAGACTTTTTATATCATTTTATCATTTTCAAGTTGGGGATTCAAATTACGAGACTTAAATTAAAACTCTCAAATTCTTTTTGAGTTACACTACAACAATATTAGACAAACTATAGTTATTGGCGTAAATCTTAAAATTTGATAATGTATCCTTTTTCTAGCTCATTGTTCTTTCTAGTCTCTATGTGATGGATTGTTTAGTAATGTATATAGATATACTTAAACCTTTTTTATTGTCGAGTTGTGTTGTTTTTCATTATTATGCAATGACTTTAGTATATTAATTCCTCAAAGTTATATTGTAGTTGAGGGTTCAAGAGTTTATAGGTCCTAGTCTAGATCTATTAGTTTCTCTCTTAGTTTGGGACGCCCATAATTAAGAAAAATATAAAAGATTGGTTTGGTAAAAAGGAATTACATAAACTCTAAAGTAATTTGATTCATGCATATATAGTCACATTTGATAACTTCCAATTAAAAATTTGGAAATAGTTTACAAACATGATGAAGCTTAGGCAAAAATAATATTACTTAAAGTCCACTTAATAAACCAATTAATGGAAGACACTCATCACCATGTAAGTGAAGATGAGTTGAGGTGTCTAAAGAAGGAATATTTAGTGAAGATTTCGGCAAAATCATTCCTAGTTTCCACATAGGTGCTGGTGGGATTCCTCCCTTTACAAAATTGACCTAGCCAAGGATATTTTGATTATTTGGGGAAATCCTTAGTCATTGAATCAAGTCATTGATCCAATAAAGTGTGGATGTTCACCTTGATTGAAAAGGTATTATATTCAGAAACATGTTCTTTATTCAGTACCTAGTCATAGGGGTTAGTAATTGTTCATACAAATATTAACCTCACGGACTAGAGGAAGAAGTCTGAAAGTAAAGTCAATAGAAAAGGTGTTATACATCACATGTTTTGTGATGGTATCGTCTACTATATTATAACTGTGGGAAATAAAAAGAAGATTGCATGGTTTATGTAGTTGTTCCCGACACAGAGATATCTCTAGTGAGGCTTGTACTTCATAGGGGATTCAAAGTTTTTGTGCAAATGGTGATGGCCTATTTTGAATCAAATAAATGTATACAATCACCTTTACTACAGAGAAAGGATAATATGGTAAGAATAATATTGTAAGATAGATAGGGAAAGTAGTAGTCAATATACAAGTTATCCAAAATAGAAAAAAATGTAATACCACTTATAAGTAACACATCTACTTAGAAGAATTGCATCACAAGAACTCTCATATATGTACCCTTGAAATGCAATAGGAAAATTTGATAAAGATAGATAAACATTTTTTATGAATAAGTATTTATCAATGTCAGAAATGATTGATAAATCTAAAAATGGTATTATTTATATATCAACATGTCATGAATTTGATGTTAGATTAAAAAGGGAAACTGGGGGTCACAATAAATATTCAAATTTGAGCCCAATGTAGATAAAGTTGTAATTATTAAATGATGAATTATAGGAAAATAAAATATGTGGGGGGATAGAGCTAATTCAATAATATTAGGTAAAAAATAAATGTTGAAGAAATATAAACAATAAATCCTAGGAGGTAAAGATATAGAATGGTTCCATCAAATAACGTCAGTCCACTATCCAGTTGTTTCCTACTAGTATTTGCAACAATTAACTTTTATTAACATGGCAAGGAACAATACAAAGTACAATTGTTACCCTCTTCCTTCATAACAATAGAATAATCACAAACATGCACCTCTTCTTTAATGGCAACATAAGATCATCAAATTTTCATCTCTTCTTTAACGGGCTATGAAGAGCACCAATGAGAAGACTCATTCTTCTCCAGAAAATTCCTGACAACATTCTCACAAAAAGTAGTCTAAGAACACTTGAACAATATTGTAGAACAAGATAGGAGAAAGAGAAAGAACAATATTGATCATAATACACAAATCTCCTATATCAAACTTATGAGTCACTTCCACTATAGATAAAATAAAGACTGAGTGGTGGAGAAGGGCAAATGAATAAAACTCAGAATTGTAGCTAGTAGGAATTTGCAATTCTTTCGTCTAAGCTCAAATATGCAAGAATGGAGTGATAAAGTGTGTTTTGGGTGTCCATGGGGTTATCCTATTTATAAGAAATACTAAGGAATACATAGGATAGATGTTCGGTGAGTTTTGGATGCCATAAGAGTCAAAATAGATGTTAGACTAATGAAACTTTTAATAATAATGGTTAGTGGAGCGCTCAAGATTATTTCTACAGAACTTCCTCAATCAAACTATACTTTGACCAAAGGACCACTCGGTCAAATTGTACTTTGACTCAAAATTTTTCTCTCTATAAATTTCACAAAGACTCTTTTTCTTTAATGGATATTTTGACTAAGAAGAATTTTACTCGATTGAGCACTACTACAGAAATAGCGTTCAGTGTCGCTTTTCTGGGCGTCGGTTATTTCGGACAACCGATGCCTATAATATTAGGAGTTGGTTATTTATGCAAACCGACATCTATATTCGAAGACCAGCCAGACACAGGTACCGCTTCGTATTCAGCGTCGGCTGAGTATAACCAACCGACGCCTAAAGGCACCCCCGAAATCCAATTTTCGAGTGAAAAAAATCTGGGTCACATACAGTGTCGGTTGTTTAACGATTCACCGACGCCTATGTAAAATGAAATTTTGCGTGAAAAGTTCCACTTTCGATGTCGGTTGTCCTGGGATAACCGACGCTGATAATAGTTCCCGCCAATTAATTTGGGGTAAAGATTGTCTAATTGGACGTCAGTTTTGTACGATCAACCGACGCTGAAGATAATAGGCGTCAGTTGTCGTAGATAACCGACATCATTGACCAACTTAATAGAGGCCCGATCACCCGACTCTTCCCCCTTTCTTCCTGTTTCATCGATTCTCCTGTGCACTGCTCGTCGTCGGTCTCCCAAAATTGCCGCCTGGTGCCTGGTGCCTGCTGCTTCTCGCTCGCTGCCGACGATCCCTGCTGCTGCTCTGCGTCGCTGCCGCCGCCCGCTCCTTCCTCCCTGCTCACGCCCTACTGCGGCGCTGTCTTCTTGCTTGCCTTCGCTGCTCACAAGGTATTATCCGTAGCACCTTCTTCCTTGTCTTCTTCCTTGCCGCCCGCTGCTCTACTCTGCTTGCTGCTCTGACTTCAAAACCTAAGACTAGTTAGTGTTCTACTTCTTTCACTGAGAACTGAGAAGAATGGCCTACCACGGCCGTGCTGGGCAGCACGGCCGTGCTGACCTTCTTCCTTGTCTTCTTCCTTGCCGCCTGCTGCTCTGCTCTGCTTGCTGCTCTGACTTCAAAACCTAAGACTAGTTAGTGTTCTACTTCTTTCACTGAGAACTGAGAAGAATGGCCTACCACGGTCGTGCTGCCCAGCACGGCCGTGGTAGGCCAACACAGCCACGGCCGTATTTGATTTGATTTAAACCCTAATTTGATTTGAACTTGTCCATTCTAGCATCCTAATTTGATTTGATTAAACCCTAACATTGATGAAACCCTAACATCAATTGTGATGAAACCCTAACATGTACATATCTATTATTGTGTTTGTTGGCCTAGAAACCCGTCCAAGATTGACTCATTAGGAGTAAATCTTGGATAGTCCCCGATTTGGGACTGTTCTTGAACACCTAATCTCACTTAGGATGTAAGTGTATAATGTGTATTGGGTTTTTGATAAAATTTCAGTAGCATTTCCCCGTTTGTTCTCTAAGTACATATGTACTTAGAGAACAGCGGGGAAATGCTGCCGAAATTTTCTCGAAAACCCAATACACATTATACACTTACTATTGAGATTAGGTGTTCAAGGATGGGATAGGTGGTACACATTTATTATATATAAGAATGACATCACATGTGTTTGTTGGCCTAGAAAGTGAACAATCATTATTCTTTATATTACTTTTACATTGGTATAAATTAGAATGAACAATCACTAAATTATATATTGTTTGTATGGAGTCTGGCTTCATTGTAGATATCTATTATTGTGTTTGTTGGCCTAGAAACCCGTCCAAGATTGACTCATTAGGAGTAAATCTTGGATAGTCCCCGATTTGGGACTGTTCTTGAACACCTAATCTCACTTAGGATGTAAGTGTATAATGTGTATTGGGTTTTTGAGAAAATTTCGGTAGCATTTCCCCGTTTGTTCTCTAAGTACATATGTAGTTAGAGAACAGCGGGGAAATGCTTCCGAAATTTTCTCAAAAATCCAATACACATTATACACTTACTAGTGAGATTAGGTGTTCAAGGATGGGATAGGTGGTACACATTTATTATATATAAGAATGACATCACATGTGTTTGTTGGCCTAGAAAGTGAACAATCATTGTTCTTTATATTACTTGTACATTGGTATAAATTAGCTAGAATGAACAATCACTAAATTATATACTGTTTGTATGGAGTCCGGCTTCATTGTAGATATCTATTATTGTGTTTGTTGGCCTAGAAACCCGTCCAAGATTGACTCATTAGGAGTAAATCTTGGATAGTCCCCGGTTTGGGACTGTTCTTGAACACCTAATCATATTGGCATCACAGGCGAAACAAATATTCTATATCGATGATCCTGCAAATGATAAATGGTCGGTTGTTCTTCATGGTAAGAGACAGTTCATTGAAGATCCTATAGATGAAGAAGAGTACTATGATAAGTATGATGACTCCAGTCCATTCTCAGTTGGGTTGCCAACTCCACAAAATATTGAAGCTAATGATGACTTATATGTGCGCGGAGATCACAATGAAGGATTTTTAATTGATAAAAGATCACAATTTTAGAGACATGTATGTTTATACAAATGCTAAATGTTTGCCCTTTTCTAGTTAATACAAATGCTAAATGTTTGCCTTTTTCTAGTTAATACAAATGCTAAATGTTTGCCTTTTTCTAGTTAATACAAATGCTAAATGTTTGCCTTTTTAATGACATTTTCAGATGGCTGACCATGATGAGCATGATGTCCATGATGAGAATGAAGTCCATGATGAGCATGTTGTCCATGACGAGCATGGCGAGGATACCAATGTAAGTTCTAAAAACATATCATGTATTTCTATAAAATTCATTATCTTCTAGTTATGTCATATATCCTATATTTCTATATTGGGCTAATTCTGTGTGTTTATTTTTGTCAAATTTTAGGTTGATGATGCACATGTACCCACTAAAGCACTGGAGCAACTTGATGCGCAGCACCAAACACTTAACAAGAAAAGGGGCATCACTCTGTTGAAGAAGTTAATAGCGCTAAGTGGCAGTGGATCCAAATTGGTTGTGCAATTTGATAATGGAGGAAATGCAATTGGAGTGAACCGCAATAATTTTGTAAACTATCTTGGGTGTACCACTCGGAGCCATTGTGGTGTTAAGTATGATAATTGGCATAAAGTTCCTCAGGGGAAAAAAGACTTGATATGGAAGGATTTATGCGTGAGTTATTATTATTTGCAATTCTATTTTGTAGATTACAAATTCTATCATTTGCAATTCTATTTTGGATACTAGTTAATAACATTTCTATTTTACAGAATCTATTTGCATTGGATGAGAAGTTGCATCGTAAAAGTGTGATGCAACGCGCTGGAAAGATGCTTAGGAATTATAGGACAAATCTGAATAGAGAATACATAAAAGAGGGTGATAAGAAGAAGAAGTCAGCCCTTGAACAATGGAACTTCTTGGACAAAGAAGATTGGGACAATTTTGTTGCTTCAAGAAAATCTGAAGAATTCAAGGTATTAGGCGTCACTCCCAATTTAATTAATATACATTGTATTCACCTATTCAAGATTAACATTTAGTGCTACTAACCAAATCATTAATGTGCATACTAACTAGGCCCTCAGTGACACACAAAAAGCAAGGCGTGCACTGAATGTGCATGACCACACTATGGGTCCAAAAGGCTATGCAAGCGTTCGCCAAAGACTACAGGCAGAGTCTGCGGCTACTCAGGAGTCTGCTCCTACTCAGGAGTCTGCCACACCCATGCCTCGCCATGATATCTGGATAGCTGGGAGGCAAAACAAGAAGGGTGAAATAAAGAAGCCCGTAACTGCTGAGCGGCTGCGAAAATGGTAAAATACAACTCTTAGAGCAATCGTTTGAATATTGATTATTTGTGGTGTTAACTTACCAATTTCTATTGATGGTGATTAGTGGGAGCTGCACGAACAGAGGAAACAAGGCACGTTCATCCCTCAGGGCACAAGGGATGAATTGACAGTTTCTCTGGGTAACCCAGAGCATCCTGGATGTGTTAGGGGTGCAGGCACTGGTGTAGGCATCAAAGCATTCTTTGGGCCATCCCAGCGCAAACCCAGAGCGGGACTTTCTCAAGAAGAGGTAACCTATTCTTTTTTTAGAATGTTACTGCAAAAGGAAATTCAATAATAAGAAGCTAATGTTTCTTTTATCCATGTATAGGAGAATAAGAGGGTCGAGGATATAGTTGCTAAGAAGGTCAACGATGTAGTTGCTGAGAAGGTCAAGGAAGAATTGTTGCGGTGGCAGGCATCTCAGGCTTCCAATCAGCCTATGGCGACCCACTCTTCTCCCGATGCACAGACTGCGAGTAATCCTGGAGACCCATCGCCTAACACGTCTGTTGTAAGTATTGTTTATGACATTGTAGCTAGTCTTTTCAAGATGATATGTTTTCAAGATGATATGTATATATGTATAACATTCTTTACGTAAATTTGTAGGCATTGAAGCCATGCCACTTAAGAATGCAAGACTATGTTGTTGCAGAGGCGCAGGCTTACCCGTCCCTTCCTGGGGAAAGGTTTCACGGGACTCCAATGCCACAGGGCTACATTCGTGTGGGCCCATTACGTGTGTTACCCGATTGGAGGGAAGCTACATTGCCATATCCCCACCCGGATATTGATACACTTGCTGAGGCAGAAGGCGGGGTCATATTGTGGCCCAAAGCAGATGTCGTCTACACTACTGAAATTGTAAGATAAATTTACATTGATTTAGACTGTTAATGTGTATATATGAGGTCAACTGATCTGAAATTATATATACATGTTAAAAAGAAGACACCATGAGCACCTAGGCCTCCACCTCCACTTCCCGCATTACCAAGTTGGGTTCCAACTGACCTAACATACCAGTTAGGTCCTGCTTGTAGGGGAATGGCATGTTGTCTACGGGCACATAATATATATTGCCCTATAATTGTTTCTTTAGATGCAGATTATGCAGGTCAATCATACGATAGCTCTTTATTTATGCAAGATATTATTGAGCTGTTTATGTATGCTTGGCTGAATACATCAATGATAGAGACATGGATAAGGTGAGATCTTGTTTATACATCCATATACCTTGTGTAAGATCTGGTGATCTGGTTTCTTATATATTAATGCATACGTAATACATGTTTTGCAGCTACTTAGTTGAAGATCAATGCAAACAATTTGCATTTGATCATGTTATATTTTTTATTCCATCATTGATTAGTATGGTAGCTAAAGACCCAGATAGTGTTCAACAATACTGTATAGATGCTTTTACAATTTTTGGTCAGCAAAAGAAGACGATAATAATAACTCCATTCAATGTCAAGTAAGTTTACTTTATTTATAATTTTGACTTAAGAAAATTCCATTTTTATTGTGCATTTTGAGCTATTAATTGTTAACTTTTTACCTCTAGCGGTAGACATTGGGAGTTACTAGTTATTGTCCCCGGGACGTTCACTATTTATTATCTAGATCCTGTGGGAAGTACATTAAACACTAAAATTGGACATGTAATGAGAATGCCATTATTCTGGTGAGAAATATTTCATTTTTGTATCTGTTAACATCTGTTATTACATTACTATTTACTTATGCAATTTACTGTGTTATATTAACGTGTAGGGGTTTAGATGCATTCAAAAAGGCTGGAGGAACGGTCCCAAGGAAAAAGAACTAGCCAATAAATTGGCAGAACGTACAAGTAAGTTCCCGACTCCAATGTATATATTATTGATGTGAATTGTGCTTAGTTGTATTATTTTGTATGTTTCAATTTATAGTGCGCTACACAAGACAACGGCTAGGCATGCGCATACTATGTGATGCGATTTATGCAGATGATTATCCGACATGCCGCATTGGACATCGATACCATACATGAGGTATTATATATAGTCTCATTAGTTACTATGAAATATATCAATCTTATTTTTATTTTATTAGTTATATATATACATCATTCTCTTTGCAGGTGTTTAAAACTGACCACACTATAGGTAAACGCTTAAAAAATGTACATGCTCCATATACAATGGAATCATTAAATGAAATAAGAGAAGAATGGGCAAAAGTCATACAAGCAGTGGCAATTGTAAGATATAATTGGGATGTTGATAGCGATAATGAATGATACTTTGTAAATAAATATTTCTGAATGTTAATACATGTATTTGAATGTTTCTATATGTGTGAATGTGAGAATTGAATTGATGTCTGAATGTATCTACTTGTGTGAAATTTTTTTGTTAATTTTGTAGGTTTGTGGCATGTTTGTAGGCTGATATCAATGGATGTCGTAAACCTGCAGTTCAAAAAACTAAACTGTAGGTTCTCATCCTGCTGACCAGCCACAGCAGGCCTGTAAACTGATATGAAAAAAAAAGATATAGGCGTCGGTTATTTACAGAAAACCGTCAGCAAATACCTACAGCGTCGGTTTTTTTAAAAAAACCGACGCCTCATGTGGCCACGGCCGTGCTGGAAACGGCCGTGCTGGAAATGCCATATAGCGTCAGTTGTTTAGTTGATCATCGACGCCAAAAGGGTTCGCGCCACAGAAAACGGCGTCATCTAGGACACTTTCTGCGTCGGTTACCAATTAAACACCGACGCAGAATGTGTCCTAGATGACGCCGTTTTCTGTGGCGCAAACCCTTTTGGCGTCGGTGATCAACTAAACAACCGACGCCTGTATGCTAAATAGGCGTCGGTTACAAAACCGACGCCGAAGTGTTCGACCTTTAGCGGCGCCCACATAGGCGTCGCTCGGAAACCGATGCCAAAGGGGGTTAAACAACCGACGCTAAAAGGCAATTCTGTAGTAGTGGAGAAAGAGTTTGACCGAGGATAACTTCAGTCATTATAAACTTCGACTGAAATTGTCACTGTAAATGCATCATTTAACTTTTGGAAAACACACTAAATGGTTTTTCTAATGGGATATAAATATCTCAAAGGATTGATTTAAATGTGAAATTTGGTTTAGGATAGTTAGACTTCACTCATAGCTAGATTAAAAATGGTATCTAATGACTTGTACAATTTGCTTTGTACAAATGTAGTACATTTAATAGACATGATAAAATAACCACTTGCATTTAACAAATATCTTCAAGATTCTTGTCTATACATCTATTGATCTCTGAAACACTAGATAGCACGTTAGATACACATAAGAGAAATGTTGTCATCATCAAAATATAAAGTGTACAAGTATCCAATTTAGCCAACAAAAACTAGGGTACTCTATCCATGTTGTATGGCTAGGTGGTTAATGTGATGGTATACTAGTTCACATAAACATTTCAAATATAATCTCCATCAACCATACTCTAAGTATATCCATTCCTAGTTGGGGACTCCAAAATCCACTACTTTCGGTATTAGTGTTCCATAATGGCAAGTCACAACTACACCCATTACCATCTATGCCTCTACTTATATCATAGGTCAATATCATAAGTTTGATAGAGAAACTAGGGTTGGTTATCAACTATTTTCCTAAGTCTTAACTATACCAATTGTATTAATTACTATTCCTATTTTTTCCATGAGTCATGAATGAGTGTTGATTGTTTATAGGTTTGATACCATATTGTAAATACTTGATATTTACGATCAATTTTTTATGAAATTTATATAAGAGTATATAAAGAAATATTTTTACATCAGAGTTCATGGAAGGATATACATAAGAACTATAATCTTAAACATACATGGGTCTTATCTACTCTTCAATCAATAAAGGAAATATCTTGAACATCTCTTTTAATTATCCCTTGATCGCCTATCCATGTATATCATTAAGGGATACATCCATCCACAACACAAACCAAGGAGGAAAAGGTTAGCCATTTCAAGTACTATATCCTTATTTTTTTAGCTATTACAAAATATACAAAAATTGAGGACTAAATGGAATTCCAAATCTAGATAAGGACTATTTGGTATACCAAGTTATCAAGATAAGAATTAACATTGTCAAGATTTGGTTTCCAAGATATCAAGTTCAAAATTTTATCTAAATATAAAAATTTCAAGGTTGTTCAACATTAAAAATTATCCATAAAACTCAAGTATTGAAAACTGTCCAAATATCTAAGATTGTTCACAATACTGAGATCAATTTCATATATTAAAAATTGAGTCTTGTCGTATCATATTTTTGTCAAGGGCTAAGTGCCTTAGTATTTTCATATTCTATACGAGAAAATCATTGCCATCTAATTTTTATTTTAATCAGTATACTAAGGGACAACTAATGCATTATAGACACTGTGTAGGGTGGTAACATGTTACTTAGCCTCAAGCGAGCCAATGCTCTAAGGGTCTAAAGCCCAAAGGACAAAAGTCCAAATAGGCTCTAAATTCTGAAAGGAGTCAAAACTTGGAGATCAATTCTAGTGCTATCTCAATATTAAAAAAATTCAATATCTATGAAAATAATGGTGGTGGAATTCAGGAAGTAAGAAATATTTTATCAACAATTTTTGGTTCACCTTTTTCAAAGTTATTATGCATACAATTTCAACATAAAAATAATAACTCAATAATGGAACTAAGAATCTAGTACCTCAATCACTTGAGACTCTGAAGGTTGTGTATTCACAATATGACTCCAAGAGGAGAAATCTACAAGGTATATTACAAAATGGTTATAATTTTTCTTGGAATCAATTACTTTTCAAGTCTTTTCCTATTTATACCTTTTCCTCCCCATTTAGGGTTCCTAGATTTAATACTCCCTCAGTATGTTTCTCTCTAGTATTTTCTAGTTGGATTGTACATATGTGTTTACATAATTAGTGTCACTTCTCCATGTATCTTATTCTCTTATCATATTGTTAACTACTACATTCTATTCTTAAGCTTCCATCATATTATCTTTCTTGAATTGGTAATCATATTAAATGAAAATATGATCCTTATTATACTTATGAGGTAGTTATTTCATGTACATATACATCCTCAAGTAGGGTCAACGTTTTTCATGGATACCATCAATAGTTACATATATATCATTTAGTTAGGGACTATACAACTTTTAGTGGAAATTCCATTCTTAACGTTACATATTCATGTGTCAACATTCATATTTGATACTTTAATCTACATTCTTTTTAATTGATCATTCACATAGTTACACATTTTATTTCTTGGGATTGCACATGTATGCCATCCATAGTTACATATACATCATTTATTTAAGGACTATAAGTGTTAGTGGATTAGATGAACATTCAATTCTTATTATTACATATTTATGTATAAAAATTGATATTTGAGACTTTGATCTACATCCTTTTTAATTAACCATTCACATAGTTCCATATTTTCTTTCTTGGTATTGCGCTTTGGGCTAGTTTGGTTGGGTATATTTAGGTGTAGTTATGTGAGTTTTCAATGTAAAAATGTGCAAAAAACTCTCAATTTGTCTTCCAGTTACATGTAAAAATGTACACGGAACTCACAATTTGTCATCCAGTTACATCCTACCAAAAAGACCCTTACTAACGTAAATTCCTTGGTGGTCGTTCATTCTTATGATACATTCAACATTACAAGGAAAGAATTTTCATCTAAGTTATGGTTAAATATATTGATGCTCCACAAAATTAATCTTTAAGTAGTTTCCATTTATTCAAGGATATGTCCATTGGGTTCCAAATGAATATTAATTGTTATTTATTTGTCCAACTGTATTTAATTTTCATTTATAGGATTTATTTTGTTAACAAAGTTTTCGATCTATTTCCATCATGAGGTCCCATGAAGTGAAATTACCTATTTACTTGATGCATAAAGGCCCAATTATATATCTCTAGTTGTTGAAGTTCTCATTAAGATTTATCAAATAAATCTACATTAATAGATTCATGATTATACCACTAACGGTCACATATTAGCCATTCATTATTCCATAATAATATTAATACCACATACATGTATATTTATTGCATACTTTACTAGTCTCATGTTCATGTATCCATTTAATGAGGTGAAGTCCAAATATATCAATCTTTACATGTTCAAGTATTAAGGGTAGATAGCATTAAAGAGTTCCATTAGAGAGAACATGTATCATTTCATTTCCTTTTTCCCAATTAAAATATAATTTAACTAGTTATCACCTTATTAAGAACTTAGGTCAAAATATTATTTTGGATGGTAGACAGAGTCATTTGGGTCCAAATTTGGTTGAACATGATTCCAAAGAGCACATATAATATTTTGTATTTTTTATCATTTCAATAATTAATAAACATTTATTCCGTTTTTGACAAGTTTTATCTATTAGCATGCCTATTATCCATTTAATACTTCATATATAAATAATCAAGCACATCTTCTCAATAGTAGTTACTAGGATCACCACCGATTTGACTATAAACTAGAATAGTAATACTTGGCAATTATGATTTTTTCCTCAATTGTTTCCTATATATAGTAAATTTTATCTTATTATCCATCTTCTTCTTATTAAGCACTTACTATATTAAATATGATAAATAGTTATTAAATGGTCAAACTATCATTTATGAAATTTACATGATTTTCCTTTTATTTATATGTATTTAATACATCTCTCTATTATAAATCTAAATCTATAATTCTAATCTTTCAATAAAATAAATTGAATTATTGGCCAAACAAATATGAATTGGTATTTTATGTAACCATATGTAGATTTTCTATTCTACTAAGTTTCCAAATGTTTTTTTTCCATTTTTTACGTTTTCCCTTTATTTAATCTCTAATCAAAATATTAAGTCATTTTAATGAATATTAATATATATTTATAAGAGGGTTTAAATTGGTATGGCATACACTTTGGTTACCTAAGTTTCTCAATCATTTTTAGTATTCCATTTGTTGCCCTAAATGTACTAATATATGTGCTACAATTTCAACTTATTTGGATTAGGATATAGTAGAATAAAAGGAGGGACCATGGTAAACTTGTTGATTAGGTTCCTAGGGTCATCGGAGTGAAGCTCTAGGAACACAAGGTTATGGGGAACCACAATTAGTTTTCATAAAGATCACACATCCTTTGTTGAAGGTAGTTTCGGCCTAATCTTCAATGGGAAGCATTTGAACCGAGCACCAACTCCCATACATATTTGGTGTACTATGGGAAATATTAGGAGATTGACCAAGGGGGAGATGAGGTTTAGGACCAGTGTTTGACAGTCCAAGGAGCTATTCAATGGTGTGTACAAGGAAGTTCTAGTTTGATAAGAGCCTAGGTCTATTTGGAGTTTATCATTGAACTTAGGGTGGATGGAGGATGAGGTGAAATTGGGTTCTAGGATCTAGGCAATTCACGATCAATGAATGGCTGAGAAAGCTTTAAAGGGTGTCAATGAGTTTCTTGGTGAAGTTATTTTTTCATTAGGAGAGCCAGGTGGATGGCAAGGTTGTTGTAGAGGTAGGTGTAGGTTCATTGAAGATGGGCTTGGGGGTTTATATAGACGCTTCAAGGTTAGTTTGTAAGTTGAGCAAGTCTAGATGATATTAAATTAGCTTTAAATTATGTAGGTGGTGGCCCGACACTCCTTGAATATTGTAGTGTTTAAGGCCCCATGGAGGTGATAGGTTGGGTGTTCACTCAATAGGGCAAACTGGTCAATATGTGGCTTTCAGGGTAGGGTAAACATCAACAAATTCAAAAAAAATTGAATTAGAGGGTGGGGTGGAGTCTAGAGGAAGATATCTCCAATTTTTTTGCATGCACTCACCTTCACAGTCATAGAAGATGGCCCAAAAGCGTTTGGCAGTTCCTACTTGTGTTGATAGCTAGAATCAACCGAGTCTATAGATGGACGACCCATGATCAAATCAAGTCAATTATGACTAATTTTTCCATACACTATGTTACAATTCAGTTAGACATGAAATTTTCATAGTAGCTTTGTAATAATGTCTAGTATTTGTTAAAAATACTAAATCCCATAAAACTTATCCCAAATATTCTTAGTAAATTATCTTCATTAATATTCACTTTAAATTTGTAATAATCTAAAATTTAGTTGAAGTTGATTCCAAAGCCAATGATTTATAATTGGGTCAAGATAGAATGTAGTGAGTCCTGATCTAATTAGACCAGACTTAAACATAAAGAATTGATTTTTTTGTACAAGCATTTAAGGCTATTCAAAATAAACTAAAATATAACTTAGGAGAAGAGAAATGGTTCATGTGAGGATAAAAATATATTAGAACTCAAAATTTAATTTTTTCTCAAAATCCAATATGTCACAAGTCTTGCAGACTTCAAAAGGATTTTGTCCCTGAAATATAATCCTTCTTTAAAATCATATTTCTACTAGATTAGGATCCATATATTTAAATCACAAAAATATTGTTTACCCAAGTGTCAACTTCAATAAAATATATAATTCTAATCCTCCGTCCACTAGTATAGTTCCTACTAATGATGAGCACATAATTCTCGTACAACTCCCCACGTATTTCCTAAATTAATACGGGCTCAAATTTTGCGTAATAAGTATTTCAATTATTAATTTTGACATTTAAATTATTACTGCAATGACTTTTCACATTAAGACTTATATCATGTTCTATTTTGAAAGTTGAGGATTCGAATTATGATACTTAAACCACTATTATAAATAAACTTGAGTTACGCCAAAAAATTATTGGATGAACTATCAAGGTCAAGCTTAACATTTTTTAGCTTTATTTCTACTCATTATTTTCACTACTATCTGTGTGATGATTTTTTGGGTCAAATATCTAGATATACTTCAAAGTTTTTCATTTTTGAGTTGGGTAGTGTTTCATTTCAATGTGATGATTGAGGTTCAATAATCTATAGCTCCTAGTATGTATTTTATTTTATTATAGTTCATAAATTGTTAGTTACAACTTAAGCCCAATTCTAATCAAATTTTGGATCTTTTTCATCACCCTCAATTTGCTATTTTTCTGGATCTAGTATTGAATTCATGACATATGATTTCTAATTACTAAGTTATACCATGTTTTAGCCTACTCACAAACAAAATATCTATTCAGAGCATCTATTCTACATATATATCAGCCACCACAACTATTATGTCAATAGAATGGTCATACTTCTAACTTCAAAATTCACCAATACCCCTGTTCAAAATCCCATCATGACTCTTTTCCCCACAACAACTATTCTACTCTAAGGTAGAACAGTTTGGTGGAAGAGAACATATATTCTGACTCCCAAATCCTAGTGCTTCCCTACATAAACTTTACCACTTCACACTAAGACTTTGTGACAGATGGGGCTGGGGTTAGGTCCCTCTAGCATTGACACCTGTCACCTACACCCATGTATTCCCCTTTCATCTCCTACATCCAATTCCCCACCCAAAACCCCAATTTTTTTAGGGTTTTGATCAAATCCCACCACCCTTCCATGCCATCTACCCTTAGAGGAGAGAGGATCTCACCCTTTCTTCAATTGGAGAAGAAGAAGGCCTCTTCATTAACATCCATGGATGTGTTCTCTATATTCCCTTACCTTTATCTTTCCATTTTTGTAATGAGTAGATAATCCCTTCTTACGGAAAGTTTGAGGGAAAATAAGTGACTTTGATACCATGTAAAGGGGAATAATCATGTAACCCACTTTATTTTCTTCGTTGATGTGATTTTCATGCTTGTTCTTTCTTCCTACCTCTTATTTTGGTGTTTGAGCTATGAAACCACTGAAGTTATATGGAAAAAAAGGAATTGTTAGAGTCTTAGAAGGGAGATACTCCTAAGGCCACTTGTGGACCTTTAAATAGTTCTCCTTTATACCCTTATTCACCCTTTATCCTACTAGCCCTAGGTGGGAGAGCTAAGTGGAAAAGTGTGTCCCTCCTTCCACACTTGGAAAAGAGAATATTAGAGTTTGGATAGGGATTAATAGGAGGTGAAGCACCCTTCTCCTACACCCTATGTGAACCCTTACCACAAAGTGCACTAGGAATACCACAATTAGAAATCTAGACTGAGGATGGCATAGGATTAGCTTCATCTGTCTCCTAGTCAATTGATCCTCGCAAGGGGATAGAAGGTGGTTTGGTGTCTACTTCCCCTTAATACCTTCTATGCCACCCATGACCAACTAGTAGGATAGGGCCCCTAAACTCACCTCCCTTTGTTATTTATTTGCTAGCATTGCTATGATGCATTGATGAATATGACCTTAATGCATGGCTGATAGTCTCATATCCCCCAAATGACCCACTTCCCTAATTGCTTGCTTAAATCCAAAATTGCTTAAGTATTTGGTAATTTATCTCTCTTGATTTCTCATAGTGTTAACTAAATAGTTAATGATGAATTGTTCTTCTTAGTTCTTAATTATAGTCACTCTAGGTTGTTGTATAGTTGAGTGCTTAACTTAGTCTTAGTTTGCCTCACTTATCTATCTTCCTTATTAGTTTCTAATCTAATATAGTCATTTACACTTGATAGTGTAGTGTTAGCTCCTTTATCTAGATCAATAGTTCAAGTTTCTAGGGCTAACTTAGATTTCAATCTTTCTCTCTTTAGTTGTATGCTCCCTTAGCCTAATTCACTCAAACCAACTTGAATCCATCAAGCCCTAATATCCGCACTAGAAACCTAAAGAAATAGACTATCTTTAGTGTCCACTCCATCCATGTGGATTCATATCCTTACTTGTCACTTCCATACTATATCTCGAGCATGTGCGCTTGTGAATCCTTGTATGAGAGTTTCTAACTAGGGTTTAACATATTGTAAAACCCCATGTGACTATGGCACATCACTAGGACACCATGTCTGCTAGGATCATCTCCACACACAATAAAAGGATAAATCTAACTTCTCATAACCATGTTTTTCCCAAAAGAATGCAAAGACATGATGGTGAGATATGAACCCATATTTCATTGTGGAAGATAGAGTGAATTTTATGGAACTCAAAAACATTAATAAAGTGAGAATTGAGTGGTTGTTGTTTTTCCATGTTCATACAAAGCCTCTTAAATATATACTGACCTCGTTACCTCTTCGTGACAACACACATATGCAACTAAAGATATTTTATGGAACTCAAAAACATATGTCACGGTTCTTGAGACTGACTTGAGACTAATCTATGAGATTGCTTGGGGGGAGCTAAAAAGACTTGAAGGGCATCCCCATTTCACCAAGGAGATTGTGGAGAAGGTGTAGGACTTCTCCATCATTGGCCACCTAATACCAATGACTACCAATACATCTACTAGAGTTATTGGTAACTGGGGGAGTGTTCATAATACCTCTTTTATTATGAGGGAGCCTCTTTTCCTCCTCATGAAGATTACAGGACTTCTTGTTTTGGATAGAAAAGGCTTACCATACACACACACAATAAGTAGATACTTAGATAGTTAGTCAGATAATTTCTTTCTATTTTGGGTCCAGTCTCAGAGGTTTCTTGTGGGTAGGGTTGGAGGTGGTTTCTTGTTGTTGCTTAGGCTATGGCCAACAATCAAAGGTTTGATTCACATTTATGAGAAGTTATTGTTTCTTTCTTGTTATTTTCACCTACATAAGGAGGGTAGGATGAATAAAAGAACCTCTTGGATTGTCTAAACAAATATTTATGCACCTATAGAGGATATGATGTGGTTTCTCAAATGAAAGCTATTGTTTGGTCACTAGGCAGAGGAGGAGGATATAAGAGTGAGCATTCTTTTAAAGAGGAAAATATAAACAACAAAATAGAAGAGATAGGTAAAAGGATGAGTTTGATGTTTGCAGATATAATAGAAACTGAGACACACATAGTGATTGAAAATTAAAATTAACTATCATAGTGTGCTCACCAGAAACTATTTGTGATCTAGACAACTTCTAGTGTAGAAACATATAAATTTTGATAGCATCCCTTAAAATCACCAACATATATTCTAAATATGATAATCGATCCATCAACAAAAATAAAGAAAAGATTGACATGTATGAAGGTCAAAAAATCAAATCCAAAGTCCTAGTCATTTACCCTACTGAGGAATTGCTCAAAAAGTAGGAGAAAGTGTTGAGCTGTTACCATGATAAAAGGATATCCAGTTGGACACCTTAAAGGTGAATAATACTTCTTTGATGTTGGGAGAAATAACAAGTCTGATGAAGATGTGGCGGGATCACCCTATGAATTACATGAAATGAAGGATACAATGGTGGAGTGTGGAGAGAGTTTGAAGGTCATTAACAAGTGAGGAGGAAGGAAGTTACAACTCAATGGGATAGAGGAATATGAACGGTGAAATGGTGGAGTCTGGAGATATATTGGAGATTGTAATGTAGAGAGGAGGTCACAAAAGGAGGATTTGACGATAGATTTTGAGGTAGAAAAACTAAAGAAGGATGGAACTTTATTTTTTATGACTAATTGGTTGCAAGTTCATGAGACTAGCAAATATCAAGAAACCAACACATCAACTTAAAGCTAATTTGAACTTGATTATTGTAAGAGAAAGCTACAAAATCTTGTACTTTATCAAGAGAAAAAAGATAGTGACAAGTACATATGGTTATCCTTCGTGGTTTGTCAAAGATAGCTATTGGAAGACTCATTTGGTGGACATGATAGATAAAAATTGGATAAATAGACAAATTGAGACAATAATATGTGAGGAGAGATACTTTCAAGGAAAATACAACATTTTGAAAATGGCACAATCTGATAGGTCAGAATTCTTTTTATAAACACATGGAATGGCATACTTATAACTTTTAAAACAAAATCACTATGTCTATAATCGTATAGATGTTAGAGTTGTTGTAGAAAGACAAGTTCTCTCTATCCACATCAATGTCTTATGTTAGTTGAATTCAACTAGGGTCAAAAGTAACCTTAAAAATAGGGTGAAAAGTATCAACTTTAACATCCAAACTCTGAAAAGTACATATTGCCTCATTAGACACCTTGTTAGTATCACGAATACTACATACTACTATCAAAGTATCATGGACACACTCTACCATAAGCCAATAATGCCAACTAGGTTTTGACTAATTTCTACCAAAAACTTCCCTAGTTCTTTAGATTATTGCATCCAATCTTCCAAATCACAATTCATTATATGTATACATTACTTTTAAATGTAATTCAATATCATTTATCTAAGAACTTAACATCTCATCATCAAATCAAATAATGAATAAATTCTAAAATATTTCTTATGTTCAACAAAGAATTGCTTTTCTACTGATCTACATTAGTGAATACTGCAATCCTAAATGAATGCTAGCTTATATTGTCTACCACATCTAATACAACACTTTGGAATCATATAACATCATCAACTAGTCACTATTTCATGCTCATACTAGTAAGTGATTGTCTTCTTGTTATTACTATCATACCCTCTTAATACTATGATATATCTTTTCTCCCATCTACGAGTATTGATATATATATATATATATATATATATATATATATATATATATATATATATATATATATATGCCTTTAATTATTGTCTTTATGCATTTTTTTACTCTTTTTTATTTCCTTAGTATCATGTAATGTGGGCCTAACTGTATTAGGCTCATTAGGGTTCGTCCTTAATCAATATACCGGGGAGGGGTTTGTCCTATATCAATATATCAATTATGGCTAATTATGACATGGTATCAAAGAAATGCATTAAGGTATCATGGTCACCATCCTCAACACACAAGTCTCTAATATTTCTTCCTCTTGGATTGTCTCCATTGTCTCCTCCTCCTTAAGACAACATGAACATTGTTGGGTGCATTTAGAGGGGGACTCTCTCTCTTACTACTCTTCTCCAACAAGAGGACCTATTGAAGTAGCAGGTGGCTTTTCTGTTAGGCTTATTCCTGATAGGATGGTTCTTTAGAAACTAATACGACATATTTTTATGGTCCTTAGTGATCACCTATCATAGCACTTTATCACCCTTATGTTCTAATATGATTGGATATGCACAACATATCTTTTGTTAGTTGGAGAAACACTATGACCGTCACCCTATTGCTATTTACTATGGATTGTTTATGACACGTTTGTTTGTACTGTGCCACCAGACACAACATGTAACCTTTAGAGGTAGTGTATCATATATATATCTTCTTCTCTACCTCAAGACAATGGATATATGTCATGTTGTGTCCTCTTCTAGGCATAATTTGTCACATATAAACATGATGTGTCCCACAAATAGTACATTGTGTCCTATCTCTACTTTTAGTTTGAGTGCTCCTGGAACTCGACACCCATTGTAAAATCTCAAACACAACATGTCCTCCTTGACACAATGTGTGTGTATCAAAATACATGTATAAACTACGTCGTGCATCACATTGTATTTGTCTGATTTCTGAAACACAAGAACTGATATACAACATGTGTTGATGCACACCACATGTCACCAAGTAACATGGTGTGTCCTTGCGATGCAAAATACTCATCTTGTCACTCTTCTTTGAATTGATATTTTCATTAATATCACATAATATTTTTCTACAAAGATATATGAAACACACTCCATGTATAATGAATATAAGTACAACTATATTTTTTGAACACATTCTTTCCATCTATTTGAATATTTTGAAAACTTCATCAGATCATCGAGCATCCACTGCCTAAAGAGGAATCTATTGGTAAGAAGAAGGGAGAATATAAGAAGTGGGCTGAACTTGATTCTCTTGTTCTATTTTGGATTCTAATCAACAATTAGTCTTATGTCTCTACTAGTGTCATCTTCAGTAAGGCAACCAAGGAGGCATGGGATCCTATCACCTTGATATATATTAGAAAATGAAATGCATCCCGGGTCTTTCATCTGTACCAATGATCATATTACTTAAACTAGAAGATACTTCATCCATTTCATCACACTTTTATTTAACTTAAAAGGCATATGGAAATAGCTCAAAATATACATTTCTTTTAATATTATCTTATAAAACCACAAAAGAATCAAGATGATATAAAATATTATAGATTCTTGCTTTTGAGCCAATTCCCACATTAGATCTCTTGTCCATCTCTATGTCTACTGCTACTAGAAATGATTATTTTTCCCTAGTCATTTTTGGATGGAGACATGGAACTCTAGGTCTTGGATGTGTAAGAGGATCCAACTTCATGGGTGGAGGGACTTCATCTTCCAACCAAAGTTACTGTAATTTTTGCAAAGAACAAACCATACACATGATGAATGTTGAAAGAAACACGGTAATCTGGAGTGGGAAAATCAAGTTCAACCATGAAAGCCAATGGGAATCAAAATTAACTTCTAGTAGTACCTATGATTAGATGGTAACCTTTATATATGCATTTCTTAACAAGATTCTCAAGGTTGCCTCCTTGTCTATTGCTTATCCCTAGGAAAAAACTTGCCCTATCCAGTGATAATATAGGTCTCCAAGCTTCTTCTTTCTTTTTAAAAGATGACTAGAACATTAATTCGGTGCTACTGCCCACATGATCTCTAGTAAGAAGTTTTCTTCTATATTTTACAAAGTGTACATATCATCCTATTGTGTTATTAGCTGATGGATCTAGTTATTCTATTATTTTGATAGGCTATGTGACCAGAAGAATATACTTTAACAAATATAATTTGTTCCAAATTTCCTTTAAATTTTTTGTCTATTAGTAAGATTACTAAGATTTTGAATTCTCTTTTAATACTCATTCCATATATTGTATCCATGTAGGATATCAAAGATACATGAGACAATTGGTAGGGGATATGAAGGAGGATGAAATGGTTTTCATTTCTTTCCGACATTGTCAACTTGTCCTACTACCATGCTTGTTGCTTAGTCTACTCCACATAATCAATGTAATTTACACCCGGGCA
This sequence comes from Alisma plantago-aquatica, assembly GCA_963693085.1. Lineage (NCBI taxonomy): Eukaryota > Viridiplantae > Streptophyta > Magnoliopsida > Alismatales > Alismataceae > Alisma > Alisma plantago-aquatica. The sequence goes on from OY856411.1 coordinate 879,580,359, forward strand.
TTTGTTTTTCTACAAATTTAAAGTCTTTATTTCATAGTGTTTCTTCTGAAAGTTTCAAAACATAATTATTCAGTGTTTCCTTTGCTTCATGTTAGGAGTCATAGTTTATTTTACTTAATAGATATGACATACAATACCATGCAAACATTTTAAAATGCATGTGTGTGTTATGCTGTAACCTTTATCAATGATCGATCATGTTCTACATGGATTTATATTTAAAAGATCAAACTGAAAATTAAGATACTTTATCAGATTTTTAGAACATATAAAACTCAATTTTATGGTACTACCAAAATTTCCCCCACAAATAATGATTTTAAGTATGTGCTACATGGTTTTTCAAATATTTATATTTCTAAGGGTCTAAGTGGTTTGGTGTAATTTTTCCTGAAAATATTGGAAGTTCGGATTCCTTTTTAATTTTATCTGATTGGTTTAGTGAAAGTTAGGAACTTGAGTTCCCTAGTTTTTTTCAAAATTCCAACAATATATATAGTCTTTTGAAAGTAGGTTTCATAGGAAACTAATTGGAAAATGACTTCCAGTCGTAGCCCCGACTAGGAAAGTGAGCGACCAGAGAAGACCAAACATCACAGCCGCTACCACCTATGATGTTGATGCTTGACCTCCAATAATCATATGCCTTTGGTCATCATTCCATCTAGATCCACAAATGTTGGACATGATTTCCTTATTTCATTCATGGAGATGCTGGTTACTTCACGACCATCTTGACACTTCCTATGCCCTTGCTAAATTTTGTTAGCAGTAAAATGTCTTGATGCAACATATACCCTATTTTCTTTAGCTTATCAATTTCAAGAATTGGATCTCATCCAGATCACTAACTTTTTCTCTTGTTGGAGGATGGTTGCTCTTATTAATAGGAGAATGAGTCCCACTCTTCTTATATTTATTTATTCAGATTTTTACATTGTTAAAGGCAACATACCTTATTAGTTTTTTCTGATATTTTCAGTCAGACTTTAACAGAAGATATTTTGGTTTCATTCTTGATATTTGCTCATTATTTATTATTGTATAATAGATAAGAAGATAATGAGTATCTTGTTAGGAACACTTCATCATAGATACAACAAACCAATCAGATGGAAGTCAATTTATATGAAAAAAGTCAAGTTGCTAATAAATAACCTGGAACTCATATTCAAGGAACTCAATATTAGGTCTAGGAAAATGACTTGTAGAGAAGTTATAGTTACATCAAACCAGTCAGACCCTAAGGGTATCATCCAAAAAAGTTGATGCACCTATAGCCCATAATAAAACAGAGTTGCTGAGCCAAAAATAGGTATCCATTAGATGTTGCTCACACTTTTGGTAATTAATATGAAGGTTCCCAAAATGTTATCAGATTGTTTCCACTCTTTTAGAATACTAAATTATCAATTAAATGTCACCATCCATCTTACACACGAAGTCTATATATATATATATATATATATATATATATATATATATATATATATATATATATATATATATATATATATATATATATATATGAACCCATATTTTTATTTATCACAAATATTTTGGTTATTTGTTCCACAGTCACCGACCTAGGCATGAAAAATTTATCATTAGGGGCTTTCTATAATTGTTTCCTTGGTTATTCATATACATAAAGGGTATAAATATTTTGGTCCGATTGAAAATAATTTGTATATTAGTGTGGATGTGACCTTCTTTCAGGACCTCATTATTTTCTTAACATTTTCATTAGGTGAAACCTCCTCCCATACCTCTCCATGATCTTATTGTCTCCTCTATTCCTCCTTTTATCAGGTCTTCCACCCCTATTATACAAGTGTATGAATAGAAGAGAAGATTAAACCCACATAAAGTATGTCATGTTATGGTTTTTTCTGAGACTGGTGGTCCATGTTAGGTCAGTACTAATGCTATAGATTCCCCAAGTGATTTTTTATAGTTAAACCTATTCCTATCCATATGTATCTACAATTGTTATAATACTTGTAAGGAGTGGAACCTAAGAGGGAAGCCACAAAGTACTCAATTATATAAGAGTAAATATCCACAATCCAAGCACCATTATAATTTTTTGCAAGAGATTAATGTACCATTATTCAATATGTCGAGTATTCTCCCAAACAATTAAAGTGTAAAAAAGTATTAAACACATCTAACTATAACAATTCATAGTCTAAAAAGGTTCAACACACTAATGCATGGATACATCAAGGAAAACTATATCATAAGCTATGGTTGGGTGCCTAGAGAAACCAAACGACCTCAATTCATACTTAGGACATCAACTACATTCTATGCAAATCTTGTACAACCTAGTCAACTCTTTCAAAGCCTCTAGTCACCTAAGGGATGTGGAACAAACCCTAGAAAATAATAAAAATGGAAATTACCACTGAATGTCTGTGTTTACATATAATTAGTGTTTCAACAATTTATGGATAAAGGACACCAATAGAAGCAAAAAGGTTTCCAAACAAAGAGGTATATTGATCCCATCCAAATGGATTTAAAAGAAACTTTAATTATAAGATGAATTATAGTGAATGGAACAACAAATCACATATATCAATTATGGTATGAATTTATTACATAAAGAATATTAATGAACAATCAATTCCAATTAGTGTAGATCATATAACTATACTACAACAATTAAAAATTAGGTCCATAACACTACCATATTTTGTACCTAGGAAGGAGGTGAGAGCACCCAATCCCCTATATATATGTAAAGAAGGTGCACTTGGGGCTAGGTGACAAAACCATCACCCATACAAAGATAGTTGTACACTGGGTCCAACCCCCCCCCAAATGTACCAAATTAGATAATATTAGTCAGTTAAATTCAACATGCATAAAATATAATCCATATCAAGTTTGATAAATCATGATGAAAGAATCCAAATATGTTATGTGACAAGATGGATTTTGCTTTAATTTTGAGGACGAAATTTCTCTTAAGGTGTGTATGATGTGATGGAGTGTACTTTTAGAATCCTTTTATATCCAATAACATATTAGAACCCATATGTTGAGTTATCTTGAGAGTTCCAAGTGTTTTGATAAAGTTTGAGTGGTAATGGATGTTAATATATGATTAAAATCCTATGTTTATACCTTTGTGAAGTATTTAATTGACAAGTCAAATAGTTGATTTTTGACACCAAAATTTAATGGATTTTACCTTGAGGTATGATAATGCTATGGTTAAAGTTTTAGAGCAATTGGAGTTTCCTAGAGGAAGTTATGTAGGTTTGAAGATGATTAAATAATATGGGTACATTGATGTTTTGATTGACAAAGTTCAGATCATGAAGCCTAAGTCTGTAATTAGCCGATGTGTCATGCTGGTCTGAGTAAGTGTGTGTATAAGCCACAGACCTAATGGGCTTTGGATTGTCTGTGTGGCACTGTTTAGGCTGTAGGATGGGTTGGATGGACAACTCTGATTAGAGAGAGAGAGAGTGGAGTTGATGGAAGTTACAGGCACCCATGATCGCATGTTGAGAAAGACAGGGCTACGTTCAAAGTTAACTGAGAAAATTAGCATGGTCCGTCGAGAGGAACAAATAGAACCCTCACTTCAAGTAGTGGGTAAGAGACCAGCGAGAACAGACATCATCTTCTTTCTCCTTTCTCCATTGTCAGTTACTGTAGGTCGAGGAAGAAGCACCCGAAGGCAGAGACAATATCGGGATAGCAAAGAGAGGGAAAACAATGCATGAGAAGGGATATACGATGATTAGGAAGGCTAAAGAAGAAGAAAGGTGGCATTTCTAGGGGATTCTATGGAGCCTTCCATGGCCGCCGAAGCCAAGGTTGGTTGGAGATAAGATCAGAGATAGGGGCGGTGCTTCAGGCCTTTTCTTCATAATCTTTATGTTCTCTTTGGTCATTGGTGGTCGCCCAGAGCTAATCCAACCAGAAAGGGGTCGAGACGTGGACCTAGAGGTGATATTCTTCTCCTAATCCTCTATGGATGACCTGATGGCAGCAATTTGGTGGATAGCAAACATGAAGCTGCAGCTGAGAAATCGAGGAGCTGAGGAGGTCTGAAAGACCGTGACGAAGCTATTGATAGCATCGGGTAGTGTTTAGGAGGAGGAATCGTGGCCATTTTCCTCACTGGAGTAGCCATGTGCGGCGGTGCTGTAAACACAGGTGCACACGCATCGAGGGAGAGACGCGAGAGAGGGGAAAAAGGGAATTCTGAACTAGCCCAACTCCAGTTAAACATGATGCAAACCGAGTCCAATCTCCTGAACTGATCGGCTCCAACTGGCCCAACTCCAGTTAAACATGATGCAAACCGAGTCCAATCTCCTGAACCGACCGGCTCCACCAGCAAGCAGGAGCAAGGATCCACATCCCCGTGTGGACATGTGGCGTTCCCTGATTGGCCACAAAAAGGTAAATCCTCAATAAATGTTAGGATCTTGTATAATTCATATAAATTAGTACGCTTATCAGAAAAATGCAAATAATACACCAAAATTCTTAGAACACAATAGAATGATAATATCAGACTTTTGATGCACTAATAATAGTGATATCATGTAAGTTGTGAAATGCGTGTTTCATGGATAATAAATATCAAATGAAGACCTAAAATTTTGATAATGTTCCAATAACTCCTAAATGTGACTTATAATCCATCTAATGTCAGTAGTTATAATGTTGATGCATGAAATCATGTAAGTTGCTTAATATGACTAATTAGGGCATATAACCCTAATTAATGCACAATAATCACAAATATGCTCAAGAAATCTTGGAAATTCTAGAATAAGCTCATATTGTAAGTGGGAGCTAATATGTAATTCTGAGATCATAACTATGTACATAAATCATGTTACATGTTAAATGATCCTATAATGATGAGAAAACCCTTATTTAATTAATGTATCTAATCTAAGGTTAAGACATGCACACAATGATATGGGAACTAATGGTCATACAATTAACTCTAATCTAGAATAAAACATTAGTAACATCAATCCCAGATAACAAGAGTATAAGACAAGTAAAGGTGGGAATATCCTAATGAGATAAGTAAAACCCTAATGAACATAACTAGGTTTGAGATGATGAGAACCTAATGGTGATATATGATCTTGTATTAAATAGGGTTGACCAAGGATGTAGTTGACTCATGGATATATATGATTAGGTTTGTCTTTCTTGATCAAGGTATGCCATTACCTCTTACTGGGCTTATTATACCATATGCTTGTGTTATATGTGTAGTAAAATATTTGACATATGACATTGGCTGAAATGATTGTTATTGCATGATATGTTGCTGGATTTTCCATACTTATGGATATGAACACATGAAACATAATATATTTGTTCCATTATATGAAAGCACTAAGCTCTTTAGTAGTACAGTGCTTGGAAGTGACTTAACTCTTTGGTAGTCGGTCACATTGTACATATGATCTAACTCTTTGATAGGAGATCATAAAGGCTTTAATCTTGAGCTCCTTGAGAGTCAAGAGAATGCATCAAAACCTTCAGTGGTCAATGCATGGATATATAATGTAAAATGAGCTTAAAATATGTGTTCTCTTTTGTAAATGAATATCTATGTGCAAGTATATGCTTTTTCTTATATTTGTTTAATGTTGCCAAGTATTAGTTTTATCTTATTGCCAAGTTTATTAATAGAGGTATAACTAAAGACACATAGTCATACTCAGTACAATATCCTTGAATATTGTGTTGACGTGTACCACATGTAATCTTCTATTTAGGTTGTGGACATAAGCTTTTAAAGAACCATGATAGTTGAGAGTTGTGTGACGAGCTGATGTACAGGTGGACCTGTTGTCTTAAGATCCTATTGTCTAGTGGCAGTACATGTATATGTAGAAGTTTGTTGTTCAATATATAATACCAAATGTTGTAACAATTCAAAATATAATTATATGTTGAATGGTGAACATGTGTTGTATGGTTTTATTATTGTTCATGTGCATGTGCTATTGTTGTCCCTTCTGACTTCCTCTGATTTTCTTCTTCTTAGCCTAGCATGGGGTATTTAAATTGGAATTCTCACTGAGATGAGATTTCAATATGGACGTCACACATTAGATTAAGTTTTAGAAAATCTAGGGACATCACAGGTGGTATCAGAGCATGAACAATAGCAAAGCTTGACATTTGCTCATTATGCAACTCAAAATTAAAGAACCTTGAACATAATAATCTTTAGGGTTAGATTAGTCATCTTTTAGAGACTAGATCTGACCTAGCCTCTAGGTTAACACCAAGATGTCAGAGAACTAGGCCTAGACTAGTTCTTATTTATAGCAAGTCCTAAGATGACATTATTTCCTTATAATGTGGTGATATGGGGCATTACATTATTTGGAAATGATGTGCATCAAGGGAAGAGAAATCCTAGACATATAGCGCTCATTTTCTAGGGTAGTTGCACTAGTCTACACTTTGTTCTCACCCTTTCACTAGTTTTCAGGGCATTATACTCTCTACTTTGTGTGGAACACTCATTTTTTGGATTTGGTTTTTTATTCCAATATGATCAAACCTTGATAGTTTTCTCTAATGCTTGTTTTATCGGAGAAAAACTATATAATATTTTATTATATATGTAAGTATTACAAACATGTGTCCCCACACATGTATGAGTAGGAGGTAGTCATGCAACCTAAGTGAAAGTGAATGACATAAGTCTAGAAGAGAGAGTAGTTCTAGATTAGATGTCTAGATCCTTGCTAGAATATGTGATAGATGATATCAGTTTTGTTGATATGATGTAAGTCTTATATAGATGATATAAGATGGTTTATGATGATAATGTTTGTCTTTGAGGACCTAAGTTTATATTCGAGGATTTGAGATAAGTTTTGATGACGCAAGTAACTAGGATTTTATATGATAAGATATGTTAAGTTAAGACAAGGTTGTGAGTTAGCATGAGCCTCAAGCTCTTTTATGAAGGAGGACCTATAATGTTAGGACTAGTTTTAGGGTTAACTCCAGAGAGAGTGAGACCCAGAGGGAGAAGGTCAGAGAACCTAAACTCCAAGATATGAGAATTATGAGAAATATGTGTTATGATATGTCCTAATCTAGAATACTCCTGAGTGAATGAGTTGAGTTGCTTAATGCATGATTCTTATATATGTCTTGAACCCTAGATGTCCTTGGGAGGACCAAACCCTAGAGTTTAGATAGAGGTTGGTTATATATGTGAACATGAAATATGAGAACCTACCATCTGGGTGTGGGAGAGAGAGTCCCAAGACCCTGGAGGAGGTAACTATGTTTTAGTTTATGTGAATCCTCAAGCTCAGGTTGGTGTTCCTTGTAGGAATCTAGTGTATGTTTATAAGAGAGAGAGTTGGGAAATAGTATCTCATGGGCAGATAACCTACGAAGAGAATGACATGCATGTTTTTGGTTTGTACTTATGTGGCTAGATCTTATGAAGTTAATCACTAGCACCAATGAGGTAGACTTGAGAACCCTAGACCAAGAGGGAAGATAAAGTATATGCATATGATATATTCATAGAGTTGTGTGAGCTCAGATACACTGGGCACAGATCTACCCTCATGATATGGGTCAGGAGCACCTCAATTGGACTAGATGAAGTTTTGATATATGTTATGACAAGCCTCTTGTATAAGTTTGTTTAAAACAACCATGGTATAGAATAAGTAAGAACGCGATCTAATCTTGAAATGTGATACAAGTAGATATGACATGATGAAAACTTAGAGATGGTTTAATACATATCAATGCATTAATGGTTAACCACCTACATGAATAATGATGATAATGTGATATTGTTGGTTAATCTTGTGAGGAAATCACTAGTAAATGTTGCAATTTATTATGAGAAATGAAATAAGATTATATAGATAAAACATGTTACATGAGGTGTTAATATTAGTGCTTAATAAAGATGTAAAATATAGTTTGACAATTAGCCCAACATAATTATTATGACACCTTGATATGATCTAGATGGATAAAGTGGGTTAACTATATTCAACTCCCTCCTAAAAGACATATGTTAATGTCGAACATGCTCTAACAATTAGCTCAATAAAATGTTGATGACACCTTGATATAATGGGTTAATGTTAGTTAACTCCTTTAGAACATGGTTATATGATGAGGGAGACCTAATGCATGGGTAAAGATAATGATGCAACCCTAACATATGAGATATGTCATGACATAACCAGAGTTTCTAATTAAACCCTTCTTTTAACCTTATAAGAGGGGGTGGTTCACTGTAGATGTTTCAAAACCTCGTAATAGTGCTTTGGATATATGGTTCTAGGTATCCTTTGTGGATATGTTGCACATAGAGTGGTGTCCTACATATGGAGGAAGACTTTTTGGTTTTTCTTTGATATAAGAGGATGGCTTAATTTTGAGGATGAAATTTCTTTTAAGATGTATATGATGTGACAAGTTAGATTTTGCTTTAATTTTGAGGATGAAATTTCTCTTAAGGTATGTATTATGTGATGGAGTGGGCTTTTGGAATCCTTTAATCTCCAATAACATATTGGAACTCATATGCTGAGTTATCTTGAGAGTTCCAAGTGTTTTGATAAAGTTCGAGTTGTAATGGATGTTAATATTATGATTAAAATACCTATGTTTTTACCTTTGTGAAATATTTAATTGACATGTCAAATATTTGAGTTTTGACACCAAAATTTAATGGATTGTAACTTGAGGTATGATAATGCTATGATTAAAATTTCAGAAGAATTGGAGGTTCCTAGAGGAAGTTATGTAGGTTTGAAGATGATTAAATAATATGGGTACATTGATGTTTTGATTGACAAAGTTCAGATCATGAAGCCTAAGTCTGTAATCATCCGATGTGACATGCTGGTCTGAGCAAGTGCATGTATATGCCACATATTTGATGGGCTTTGAATTGTCTGTGTAGCACTATTTAGGTCATAGGATGGGTTGGATGGACAACTCCAATTAGAGAGAGAGAGGTAGTACAGTTGATGGAAGTTACAGGCACCCATGATCACACGTTGAGAAATATAGGGCTACGTTTGAAGTTAATTGAGAAATTTAGCATGGTCTGTCGAGAAAGAATGACTTCGAAGAGAATCTAGAATATGGATTAGTGAGTACTCATGAGAGTGGGAAATTATTATAGCTGAAGTCATATGTTTGTTCTAGATCATGTGGTCTCTATCTCGAGAGAGAAGTGACTCTAAATATAAATCTACACCAATCTCGAGAGAAGAAAGGTGTTCGACATATTTTATTTCTACTTGCAAAATGTGTAGAGAATATGTAAAAAAAGATAAAATTTTGTATGGTTGAGGCTAGTTTGATTCGTAAAACCCAATCCAAGTTCCCTTTTTAAAAATCACTATTCCCTTATCTCATTTGAGTTTTATAACTTAGGCCTATTTCTTTAGTAGGGTAATCAATTCCTTAATGAAACACCAAATTCAAACTTTTGACCGACTATGCTAAACTAAAGTTTATAGTTTCTTACATAGTTTCCTTCCCTTTATAGTTTCCTTCCCTTTATACCTACGTTCGACCTTATATAGATACAATTAACTATGTATTGATTTGTGGACATCTATTGAATTCAGGTATAAATTCACGTCCAATATCTTTAAATCAAGTAATTGTGTTTACACTTTTGACCATGTACAAAGATTTATTTATATATTCTTATATAAATTTTGTAAAATTTGATCGTAAAGACTAGGTCTTTAAAATATGGTTTCAAAGATAGAAAGAGTCAACACTCATTCATGTCTCGTGGAAAATGAGGGTTAGTTAGGAATAGATTTTTTTATAGTTAGGACTTAGGAAAATAGTTGACAACCAACCCTGGTTTTTCTACCCAACTTGGAATATTCGCTTATGATGAAGTACAGACATAAATGGCAAGGGGTGTAGTACTGGGTTGCAATTATGGAACACCTATTCCTAAACTAGTGGATGTTGGAGTCCTCATCTAGGTATGTATTTACTTAAGAGTATGGTTTTTTAATATTATCTTTGAGATATATGTGTTAACTACAATGACATCACATTAGGCCCCTAGGTATACAACATGGATAGAGTACTCTAGTCTTCCCCTTTATTTGTGACACTCATAACTCATGGAAATATAAAACGATAAATTTCATAAACCCTAAAATAATTTTACTCATGTATATATAATCACATTTGATAACTTCCAATTCCAAAATTACAAATAATTTGCAAACATGATGAAACTTAGGCAAAAATAATATAATTAAAATCTACCCAATGAACCAATTAATGGAGTATAAACAACATCATGTAAGTAGAGATGAGGTGAGTTGTCTAAGGATCGAACATTTAGTGGAAGCATAATCACTCTTGATCCACATAGGTGGTGGAGGGGTTCCTCGATATATGAAACCAACCTGGTAAAGGAAATTTTGACCACTTAGGAAAATCCCTAATCTTTGAATCAAGCCAAAAATCCAATTCAAAATGGCAAAAAAGTTGTACACAATCACCTCTTTCTTTTTATAAACTAGCTTTTTATTCCTTACTTGGCCATAGGGGTTAGGAAATTGTCCATACAAATATTAACCTCGTGTGCTAGGCATGGAGGTTTCAAAGTAAAGTCAGCATAAAAGGCATTATGCATTACATGGTTTGCAATGTGATTGAATACTACATCATAATTACAGGGAATAAAAAGCATAGTAGAGGGGCTTATGTTGTTGTTTATAAGATGGAAGATATTTAAGGGTGAGTCTTGAACTTCAATGGGGCTTTAGGGTTGTTTGTGCATATGGTTTTACCTTATTTCTTATCAAAGAGATGTATATAATCACCTTTAATATAGAGAAAGGATAATATGGTAAGATATATAGGGAAAGTCCTACTCAATATAAAAGTTGCCCAAAAAGATGAAAAATGTGTAATACCACTTGTAAGTCACATATATTTTTAAAAAGAATAGCCTCACAATAACTCTTACATATCTACCCTTAAAGATGCAATATGAAAAAATTGACAAGATAATTTTTTTATGAATATCTAATTATGACAAATGTTAGGTAGTTATGACCAATGTTAGAAGCAATCAATAAATTTTAAAACTTAACAACTAGAAATGAACATGTCTTGAATCCAATGTCAGATCCATTAAAAAAGGAAATTGAGGAGCACAAATAGTATTCAAAATATGAGCCTAGTTTGGGTTAATTTGTAATTTATATTTGATGAAATAGAAGAAAATAAAATATATACTTTGAGCTATTAATTCTTAAACCCTCAACCAAAAATAAAATTTTGGACAACTAATATGGTACAATTATCACATCAACATGAAACACTACCCAACTCATCGATGAAAAATTTTCAAGTATATATATATATACATATATATATATAAAAACTTTGGTGCATAAAGTTTCCTCTAGAAGAGGAATCAAGAAAAAAATTGGTGTCATTGTCCACATCACGGTAGAAGATTTCTATCAATTGGGATTGAGAAATGTCATGATGAGGGAACTTTCTAAGCAAGTCTTTGAACCTTTCCCAAGCTTCTCCTAGGGAATCTCTAGTTGACATAGAGAAATGAGTAATTTGTCCCCTAATTTTGTAGGTGAAGGAAGGGGGTAAATTTTTTCAAGAAATTTGTTTTGAAGGTCTTCCCATGTTGTCACATGTTCTTTACTCTCCATGGTGTTGTACCAGCTACTAGCTTGGTCAGAAAGAGAGTACTTGAACAATCTAAGTCGAATTGCATCCTCAGAGATGCCAGGTAATTTTTTCAAAGAGAAAAGGTCAATGAACCTTTGAAGATGATCTTGGCAACTTTCCCCATTATTTCTAGTGAAGGGGTTGGCTTGGATCATGGTGATCCATTGGGTTTGAATTTCAAAATGTGGTGCAAGAATATCAGGAGGCACGACTGGGTGTTGTGCATAAGCGATTTTGGGAACAAAAAAGTCCTTCAATTGTTTTTGCCTTTTGGATTCCCTCCTACCAGTTTCTAATATTTCTTGTTCTGCCATGTAGGCTTCACAGAAGGCAACCTATCTAGCCGCTTACTTTCCTAAGATATGCTCTTTGGGCTGCAAGGGCTTGGTTGATTCTAAGGGTAACTTCCTCTTCATTCATCATGACTTTGTTTTGACGGTTAAGATAATGGAAGGTCCTATCTATCTTGGGATCGAAATGTGGTGAAAATATGGCATTCGAGTGTTGCATGCACAAAATAAGCAGTTATTCACGTGTAAAAAAAATCAAACTGCTGGAATGAAACTCAACAGAAAGAGGATAGCGCTTCCGAAATGTTACTCGAAAGGCATAAAAATGAAAATAAAGTTTTTCAAAAATTTTGGGGTTAGAGAAAACGTTCCATTGTCCCCAGCGAAGGCACCAAATTGATGAGTGTCGCTTAGCACACCAATCACTAAGATTGTTAATCCTAGAGTTTAAACTTTTTTAACTTTAGTTTAAGGCTAGTATAGAAAGGGTTGATCCCACAGGACAACTTTTAAAGAATGTTAACTCTTATCCCAATTGAATGATTGAATTCTTATTTCTTTTTGGTGTTTTTGGTTTTATAGAATAGAAGGAAAAATCGATTTTGAAGTTTGGATGTTACTCTTGAACAAGAATGTAAAGCAAGCAAGATTACACTAACAAGAACTAAAGGATTACACTAGCATAGGAAAGGAAGATTGTTAGCACAATTAAAGAATGTATAAAAAGAACTAGAGAATGAATCAACTACGTTTAAAATGGTTGAAATCAGATTATGAAGCATGGAGTCTTTAGGGGGTTTTCACTACCTTAGCCATGGCAATAAACGAATTAATGGTTAATCGACAAATAGGCGAAGGCATGTGAATCTGAAAAAATCCACAAAAGATGAACTCCACATGAGCCCATTGGTCATGGTGCTCATGTTTCTTAGTTCATCATCTGAAAAGAGATAAATCTATGATCGTTTCAAAATATCTATGTGAAATGGTTTAATCGTTATAAACCGGAATTTCCATGGTCATTCCCATCCATGTTAACATACGATCTAAGAGAGTAATTATTTTTCTAGATCATTGATTAAATAAACCAATCACCGTCTAAAAAAAATTAAATTAAAACTAATTCGATCAAACCATGGCTAAGGGGCTATTCCCCTTGCCTCGATAAGGAACTACTCGCTCATGTTTGAGGAGAAGGGGGAGACGGGGGAAGAAAGTATCTTGGCCGTAGTCTAGGCTTAAAAAGGAATTTAATCCTGATGCTAGAGACAATGAAACAGCCAGGTTCTTATTCCCTTACTCCGGATTATAGAGGTGGGTAGAGGAGAAGAGCTAGATCTAATAACAGAAGTAAGGGAACTGAAGAAAAATATGAAGAACGAACAATATGAAGAACACAAATAGAGGGAAATGGTTCAAGATAAAGAACATTATGGTTGAGTCTGAAACAGAGTACACTGATGAATAATTGCTCGGAAATTCTTTGTATAAAAAGTGATGCCCCTAACAAGGGGGAATGCCCCTCCTTCTATAGGAGAAGGAGGGGGTGTACATTAGGTTTTAGGGGGAAGAATGGATGGTGGCTTCTCCTTTTCGGCTGTCTAGCCACGCCAACTGACTGGTTGGCACCACCATCTGACTGGTTGGTGTTTGAAAAGTGTGGGAACTTGGGCAGTGGTCAATAACCCTAGAAAATGGGTGGTGACGCCACTTGACTCACCCAACTAGGGTGGGAAAACCCCCGGTTGGGGTCCCAGTCGGCTGTTTGGATTTGAATTGTTCACCCTCAGTTTGAATTAAGTGGTGCGACTTGAGGTATCAAATTTCTTGGCACCTGGTGTCTGAGCCGACCATTTGGTTTCATGAGTCGGTCGTCTGGGAAGCACTAGCCGAGCTGGGTAGACTCTCAGACGCCCGAGTGAAGACTCTTGGCTGTGCAAGATGGTTGGCAGCTCAGACGATAGCTTAGGTCACTGGGGTGATCGTTTGGGTCCCCAGATTCCCAGTTGGGTAACCAGCCAAGCAAATGGGTGTCTGAACCTATGAGAAATAAAAAAATATGGATGAGAATGTAGTTTATTTGCAATAGAGATAGGCAAAAGTTATTTTATTGCATATTAGTCAATAATGAGGAAAATCTATGGTATGAAGATAGAAATATGGTCCAAAAATAATGCTAGAATGGCATGCATCACAATCATCTCTCATAGTGATGGTGGTGATTGTGGTTCTTAGACCTAAAATCACTGCACTCATCACATGTCCTTGGGTACACTTTGACATAATCAAACGCAGTCCTGAAATATGGATGAAATATGGTTTGTTATAACAATGATTATTGGGTGACTTTGACACATGGGGACTAGACTGTGAGTGATAGATATGTGATTTGTCCATCCTATAAGGAGTATGATGTCCAGGGCCCCTTGATAAGAGAGAATGATAAATGTATGGCCATACTCATGTGATTCAATATATGATATGTGAACTAACATGCATCTCAGACAGTCTGCTAGTTCAAGGAACAAGGATTGAATGTTGAAGAGGATGATGTTCCATGCCTCGAGTTCAATCCAGATATCATATACAAAGGAGCTATACGATCACTATAACACTATACACAGATTGTAGGTTGAAGTTGTTCTCCAACATTCTGATTTACTTGGGTAGCAATGATGAGTGACTAGATTTTGCTCATTGCTTGTGATGTCATAAGTTGTTATGAAAATTCACTGCCAACATAGATTGGAACTTGCAGGGTCACACACTTAGGATATTTCTAGAAGAGGAGATTGTCCATAAATGATGTTTGGATTGAGACTAAGGGTGTTTAGGTACTCAATTAAACATACAATTGACTGACTGATGTGGTATTTTATCGCACTACAAATTCACTCGGGGTTGAGATCCCCGAGCTTTTACCAAAACCAAAGTGCAATAAAACCACCCGCAAGAAGACGGGTCTTATCGCAGTATAGTTGAGGATCGAACCCAAAGGACAACGTTTTTAAGAATCCTTGTCAGTCGAATCTATCTCAAGTAAAACTAATATTTAGAACGATTGGTTGATTTGAGGTTAATTAAACTAATTGCAAGAAAGTAAAAGCTGAGATAAAGATGGGTTTAGATCAATGATATGGAATCGCTGGGATGGTATCAGATTTCAACACCACTACACATGCAACCATATTCCAAAGCAAACAATCCAGGCAAGATAAAACGATCCAAATAGAGCTGCTACAGAACCCCCCATACGGGCGTTAGGTTCGCATAAGCATCACCTTAGGCATCAGATGTCTCGTCACCATCCAGATCAAACACTTACGGCTCTGAAGATACAACATCCAACTAAGGTTGTGGGCCCCCTATATAGGCGTTAGGCACACAGAAGCATTACCGAAGGCTAGATGGCTCATCCCCTCATGGATCATACACTTACGACCTCAAGGAATCCTATCAGAATTTCTCGTCAAGGAGTCAACCGTATTAAATGATAGGCAAGCAGGTGATAGATCTACAAACTAACATCAACGATAAATAAGACGATACAAAATCCAACTAAGGCTGTGGTCCTCCCTGAGGGATTTTTAGACCACAGAAGCATCACCGTAGGCTAGATGTCTCGTCCCCTCACGGATCATACACTTACGACCTCAAGGAATCCTATCAGAAGTTCTCGTCAAGGAGTCAAACTTGTAAACCGCCATTCTATCCCTTATATAGAAGTTCTCGCAATAAAGGACAGAACAAGATGAAAGCAAGAAGATAACCAACTACAAACATACCAACTAATAATGAAATGGAAAGTTTTATATATTGCCAAGGAGATTTTAACAAAAGAACATGATATGCATGGGCAGCGGGGCTAGTCCCCGCACCCCAGTGAAGAGGTACTACTCGTTCATGATGCAAGAAACAAGAAGAATAAAAGAAAGGGAAGGTTCCGCCATGAGCATGATGAAGAAGATTGTCACAGCTCGGTGAAGATGATGCGGTCCTCTACATCGTGTCAGGGGCAAATCTTGAGTGGGGAAGAAGAACCACCAAGGCAGGCTGGGCAGACCTTCTTCTCCCCTTCTCTTTCTTCCTCTTCCCTTGCTTGCCGCCGAGAGGAGCAGGTGGATGTGGAAAATGGCGTGGAAGTGGAAGTAGGATCGGGCCTTTGGCAGCCTGTGGGCGTGCTCCAGTCGATCCCCAAATGAGGACCCTTGTGGTCCTATTTATAGGCTCGGATGGGAGCTTCACATTTTTGGTGTGAAGCAGCTCAAACGGTTTTGAGACCGTTTGACGTCAAACAGTCTTGAGTTCTATCTTCATTCGGTTTTGAGAGGAAATGGACTTGGGACCGAGTGGCATCAAACGGTCTTGGGACCGAATGGCATCAAACGGTCTTGAGACCAAATGGCTCCAAATGGTCTTGGGACCGAATGGCTCCAAACGGTCTTGGGACCGAATGGCTCCAAATGGTCTTGAGACTGGATGGCTCAAATGGTCTTCGCTTCAGCTGCTCATTCAGTTTCATTCTTATTCGGTCTTCATGTGGACGGCAACAGTAAATGATCTTGCTCGTTCAGTTTTGCGCAAATGGTCTTGCGACTGGTTTAAGCAAACGGTCTTGCAGTTCTTTATTCGGTCGTCACATGCGTTCGGTTTTGCGAGCAAACGGTCTCGGGACCGAATGGCTCCAAACGGTCTTGGGACCGAATGGCTCCAAACGGTCTCGTTGTCCAAACGATTTCGTTGTCCAAACGGTTTCGTTGTCCAAACAGTTTCGAAATCGTTAGACGTCGTATGGTTTTGGGACCGTTTGGGCTCATGCGGTCTTGAAACCGAATGGGCTCAAACAGTCTTGAGATCATTAGGGCAAGCTGTTTGGTGAGACCGATTGGTGAAACCGAATGGTGAAAACCATTTGGTCAGACCAATTGGTCAGACCATTTGGTGAGAGATTCTTTAGTGAATTCCTTATGATTATAGAACCTGGTTTAGACCTGCACCAAATCAATATAAATTTGATCAAAAATCATAATAATTGGATTTATCTAGAAAACTTGCAATTGGTGAGGTTTAAGAGATAAATTGAAAGTATTAGATCAAATTGGTTATAAAAAGGGGCGTCCAAAAATCAAGATGAATATGCATTCATCAAACACCCCAAACTTAAACGTTGCTCCTCCTCGAGTAACACAAAATCTGAAACAGTCGCCAAATGAATACTTTCGATCCTGTAATTGCTTCCTCTTCACATCATGATTATTTCTTTTCTGCTCAGCATGACTAAGCATCTCAACTTCCTGAGACCACATAACACATCTTACAGTGTCTTCGTTCCTGAGTTTGCTTTCCAACCTCACTTCCTCCTCACTTTTTCCAGCAACAAGCATGTCAAAGAGTTTTATAAGAATCCAGAGATACCCGCAGAACGACAAATGTGCATCTGATCTGACACTGGTGTTTTTCAGGGCATTGAAGGCTTTAATTGTGCCTTTAGGTAGAAAAGGGAGTGAAGGGTGGTATGGAAGGAAGAAGTAAATCTCTCCTCTATTCGACTCGAGGTTTTTATTATTTTTGCAATTTCATTTATTGCATTTTTTTGTGCGAATCTCTCCTCTATTCGACTCGAGATTGCATTTCTTTTTGTGTGCGCTTTGGTATCTTTTGCTTGCAAATCTCTCCTCTATTCGACAGGAGATTGCATTTTTGGTGGTACGCCCCTATTTATTTGTGAGGGGTATGGAAGAAGCAGATATAGATGGAAGTGGTGTGCCACCCCGAACTTAAGATTTGACACTATTTTGGCCATTTTTATTTCTTTTTGATGGATGGAGGTGTGCGAAGATGATAGAAGAGGTGTAGAAGAGAGTTCAGATCAGAACACAACTTGATTTACGATTCAGTGCACCGGGTTGTTCTCTTTATTGTACTCTGCTCAAATAATGACTTGATGAGGATCCACAGGGGATTCCATGTTATTGTTCCACTAGTCAGTTAGGAAGCACGATGTGTTTGATCCCTATCAGTTTGCCAGATTCTTATCATTTTACATAAGTATCATGATGTTAGGAATCATAAGCTTCACAAGATGATTTCAATCAAAAGGCTAGTTTTCAGAAGGATGTCCTTTTGAGGATCTGCTTCAAATAAGGAGGGTATAATGATAAATGCATTGAAACCATGTCAAAATTTCATCAAGTATCTGTTCAATTTCATTGGAGAACTTTTTGAAAAAATTGAAAAATTTTGAAAATCTTGAAAATGGAAAATTTTTGGTCAAAAATGCAACGATGCAATGAATTAGATAGGTGAAGGTGGAAAGTAAGATACGTACCACCCACCCTCCACTCCGAACTTAGAAATTTGCTCGTCCCGAGCAAACTCTAAATTCGAGATGGAGGGGAAAGTTCCTGTCATTTGGACCGCTGGATGTAGTTGCGTTCCAATTTGTGCGTGTCCTTCCTCTGAAAACCTCGATGCAATTTTATTTGGTGAAAAATTCCTACAAAGTAACAACAAAATTAAGGAAAATTTTCTGATTCAAATTTAAAATTAAATACGAATTTATTTATCGGGTTGCCTCCCGACAAGCGCCTTTATTTTATGTCGATGGCTCGACTTGATAGCTTCGACTTCACGTTGGTTCCTTTGGATTGGAGAGATCTATTATTTCTTTGGTGCTCGTATCTGCTATGGTGAAATATCTTTTCAAGCGTTGTCTGTTCGCCACAAATTCACCCGACTTTTCACTCCATAAAGAGAAAGCACCATGTGGGGAGATGCTTTTGACAATGTAAGGTCCAGACCAGCGAGAGTAGAGTTTTCCTAGGAATAACTTTAGTCTTAAGTTGAATAGAAGAACTTGGTCACCCACTTGTATGTATTTTCTTTTTAGATGACCATCATGCCAGAGTTTAGTTCGTTCTTTATAGAGTCATGCATTTTCGTAAGCTGTCATCCTGAGTTCATCCAGCTCTTGGAGTTGCAGACTCCTGGCTTGGCCTACTTCTGTCATATCAAAGTTCAGTTGCTTAATTTCCCACTGTGCTTTGTGTTCCAGTTCTACAGGCAGGTGGCATGACTTTCCATAGATCATCCAAAATGGTGTAGTTCCAAGAGGAGTCTTAAAAGCAGTTCGGTAGGCCCACAATGCGTCATTGATTTTCACTGACCAATCTTTCCGATTGCGACCTACCATCTTTTCCAATATAGCCTTAAGTTGTTTGTTAGAAACCTCTACCTGTCCACTTGTTTGTGGATGGCAGGGTGAGGCTACCTTGTGAGTAACTCCATACTTTTTCAGCAGTGCTTTGAAGCTTCTTTCAAGGAAATGAGACCCTTTGTCTGATATCACCGTTCGTGGTACTCCAAAATGGGGGAAAATAATATCTTTGAATAATTTGATGACAGGTTTGGAGTCACTAGTGATGGTTGGTATGGCTTCGACCCATTTTGATACATAGTCCACCGCCACTAGGATGTATGAAAATCCATGAGAAGATGGGAAAGGACCCATGTAGTCCACCCCAAACATCGAATATCTCTACTTCTTGCCATAGATTCAGTGGCATCTCATCTCTCTTTGTAATATTGCCTGATCTTTGACATTTGTCACATGATAGGACAAAGTTGTAGGAATCTTTGGATATGATTGGCCAAAAGAATCCACATTGCAAAACCTTTATTGCAGTTTTCTTAGAATTCATGTGGCCTCCAACTGGGCTAGAGTGAAAGTGCTCTAGAATGAGTTTGGTTTCTTCCTCAACGATACATTGTCTGTAAAGACCATCAGCGCATAGTTTGAAAAGATACGGCTCATCCCAGTAATAATGTTTCACCTCATGCATAAATTTCTTAAGTGCATTTCCGGTGCATTGAGGATGAATAACCCCAGCTGCGAGGTAGTTCACAAAATCTGAGTACCATGGTATAGCTTCTGAGGCCTTCATTAGCTGATCGTCTGGCAAGGAATCATTAATCGGGATCTTCTTAGTATCCAAAGTGTGGATGCGACTGAGGTGATCTGCTATAACATTCTCTGTACCTTTTTTATCTCTTATCTCTAAATCAAATTCTTATAATAGGAGGATCCATCTAATCAACTTGGGTTTTGCATCTTTCTTTTCCAGAAGGTAACGAATTGCAGTGTGGTCTGTGTAGACAATGACCTTCGAACCAATTAGGTAGGATCTGAATTTGTCAAAGGCATACACGACTGCTAGGAGTTCTTTCTCAATAGTAGCATAATTTCTCTGGGCTTCATCGAGAGTTTTCTATGCATAATAGATCACATAATGTTTCTTCTCTATACATTGCCCTAAAACGGCACCCACAGTGTAGTCACTGGCATCGCACATAATTTCAAAAGGGTGGTCCCAGTCAGGAGCTCTAATGATGGGTGTTGTTGTGAGAGCCTACTTTAGTGTTTTGAAGCTTTTGATACATTCTTCGTTGAAATTGAAATAAATATCCTTTATTAAAAGGTTTGTCATTGGCTTGGTTATCTTTGAAAAGTCCTTTATGAATCTTCTGTAAAATCCTGCATGACCTAGGAAAGCACGGACTTCTTTTACATTTGTAGGAATAGCCAGTTTAGAAATCACTTCAATCTTGGCTTTATCTATTTCAATGCCTCTATTACTGACTCTATGGCCGAGGACAATGCCTTCCTTTACCATAAAGTGGCACTTTTCCCAGTTCAGCACAAGATGTGCCTCTTCACAACGTTTGAGGAGCAGAGAGGGGTGCTTTAGACATGAATCAAATGAATATCCGTATACAGAAAAATCATCCATGAAAACCTCCATAACTGTTTCAGTAAGGCCAGCGAATATGGCAGCCATACAACGTTGAAAAGTTGTGGGTGCATTACAGAGACCAAATGGCATTCTTTTAAATGCGTATGTTCCGAATGGACAGGTAAAAGTTGTTGTCTCTTGGTCATCTAGATGTATGGGTATTTGATAGAATCCAGAGTAACCGTCAAGATAATAGAAATATTCTTGGTGAGCCAACCTTTCTAGGACTTGATCAAGGAAAGGCATTGGAAAATGATCCTTTCGAGTTGCCTTGTTTAATTTTCTATAATCTATGCACATCCTCCATCCTGTGACTGTTTGAGTGGGGATAATTCATTATTTTCATTCCGTATAACAATTGTTCCACCTTTCTTCAGGACTACATGTACTGGACTCACCCATGGCGAATCTGAGATTGGATAGATTATTCCAGCTGTGAGAAGTTTGATGACCTCGCGACGGACCACTTCCTTCATATTTGGATTCAATTTCCATTGATGCTCAATAGTGGGCTTGTGATCTTCCATGATAGGGATCTTATGCATACATAACGCTTGACTGACCCCAGTGAGGTTGCTCATTTTATAGATGATGGCTTTCTTTCTTTCCCTTAATTCCTTCAGGAGTTTATTCTCTTGTTCGGTTGTTAGATCGGAATTTATAATAACAGGGAAAACTTTGAGATCGTCTAAAAACATATACTTCAGTCCTTCGGGCAGGGGCTTCATTTCGGGAGCCTCTGGTTTTTCACATGTTTCTTCTGTAGCTTCCATAGCTTTGATTTCTTCACTAATGACTTCAACATCTTCGTTAGCAAAGTCGAGTGATTCGATGCAATCCTTTACTTGTTTGTCGATTGGTTCATCAACTGATGGGTTTGTTAGAGCAACTTCTAAGGGATCGTCTGATTCATAATGCTCTGGAGTCAACAGTGACATTTGCTCAATGCAGTCAATCAGATATACTTCTTCTTGCATACTTGGTCTTCTCATACTTTTAAAAACCTTGAATTCGAGAGTTTCTTTGCCTAATCTGAGCAGTAAGGTACCAGCTTCAACATCAATTAGGGCTCTTGCAGTGGCGAGGAACGGACGACCAAAGATGAGAGGATATCTGGCGTCTTCTTTTATGTTCATAATGACAAGGTCGCATGGAACATATGTGTCCTTGCCTACCTTAACCGAGACATCTTCGAGGATTCCTAACGGATGTTTTATCAAGTTGTCTGCAAGTTGTATAGTCATGCCAGTAGGAAGCAATTCTTCAAACCCTAGTCTTTTGCATAGGCTAAGTGGCATAATAGAAATGCTTGCACCGAGTTCTGCCAATCCTTTCTTGCATGATGAGTCGCCAATGTGACACGAAATTCCAAAGGATCCTGGGTCTTTTTGTTTCTTGGGCATCTTTCTTAATATGATATCAGATGTAGTTGTAGCAAGTTTTACTCTCTCGTACCCTTCAGTTATATACTTCTTGGTGAGGAGTGACTTTAAGTACTTTGTCCATGCCGGTATCTCAGCTAGAGCATCGAGAAAGGAGATATCAACATGAAGCTTCTTCATAGCTTCTTTAAACTTATTGAATCTGGTATCAAGCTTTGTTTTCCTTAGACTAGCTGGAAAAGGTATACGAGGTTTGTACATAGGAATATCAGGTTCTGGAGTCTCAGTTTCTTCGTCTTCTTGAACATACTTCTCAAAATTTTCTTTTTCTAACTTATCATCTTTTGATTGAGTCTCTTGAGTTGTTGAGTCTTGGGCAATCACATGTTCATTCTCATCCGTAATGACCACAGGTGTCTTTTCAGGGGAATCCGAATAGTCTTTCCCTGACCTAGTGGTGACTGGCTTCAACTATTCAGGATGTTTAGGATTGTTCTCGGGTTGCCCAGGAAAGACTCCAGTAGGTGGTTTTATGCTAGCTGCGAGTTGAGCTAGTTGAGATTCAATAGCCTTCTGCTGAGCTTGTTGGTTAGCTATCATAGTTTGCTGAGTTTGCAACATTTTTTCAATGGATGATAGCTTGTCATCAGGAGAAGCTGGACATGCTTGTTGTCCTTGTTGATGATAGGGAACCTAGTTGAGACTCTGGTACTGGGAGTTGTTTTGATAATTATTGAAGTTCCTATTCTGAAAGTTTCCATTGAAATTTCCTTGATTTCCAAAATTATGTTGTTGATTGTACTGAAATCCTGGTGGGTTTCTTGGTTGATTGGTTGAACTGAATTGATGCGAGTTTATTGCTCCAGAGGGGTTTCCATATTGAAAACCTGGGTGGTTCCTATTCTGATTCGGATTGTAATACCATTGACCAGGAATGGTGTTGACAGCATTAAGATTTTCCATCTGGCCATTATCTCCTTGGCCACATACATTGCTCAGAACAACATTATAGAGAACGTTGCATGATAAGGTGGAATGATCAGTGCTCTTACATGCTTCATAGAATAGGGAAGCGGACTTGACCTATTCCGGTTGTTGAGTGGGTGATCGTCCTCTTCTGATAGAAGCAAGAGATGATTCGATATGGTCTTGCTTAGCAACTAAGAGTTTCAAGGTTTCAACGATAGATTTGTACTCGGGAATAGCTTCGGCCATAGCCACTTTCAACACTCCTTTACCTACAGACCTACCCCAATTTGCTTGATTTTCAGCTCTAAGGGTGACCACCCTCCATGCGCTATAATAGCTTTGACGCATGAAGTTTCCTCCAGATGAGGAATCTAGAAACCTCTTAATATCATCATCCACACCCCTATAGAAGATCTCGATGAGTTGATTCTTAGGAATGCCATGGTGTGGACATTTTTGTAGGAGCTCCTTATATCGGTCCCAAGCCTCAGCAAGAGTTTCTCCAGGGGCTTGAGTGAACATTGTTATCTTTCCCCTAATTTCATAAGTGAGAGATGGAGGATAGAATTTTTCCAGAAAAACATTCTGCAGTTGATCCCACGTGGTGATAGTTCACATTTTAGAGAGTTGTACCAACTTATGGCCCTATCGGAAAGAGAATACTTGAATAGACGGAGTCGGATGGCATCGTTGGACACTCCATTTTGTTTCGGCATAGCGCATAGATCGATGAATCTCAGAAGGTGTTCTTGACTATCTTCACCTTGTTTTCCATAGAACGAGTTGTTTTGGAGCAGGGTGATCCAATGTGCTCGTATCTCAAAATTCAGAGCATGGATGGGAGGAGGTAGGACAGGGTGATGTACATCAGCAGCCTTAGGGATTGAGAACTCCCTAAGATCCTTTTGTAGTTCTGCTTCTTGTGTCGCTACTTGTGCTGCTAGGATTTCCTGTTGAACTGCAGCTATGGCTTCTTGCATGAGCCTTTCTCTCTGTGCATTTATGGCTTGAGCCACACTTCGGGCTACTTCCTCTTCCTAAGCCATCCTTGCTTGATTTTCTATGATTTAACGATGAAAAGTTCTGTCTATCTCAGGATTAAAGCTTGTTGTAAGACCGGGGTTGTCCTAACGGTGCATGCACTACACCTTGGATTGTACCTGAAAATAGAAAGATTTCGAAGGTGAGAACCACGAAGTAAAGTCAAATTCAAGAAGATGATCGATTGTTTCAAAAGAAAAAGCAAAATCCTAGATTAGTCTTAAAAGAACTAGATTTGACTAACTGATTCCGTTGTCCCCGGCAACGACACCAGAATTTGATGTGGTATTTTATCGCACTACAAATTCACTCAGGGTTGAGATCCTCGACCTTTTACCAAAACCAAAGTGCAATAAAACCACCCACAAGCGGACGGGTCTTATCGTAGTATAGTTGAGGATCGAACCCAAAGGACAATGTTTTTAAGAATCCTTGTCAGTCGAATCTAGCTCAAGTAAAACTAATATTTAGAACGGTTGGTTGATTTGAGGTTAATTAAACTAATTGCAAGAAAGTAAAAGCTGAATTAAAGATGGGTTTAGATCAATGATATGGAATGACTGGGATGGTATCGGGTTTCACCACCACTACACATGCAACCATATTCCAAAGCAAACAATCCAGGCAAGATAAAATGATCCAAATAGAGTTGTTGTAGAACCCCCCATACCGGCGTTAGGTTCGCGTAAGCATCACCTTACGCATCAGATGCCTCGTCACCATCCGGATCACACACTTACTGTGGGCTCCGATCTCCAAACCATGACATAAACACGATTAAAACTTAGCGGAAGCGAATCGGTAATCAGCGGAAGACAAAAATCACGGGAAATTAAAACTTTTCGTGACAAGAGCTTGAATCCATAAAAGCTTCTTTCATAAAGGGAGATAAACTGTTTACATCTCAGGATAATTACTTCTTGAGTAATTATATACATCAAGATACAAAATCTCATGATCACTATACAAAAGACTCCAAGACCTGAGAGTACAGAGGACACATAGGACTGACTCTAACTACACCATATGGTAGGACAATCTCCACCTGAGATTACTGTTGCCCCTGATGTTGCTGCTGAGACCGATCACCTGTAGGCTGGTTCCTTCGTCTCCGACGTCCACCTAAAAAGTTGAAGCCTACGGGGTGAGACAATTATACATAATTGTCCCAGCGAGAGTTATAACTCTTCGCCAGAAGCTTTATTATAACATCATAGAATATCTTAAACAGTAAAGCCTTCAAAGCATTCTGTAACAGTTGCAGGTATAACAAGATCTTTATAATTTAGGAGATGTGGAGAATATAAACATTATTGTAAGGTAACATTAATCAACTAACTTGGAGTCAACTCTAACAAGTTATACTACATGATTGATTATGTTTTACAAACAACATTATGCCCTATGGAGATGAGGCTTACCACTCATACTCCAACTGATCGCTGAGAAGCCGCATCAGTATCATACATAGGTCATTAAGAGAGCCGGATTCTCATGACCTTCACCTTCCTCAGTCAGTAAGAGGATCACTTGTAGGACATCTCGTGTCTCTACTACTATAGCTCACCAGGGTAAACTGGTCCTTCGCTATTCTAGAGTCACAGTGGCATTCTGTACTCTCTTCGTCATCAGGAGGTTTCATGTTTACCTACCACTGATACGGATATCTGTGCATTCTTCGTCATCAGGAGGTTTCATGTTTACCTACCACTGATACGATATGGAAATATAGTGAAGGATGGATGGATTACACATCTACATCACTTTCCTACACTAGGATGTAAGGTTCTACACATCCATGTACCCCACATACTCAAAAGTATGTGCTCCAGGAGTTCCCTGAGGAAAACCTGTTTCACCATCACTTAATCTCTGACAATGATGGATCTATGATCAGGGCTCTACATTATGCTTGATTAGTTAGGTACATTCAGTATTCTTTAACAGCATACATTGTTCTTCAAACAATAACAGTAGCATAGCAGCTATAAAAGAATAATACTAAATGTAACAGGCCTAACTCATATCAATCATCATTTCTCATTATCCTCATCACAAGTCATCTCTAAGGCATGACCTTGATGGTATTCATTGCTCTCATAGCCCATTATCAGCATAGGATGCCACTGGCAAGGCATCAGATTACTTTACTTATTCATAAGGCTAACAACATGCCTTTAATGAATATAACATCAACATCCATACATGGATATGATTGCCTTCATATCAGAACCTGCATGTTTAATATATCTGATAAAGGTAATACAACAATAAGGAATGTACTTCCTACTCTTGTCATAAGAGTTAAATCTCTAATTCACATCAAAAAGAGTTTAATACTCAAAAGCATGCCATTTCCCTTGAATTAGGGTTTACTATTCACATTACATGTTCTTACCCTTGAATTAGGGTTTACTGTTCACATTACATGTCATCACCCTTGAATTAGGGTTTACTATTCACATTACATGTCCTTACCCTTGAATTAGGGTTTACTGTTCACATTACATGTCATCACCCTTGAATTAGGGTTTACTATTCATATCAAGGTGGATTAAACTCATAACATCATCATGTATGAGTAACATCTTCATTGATGCTCTTGGATTAGTTAAAGGTTCATCTTTTATTATAATTAGGGTTTCTATGATCTCACACAGGTGGATCATACCCTAATTATGCTCATTCCTGTGCATTGGAGATGCTTTAATTGAGTTTCCACTTAAAAAGGGTACTTTCTCTCTCTAGAAGTACTTTCTCTCTCTAGAAGTACTTTCTCTCTCATCATAAGGTTAGGTGATGTCAACATCACCCTAGATCAGGTCGGATTAAGTCATCATAGGCTAACATGGCTAAAACATCATCATCATGTGATTAGGGTTCGATCTGATCAAGGTATTACTCAATTTACCCTTTAGGGGTATTTTGGTAATTCACCACATTGATCATCATTATGGTCAAAATCTTAGTCCATTGACCCCTTAATATCCTAGGTTGTCATTAGGGTTCAATTAGGGCAACATTGGACCATTTATATCATCAATTGATTGAATGAAGTCAACCTTGAATCACATTGATTGATTTCGATTATCAACCTTCAATCGAATTGAGATCGTTTGAAAGTGTTGACCGTTTGCCCACTTTGACTTTCCAAGACCGCGAGCCCTCTTCTATCTTCAAGACCGCGAGCCTCCTTAGGCTTCAAGACCGCGAGCCTCTTCAAGTGGTTCAAGACCGCGAAGATCAGATTGAAGTTGAGACCGCGAAGAGATGTTGACCGTTTGCCCACTTTGACCTCAGGACCGCGAGGCCCCTCGCGGTCTTGAGACCGTGAGCCCCCTCACGGTCTTGAGACTGTGAGCCCTCTCACGACCTTGATACCGCGAGCCTCCTCACGACCTTGAGACCGCGAGCTCACATGGTCTCAACCGCTTGGACCATCAACAAGATTCAAAGATACAACCAATAATGTCAACTCATGTTGAAGCCCTCAAAAGGTCAGAGCCATGTTGACCACTTATGGATTGGGTTAACTTAGATTATGCTTGACCACTAGGTCATTCAATTGACCCTTAATGGTTGACCAATTAGGGTTGAAGTCGATTCAATTAGGGTCTATCAATGTTCACCCATCAACACTCAACAATGTGACTCAACACAAGGTTGAACCTTTCAATTGAGCTCCAATTGGGCCCAAACTTGGCCCAAACGGTCTTGATGTCATGTGGGTGGACCCCACATGGTATTGAGACCGTTTGCCCAAGATTTCATTAAAATCTAAGGTGATTTGATAGAGGTTGAACCATGATTGGGTCACCAAATCAGTATTTTAATCAATTGATAACTTATTTGCAATTGGGTCCTCAATTGGTCAAAATACTTAACCCTAGACCTTCAAACGGTCTTGGGTGGTTGTCCTCTCGGTCTTGAGATCGTTTGGATGAGTTCCAAACGGTCTCAAGACCGTTTTCCCATCCAATTTTGGATTCTAGTGCAAAGTCATCAAGGTCTGACCTATTGAGTTGATGATCATATCAATATTTAATTGCAAAGTAATTTGGTGTAATTATACCTTCAATTGGTCAACTATTCTTGACCCCAGACCTCCAAACGGTCATGGTTGATTGCCCTTGCGGTCTAGAGACCGTTTGGGTGACCCCTAAACGGTCTTGAGACCGTTTAGGTCAATCAACCCTAAAAACCCTAATTAGGTCACCATAATTTCAGTACTGATTTCATCTAGGGTTAGCCCTAGTATTCACCCTTCAACTCTTAGCCCGTTTGGAATTAGACCATCAAACTTGGTGAGTTGTTAAATAACATTATTTTGAACAGTAATCTCTACGGTCAACGCTTATTCAACGACCTTACACGGTCTTCAGACCGTTTGCCCAAAAAGGCAATTTCAGACCGTTTGAAAATCGGGAATAAATTCAAATAAAGTTGTTACTTAAAAAGGTCATATCTCCCGATTCCCTTGGAGTTAGCCTCCCAAATTTTGAGGGTAATTAGCCTATATAATTAGGAACAGATTTCTTATACGGTCCACGCTCGGTCAACGGGGCTAAACGGTCTTGGAGACCGTTTTCCCTGTCGCGGTCTCGAGACCGTTTGCTCACCTCGCGGTCTTGAGACCGAGAGAGCAAACTTTTGAGACCATTTAAGGAAGTGAAAAGCGGTGGGTTTTTCTTGGAAATCACGCCTTCATCTCCTAGATCAAGAACAGTACGAATATCCCATGGATTTGCTTGCAAAATAGCAGGGAAAAGTAGGGAAACACTAAGAGCTATCATCAAAACGCATATAAAGATGCACATAGTAAAGCATGGGTTTAGAGTTATAAAACCCGCCTAAAGCTTGCTTCTTGAGCTCCAAGCTTTCAAGCTCCAAGATATAATGGCGTCCTTGAGTTCCCACAGGTTGGCCAAGGTGAAAACTTCGAGGAAAGACGAAAGGAGATGGCTAGAAAGATAGGGTTTCGAGAGTTAGGCATGAAGCTGACCTTGAATTCGAGTTCTAACCATGGAATTAGGCAAGAAGAGGGGTCCCAAACCTACCTTGTTTCCCTTGGTCGTCCTCCTTAGCTCCAAGGCAGTCTTTGGTCGTCTTTGGTGAAATGTAACAGTAAGGGAACGAAGGGTAAGTTCCCTTGCAACTAAGGAAAGGAGAGCTTATATACATGGGGTAGGATTTTCAACATTAGTTCATAAGTTGTCCATAATTCCAACTAGGTCCCTCCTTCTTTACTTGATCGTCCCTTCCTCTTTATTCTAAGGACAAACCTTCTCTTAAGGTCTTAGAAAAGAAGGTAAAGGAGAGCAATTTAATACTAAAGTACATACATAAAGAGATATTGCACATATACCCTGATTATTCAATCACAAGGCATATTTCATAACTTGATAACTCAATTGAGGTGACTTCCTCATCATTTCTTCTCTTAATGATGGCAAGAGTCTAAAAAGATACATTAGATGACATATTTCACAATTTGTATCCCTTAATTTGGGTAAATTGCATTTTACCCCAAACTAGGGTTTCAAGCACCGGGATTGCTTCCACAGCTGCACCTTGGTGCCCTAGCTTGGGAAATCCCTCAAACTTTACCAAAAAGATTCTCATGATGTCTCAACATCAGAAGAACATCTCAACATGTGCAAATTGCAAGCTAACCCTTTTTAATGGGTAAATTGCACATAGGTCCCTGTATATCAAAACAATGCTACAACTTTAAATAAAAGGAGCAAATACTGAAATATACATTTCTGAGAAACTTAATTACATGCTCAGAGTTAATCACAAAGATTTAATTACATATTTAGGCAAAACACCTAGGGTTGACTCATAACCCAGGTCAGGGATGTTACAAATTATCCACCCCTTACAAGGATTTCGTCCCCGAATTCGATAAAACATACTACGTGAAAAGGGCAGGATACTTCCTTCTCATCTCATCCGCTAACTCCCAAATGGCTTCTTCAATACCACGATGGTTCCAGAGGACTTTCACAAGACTTATATCTTTCTTCTTTAACTTTTTAATTCATTTATCAAGGATTGACACTGGTCCCTCCTCATAGGATATGTCATCATTCAATTCTACCTCCATAGGTTGTAGAACTGACTCGGTATCTGGGTGACATTTCTTCAACATAGAAATGTGAAACACAGGATGTAACCTCTGTAATTATGGGGGAAGCTCTAGTTTATATGCTACCTTTCCAATCCGTTCAATGATTGGATAAGGCCCCATATATCTAGGAGCTAACTTCCCTTTCCTTCCAAAACGAAGGACCCCTTTCCAAGGTGAGACCTTAAGATACACTCTGTCTCCAACATGGAACTCTAAGGGTCTACGACGTTTGTCAGCATAAGATTTCTGCCTATCCTGAGCAGTCTTAATCTTATGTTGTATAACTTTAATCTTTTCCGTGGTTTGCTGCACCAGGTCAGGACCTAACAACTGGTGCTCACCAGTCTCAAACCAACACAAGGGTGATCTACAACGTCTACCATATAAGGCTTCATAAGGTGCCATATCAATACTATGCTGATAGCTATTGTTATAGGCAAACTCTATCAGGCTTAGGTGTAGATCCCAACTTCCGGTGAACTGGAGAACACATGCTCGCAACAGGTCTTCTAAGGTTTGTATGGTCCTTTCCGACTGTCCATCAGTCTGGGGATGAAAAGCCGTACTAAACCTTAGCTTAGTGCATAAGGCTTTGTGCAACTGTTCCCA
Organism: Alisma plantago-aquatica; assembly: GCA_963693085.1. Classification (NCBI taxonomy): domain Eukaryota; kingdom Viridiplantae; phylum Streptophyta; class Magnoliopsida; order Alismatales; family Alismataceae; genus Alisma; species Alisma plantago-aquatica. Next base: position 879,611,317 of record OY856411.1, read on the forward strand.
AAAATGACTGGTAAACTGAGGACCTCTGTCAGAAACTATTGTGACAGGAACTCCGTGCAAACGCACTATCTCTTGAACATACAACTCTGATAACCTTTCAGCAGAATAGGTTGTTTTGACAGGTAAGAAATGTGTTGTCTTAGTCAACCTATCAACAATTACCCAAATGGAATCATGTCCTTTGCTTGTCCTGGGTAGGCCAACAACAAAGTCCATGGTCACATGGTCCCACTTCCACTGTGATATGGGTAAAGGTTGCATTGTTCCTGCAGGCTTCTGGTGTTCAGCTTTAACTTGCTGACACACGGGACACCTCAGAACAAACTCTGCAACGTCCTTCTTCATCCCAGGCCACCAATACAGATCTTTCAAATTCTGATACATCTTGGTGCTCCCTGGATGCATAGCATACATGGAAGAATGGGCTTCTTCCAGGACTAACTTTCTCAAGTTGTCCACATCTGGCACTATCATTCTTCCATTATAACAAGCTACTTGATCTTTTGAGTCATGAAAACCATTTTGCTTCTCATTTCCATACTCAGATCTTATATGTTGAACTGCAGCATCACCTAGCTGTGCCTCTTTAATCTGCTCCCTTAGGGTAGGTTTAATATGCATCTCAGCCAACAAACCGGCTAGCAATGACACCTTGAACTGTACATTGTCTTGCCTTAAAGAGATAAGCATATCTCTTCTAGAGCATACTAAAGGATTTAGTTGTGCTCTATTCATGGTTGATGTTGCTGATTTCCTACTCAAGGCATCTGCAACAACATTGGCCTTACCTGGATGGTAATCAATTGTACAGTCATAGTCCTTGATTAATTCCATCCAGCGACGTTGCCTCATGTTGAGCTCATGCTGAGAGAAGATATACTTAAGGTTTTTGTGGTCTGTGAAAATATGGAATGTTTCTCCGTAGAGATAGTGCCTCTAGATCTTCAAAGCATGAACCACAGCAGCTAACTCCAGATCGTGTGTTGGATAATTCTCCTCGTGTTTCTTAAGCTGTTGGGAAGCAAAAGAAATCACTTGTTTATCCTGCATCAACACACATCCTAGTCCGTTCTTGGAAGCATCACAGAAAACTACATATCCTTTTCCTTGTTCAGGTAGCACTAGCACAGGTGCACTTGTCAACCTCTCCTTCAGCAACTGGAAAGATTGTTGACACTTATCACTCCAAGAAAAAGGAACATCTTTCCGGGTTAACTTGGTCAAAGGTAAAGCTATAGAACTAAAGTTCTTAATGAACCTTCGATAATAGCCAGCTAACCCCAAGAAACTTCGAATCTTCGTCGGTGTCTTTGGTTGTTCCCATTGTAGAACAGATTCTACCTTTGTAGGGTCAACACGAATTCTCGAGGCGGATATTACATGTCCAAGAAAAGATACCTCCGGCAGCCAGAACTCACACTTGCTAAACTTAGCATACAGCTTATGTTCTCTTAGCAAGGTCAAAGCTTGGCGAAGATGCTGCTCATGCTGCTGAGCATTCTTACTATAAATCAGAATGTCATCTATGAAGACGACAACACACTGATCAAGGAAAGGTCGAAAAACTCTATTCATGAGTTCCATAAATGCAGCTGGTGCATTGGTTAGTCCAAACGACATAACCGTGAACTCATAGTGACCATATCTTGTCCTAAAGGCAGACTTGGATATGTCACTATCCTTAATACGGAGTTGGTGATATCTAGACCTCAAGTCTATCTTTGAAAAGACTGTTGCACCATGCAACTGGTCAAAGAGATCATCAATCCTCGGCAGAGGATACTTATTCTTTATTGTTACTTTATTGAGTTGTGTGTAATCAATGCACAACCGCATTGACCCATCTTTCTTTTTAACAAACAAGACCGGAGCACCCCAAGGTGAAGTACTCGGTCGGATAAAACCTCTCTCAAGTAGCTCTTGAAGCTATTTCTTGAGTTCTGCCATCTCGGCAGGCGCCATCCTATACGGAGTTTGAGCTATGGGTTTCGTATCTGGGATCAGATTAATTTCAAAATCAATCTCCCGAGGTGGTGGTATACCAGGAAGTTCTTCAGGAAACACATCTTCGAATTCCCTGACTATAGGAACTTCGGCAGGATTGGAACTTTCCTTGGTAACATCTACCACATGGGCTAAGAATGCATAACATCCTTGCCTCAACAGCTTATCAGCAACCATAGCTGACACAAGACAGGTGGGCAGAATCTTTCTTTCACCTTGAAAGATCCATGTGTTGCTTTCATCAGCAAACACAGCCAACTTGGAATCACAATCCAAGACAACTCTATACCTTTCTAAGGTATCCATCCCAAGGATTATATCAAATCCCTGCATATCAAGTGGTATAAGATCCACTTGAATGCGATGATCAGAAAAGAAAAGGATGCAGGAAGAACATACCTCCTGCAAAACGGCAGACCCACTCAACGGAGTCTCTAACAACAAACTATCTTCTCTATGACTAACAGTCACATTGCAGTTACGAATCATTTCATGAGTGATGAAAGAGTGTGTAGCACCCGGATCAATCAGAACGGATACAACACAGGATGTAGACATATCAGAATATAAAAATTTCATCTGACCTGCCACTACCCGTGGATTGACCACTACCTCAGGTGGGTTCATAGCATAGAACCCCGCAGTCGCCTGGTGTTGAGGTGGTGTTGATGATCCTGCTTGAGACGCTTGTCCACATCCTCGAGATGCCCCTTGATGTTGTCTATTCTGAGATCCCTGTCGATTCTGTCTCGGGGTTTGTTGTGTCACACCGACAGGCCTAGAACGTCAATCCTTCATCAAGTGTCCCACCTTACCACAGTTGTAGCAACTCCTCTCCTGTTGTTGTGGTCTGGGTGGTCCAGTGACTGACTCAGATGCAGAACTGTGCGTCCCTTGAAGCGGTTGACTCCGTCCTCTACCTCTGCTTGGTGTCCATTGAGTTTGAAAACTCGATCTGGGTGGTGGGGGGTTAGGTGCAGAGAATCTAGGTTTCTTGGAATCCCTAGATGAAGAACCCTAGAATTGTGGATATCTTTTATGGGTTTGTCTTTTCTCAACCATAGATCTCTCTATCCTTCGGACTGACTCAACGAAGGTAGAGAATCTCTCTCTGTTTTCTAAGGCATACACAGGGGTTGACATATCAGAATTCAAACCCTTTTCGAATCTTCTGATTCTTTCCTCATCCGTAGAAGCCATGTGCGGACAGAACCGCAACAACTCCATGAACTTAGCTTCATACTCACTAATGTTCATCATACCCTGCCTTAGTTTCTCAAACTGAGAGATCTTCTCATCTAGGAAGGTCTTTGGAAAATATCTATTGATAAATTCCCGACGAAACTCTTCCCATGAGAACTCTACTCCAGGTCTCTTCTGCTCTTCCATGTTCCACCAGTGTCCAGCACTGCCTTTGAGAAGATAGACAGCATGTCTAACCTTCTCAGCTTCCGGAATCATAAGAATCCTGAAAGCTTTTTCCAACTCTGTCAACCATAAGTCAGCATCTGCAGGGTCGGCAGTTCCGAAGTACTCGGTAGCTCCGACACGACGAAGTCGTTCGAATGTCTTACTAATACCTTGTGTTTTAGGCTGGACAGGTGCCCTAGGTGTAGGAATGGGCATCCTATCAGTTATATGTGTCATGGCAGTCATGAACTGCCCGAACATCGTCTGTACATCTGGATCACTCATGCCAGCTGGGTCGAACTGGGGTGGCTCTCTTGGCGACTCAGGTGCAGGTTGTTCTATTCTCAGAACTCTTGCACCGCCTCGAGGTGCACTAGCACTACTCTCTGCCACGTGCTCATCACGATGTTCTGACATTCTTATGTATCTTCTTCTCCTGAGGGGCAGAAGATTCTATTAGATGAGGAAGGAGTACTAGAGGTAGACTCGACATCCTAAGTCCTATGCCTCTGTAGACTCAACTGAACCTGGAGCTCTGATACCACTAGTTGTGGGCTCTGATCTCCAAACCATGACATAAACACGATTAAAACTTAGCGGAAGCGAATCGGTAATCAGCGGAAGACAAAAATCACGGGAAATTAAAACTTTTCGTGACAAGAGCTTGAATCCATAAAAGCTTCTTTCATAAAGGGAGATAAACTGTTTACATCTCAGGATAATTACTTCTTGAGTAATTATATACATCAAGATACAAAATCTCAAGATCACTATACAAAAGACTCCAAGACCTGAGAGTACAGAGGACACATAGGACTGACTCTAACTACACCATATGGCAGGACAATCTCCACCTGAGATTACTGCTGCCCCTGATGCTGCTGCTGAGACCGATCACCTGTAGGCTGGTTCCTTCGTCTCCGACGTCCACCTAAAAAGTTGAAGCCTACGGGGTGAGACAATTATACATAATTGTCCCAGCGAGAGTTATAACTCTTCGCCAGAAGCTTTATTATAACATCATAGAATATCTTAAACAGTAAAGCCTTCAAAGCATTCTGTAACAGTTGTAGGTATAACAAGATCTCTATAATTTAGGAGATGTGGAGAATATAAACATTATTGTAAGGTAACATCAATCAACTAACTTGGAGTCAACTCTAACAAGTTATACTATATGGTTGATTATGTTTTACAAACAACATTATGCCCTGTGGAGATGAGGCTTACCACTCATACTCCAACTGATCGCTGAGAAGCCGCATCAGTATCATACATAGGTCATTAAGAGAGCCAGATTCTCATGACCTTCACCTTCCTCAGTCAGTAAGAGGATCACTTGTAGGACATCTCGTGTCTCTACTACTATAGCTCACCAGGGTAAACTGGTCCTTCGCTATTCTAGAGTCACAGTGGCGTTCTGTACTCTCTTCGTCATCAGGAGGTTTCATGTTTACCTACCACTGATACGGATATCTGTGCTTTCTTTGTCATCAGAAGGTTTCATGTTTACCTACCACTGATACGATATGGAAATATAGTGAAGGATGGATGGAGTACACATCTACATCACTTTCCTACACTAGGATGTAAGGTTCTACACATCCATGTACCCCACATACTCAAAAGTATGTGCTCCAGGAGTTCCCTGAGGAAAACCTGTTTCACCATCACTTAATCTCTGACAATGATGGATCTATGATCAGGGCTCTACATTATGCTTGATTAGTAAGGTACATTCAGTATTCTTTAACAGCATACATTGTTCTTCAAACAATAACAGTAGCATAGCAGCTATAAAAGAATAATACTAAATGTAACAGGCCTAACTCATATCAATCATCATTTCTCATTATCCTCATCACAAGTCATCTCTAAGGCATGACCTTGATGGTATTCATGGCTCGCATAGCCCATTATCAGCATAGGATGCCACTGGAAAGGCATCAGATTACTTTACTTATTCATAAGGCTAACAACATGCCTTTAATGAATATAACATCAACATCCATACCTGGATATGATTACCTTCATATCAGAACCTGCATGTTTAATATATCTGATAAAGGTAATACAACAATAAGGAATGTACTTCCTACTCTTGTCATAAGAGTTAAATCTCTAATTCACATCAAAAAGAGTTTAATACTCAAAAGCATGTCATTTCCCTTGAATTAGGGTTTACTATTCACATTACATGTCCTTACCCTTGAATTAGGGTTTACTGTTCACATTACATGTCATCACCCTTGAATTAGGGTTTACTATTCACATTACATGTCCTTACCCTTGAATTAGGGTTTACTGTTCACATTACATGTCATCACCCTTGAATTAGGGTTTACTATTCATATCAAGGTGAATTAAACTCATAACATCATCATGTATGAGTAACATCTTCATTGATGCTCTTGGATTAGTTAAAGGTTCATCTTTTATTATAATTAGGGTTTCTATGATCTCACACAGGTGGATCATACCCTAATTATGCTCATTCATGTGCATTGGAGATGCTTTAATTGAGTTTCCACTTAAAAAGGGTACTTTCTCTCTCTAGAAGTACTTTCTCTCTCTAGAAGTACTTTCTCTCTCATCATAAGGTTAGGTGATGTCAACATCACCCTAGATCAGGTCGGATTAAGTCATCATAGGCTAACATGGCTAAAACATCATCATCATGTGATTAGGGTTCGATCTGATCAAGGTATTACTCAATTTACCCTTTAGGGGTATTTTGGTAATTCACCACATTGATCATCATTATGGTCAAAATCTTAGTCCATTGACCCCTTAATATCCTAGGTTGTCATTAGGGTTCGATTAGGGCAACATTGGACCATTTATATCATCAATTGATTGAATGAAGTCAACCTTGAATCACATTGATTGATTTCGATTATCAACCTTCAATCGAATTGAGATCGTTTGAAAGTGTTGACCGTTTGCCCACTTTGACTTTCCAAGACCGCGAGCCCTCTTCTATCTTCAAGACCGTGAGCCTCCTTAGGCTTCAAGACCGCGAGCCTCTTCAAGTGGTTCAAGACCGCGAAGATCAGATTGAAGTTGTGACCGCGAAGAGATGTTGACCGTTTGCCCACTTTGACCTCAGGACCGCGAGGCCCCTCGCAGTCTTGAGATCGTGAGCCCCCTCACGGTCTTGAGACCGTGAGCCCTCTCACGACCTTGATACCGCGAGCCTCCTCACGACCTTGAGACCGCGAGCTCACATGGTCTCAACCGCTTGGACCATCAACAAGATTCAAAGATACAACCAATAATGTCAACTCATGTTGAAGCCCTCAAAAGGTCAGATCCATGTTGACCACTTATGGATTGGGTTAACTTAGATTATGCTTGACCACTTGGTCATTCAATTGACCCTTAATGGTTGACCAATTAGGGTTTAAGTCGATTCAATTAGGGTCTATCAATGTTCACCCATCAACACTCAACAATGTGACTCAACACAAGGTTGAACCTTTCAATTGAGCTCCAATTGGGCCCAAACTTGGCCCAAACGGTCTTGAGGTCATGTGGGTGGACCCCACATGGTATTGAGACCGTTTGCCCAAGATTTCATTAAACTCTAAGGTGATTTGATAGAGGTTGAACCATGATTGGGTCACCAAATCAGTATTTTAATCAATTGATAACTTATTTGCAATTGGGTCCTCAATTGGTCAAAATACTTAACCCTAGACCTTCAAACGGTCTTGGGTGGTTTTCCTCTCGGTCTTGAGATCGTTTGGATGAGTTCCAAATGGTCTCAAGACCGTTTGCCCATCCAATTTTGGATTCTAGTGCAAAGTCATCAAGGTCTGACCTATTGAGTTGATGATCATATCAATATTTAATTGCAAAGTAATTTGGTGTAATTATACCTTCAATTGGTCAACTATTCTTGACCCCAGACCTCCAAACGGTCATGGTTGATTGCCCTCGCGGTCTAGAGACCGTTTGGGTGACCCCTAAACGGTCTTGAGACCGTTTAGGTCAATCAACCCTAAAAACCCTAATTAGGTCACCATAATTTCAGTACTGATTTCATCTAGGGTTAGCCCTAGTATTCACACTTCAACTCTTAGCCCGTTTGGAATTAGACCATCAAACTTGGTGAGTTGTTAAATAACATTATTTTGAACAGTAATCGCATACGGTCAATGCTTATTCAATGACCTTACACGGTCTTCAGACCGTTTTCCCAAAAAGGAAATTTCAGACCGTTTGAAAATCAGGAATAAATTCAAATAAAGTTGTTACTTAAAAAGGTCATATCTCCCGATTCCCTTGGAGTTAGCCTCCCAAATGTTGAGGGTAATTAGCCTATATAATTAGGAACATATTTCTTATACGGTCCATGCTCGGTCAATGGAACCAAACGGTCTTGGAGATTGTTTGCCCTATCGCGGTCTCGAGACCGTTTGCTCACCTCGCGGTCTTGAGACCGAGAGAGCAAACTTTTGAGACCGTTTAAGGAAGTGAAAAGCGGTGGGTTTTTCTTGGAAATCACGCCTTCATCTCCTATATCAAGAACAGTATGAATATCCCATGGATTTGCTTGCAAAATAGCAGGGAAAAGTAGGGAAACACTAAGAGCTATCATCAAAACGCATATAAAGATGCACATAGTAAAGCATGGGTTTAGAGTTATAAAACCCGCCTAAAGCTTGCTTCTTGAGCTCCAAGCTTTCAAGCTCCAAGCTCTAATGGCTTCCTTGAGTTCCCACAGGTTTTCCAAGGTGAAAACTTCAAGGAAAGACAAAAGGAGATGGCTAGAAAGATAGGGTTTCGAGAGTTAGCCATGAAGCTGACCTTGAATTCGAGTTCTAACCATGGAATTAGGCAAGAAGAGGGGTCCCAAACCTACCTTGTTTCCCTTAGTCGTCCTCCTTAGCTCCAAGGCAGTCTTTGGTCGTCTTTGGTGAAATGGAACAGTAAGGGAACGAAGGGTAAGTTCCCTTGCAACTAAGGAAAGGAGAGCTTATATACATGGGGTAGGATTTTCAACATTAGTTCATAAGTTGTCCATAATTCCAACTAGGTCCCTCCTTCTTTACTTGATCGTCCCTTCCTCTTTATTCTAAGGACAAACCTTCTCTTAAGGTCTTAGAAAAGAAGGTAAAGGAGAGCAATTTAATACTAAAGTACATACATAAAGAGATATTGCACATATACCCTGATTATTCAATCACAAGGCATATTTCATAACTTGATAACTCAATTGAGGTGACTTCCTCATCATTTCTTCTCTTAATGATGGCAAGAGTCTAAAAAGATACATTAGATGACATATTTCACAATTTGTATCCCTTAATTTGGGTAAATTGCATTTTACCCCAAACTAGGGTTTCAAGCACCGGGATTGCTTCCACAGCTGCACCTTGGTGCCCTAGCTTGGGAAATCCCTCAAACTTTACCAAAAAGATTCTCATGATGTCTCAACATCAGAGGAACATCTCAACATGTGCAAATTGCAAGCTAACCCTTTTAACTGGGTAAATTGCACATAGGTCCCTATATATCAAAACAATGCTACAACTTTAAATAAAAGGAGCAAATACTGAAATATACGTTTCTGAGAAACTTAATTACATGCTCAGAGTTAATCACAAAGATTTAATTATATATTTAGGCAAAACACCTAGGGTTGACTCATAACCCAGGTCAGGGATGTTACACTTACGGCTCTGAAGATACAACATCCAGCTAAGGTTGTGGGCCCCCTATATAGGCGTTAGGCACACAGAAGCATCACCGAAGGCTAGATGGCTCCTCCCCTCGTGGATCAAACACTTACGACCTCAAGGAATCCTATCAGAAGTTCTCATCAAGGAGTCAACTGTATTAAATGATAGGCAAGCAGGTGATAGATCTACAAACTAACATTGATGATAAACAAGACGATACAAAATCCAACAAAGGTTGTGGTCCTCCCTGAGGGATGTTTAGACCACAGAAGTGTCACTATAGGCTAGATGTCTCGTCCCCTCACGGATCATATACTTACGACCTCAAGGAATCCTATCAGAAGTTCTCGTCAAGGAGTTGAACTTGTAAACTACCATTCTATCCCTTAAATAGAAGTTCTCGCAATAAAAGACAGAACAAGATGAAAGCAAGAAGATAACCAACTGCAAACATACCAACTAAGAACGAAATGGAAAGTTTTATATATTGCCAAGGAGAGTTTAACAAAAGAACATGATATACATGGGCAGCGGGGCTAGTCCCCGCACCCCAGCGAAGAGGTACTACTCACTCATGATGTGAGAAATAAGAAGAATAAGAGAAAGGGAAGGTTCCGCCATGAGCATGATGAAGAAGATTGTCGTAGCTCGGTGAAGATGATGCGGTCCTCTACGACGTGTCGGGGCAGATCTTGAGCGGGGAAGAAGAACCACCAAGGCAGGATGGGCAGACCTTCTTCTCCCCTTCTCTTTCTTCCTCTTCCCTTGCTTGCCGCCGAGAGGAGAAGGTGGACGTGGAAAATGGCGTGGAAGTGGAAGCAGGATCGGGCCTTTGGCATCCTGTCGGTGTGCTCCATTCAATCCCCAAATGAGAACCCTTGTGGTCTTATTTATAGGCTCGGATGGGAGCTTCACATTTTTGGTGTGAAGCAACTCAAACGGTCTAAACGGTTTTAAGACCGTTTGACGTCAAACAGTCTTGAGTTCTATCTTCATTCAGTTTTGAGAGGAAATGGACTTGGGACCGAGCAGCATCAAATGGTCTTGGGACCGAATGGCTCCAAACGGTCTTGGGACCGAATGGCTCCAAACGGTCTTGAGATCGGATGGCTCAAACAGTCTTCGCTTCAGCTGCTCATTCGGTTCTGTGCTTATTCGGTCTTCATGCGGACGACAACAGTAAACGATCTTGCTCGTTCGGCTTTGTGCAAACGGTCTTGCGACTGGTTTAAGCAAATGGTCTTGCAGTTCTTTATTCGGTCTTCGCATGCGTTCGGTTTTGTGAGCAAACGGTCTCGAGACCGAATGGCTCCAAATGGTCTTGGGACCGAATGGCTCCAAACGGTCTCATTGTCCAAACGGTTTCGTTGTCCAAATCATTTCGTTGTCCAAACAGTTTCGTTGTCCAAACACTTTTGTTATCCAAATGGTTTCAAAATCATTAGACGTCGTATGGTTTTGGGACCATTTGGGCTCATGCGGTCTTGAAATCGAATTGGCTCAAATGGTCTTAAGATCATTAGGGCAAGCTATTTGGTGAGACTGATTGGTGAAACCGAATGGTGAAAACCGTTTGGTCAGACCGTTTGGTGAGAGACTCTTTAGTGAATTCCTTATGATGATAGAACCTGGTTTAGACCTGCACCAAATCAATATAAATTTGATCAAAAATCATAATAATTGGATTTATCTAGAAAACTTGCAATTTGTGAGGTTTAAGAGATAAATTGAAAGTATTAGATCAAATTGGTTATAAAAAGGGGCATCCGAAAATCAATATGAATATGCATTCATCACTGACTGGACTCGGAACTATCAAGTTCAAGTGTTGAACTAGTTGGTTAGAGTGTCAAGTCAATTGGAGACTGCATTGGCAAGGTCAGGACTGCCAACTAACTGATTCAGCCTTGTGAACCGATCTGCTGGTGTGAACCAACCGACCGGTTCACTTGGTGAACTGGGCCAATGAAATATGGATTTGCCCGATTGGAGGAAAACGTTCCCGTTATAAAAGTCTAATTTGACTAGTACAAGAATTGATCTTCGCACTAATTTGAGATGAAATAGGAAAGTCAATTGCAAGCAGGTCGGGGAAGTGAATCGATCGGTTCACTAAGTGAACCGACCGGTCCATTGTGCCAACGGACCGGTTCACCTTCTACAGTACAATCAATTCATGGAATTTCCAGACCCTTCTACTCCCGACAGACTGGGAACCATGACCCTGCCCTCTACTATAAATGGAGGGGTACAAGGGGCTTCTCTGAACACACAACTCAGAATATCAGTTGCTCTGCAAAGTTGTTGTCCACTCTGGTTCTAGTAACCGAGAGAGCCTGAGCAAGTGCTACCCATCCAGGGAGGCACAGCGTGGGAAAGACAACTAAAGAAAAGTAGTATGAGTTAGGAGAGAATGTTGGTGACTAGTACGCCGACAGGAGGGTCGTCTCCTTCCTGCTAGTTCTTCTAGAATGGTAGGAGTTCTAGGTGGTCCATGTCGACTATCTACAGAAGCGGGAGATGTCTTCCGCTCAGGAGGATACGTCAACCACAGTCAGTGGTAGAGGCCATTCCATGGCAAAGACCAGGAGCTGCACAGACACCATTCAAGACATGGCATTGAAGACCGCACATGGCTATGAGGTATTGTCATTGGGCAAGCCCCAGGACTAGGTATATCTCACTAAAACCATGCTTCCCATTACATAGTCATTGATGCAATCTCTTATTATGGGTATATGGCTCGTAATTTTTTTGTTTCCACTACCTACTCCGAGTCCATAAAACCCAATAGTGGTATCAGAGCCACGTCAGCGTACTGTGTTTTGGGATAATTGATATGATCGGTTTTTGGTTTTATTGTCATTTATTTGTTGCATACGATGCAAATATTTAAAATGACAAATGTGCATATCCAATTAAATACCACATGTGACCACAAACTAATATATGTATATGATATGGTATATATGTAATTGATACGTGTTGCCCTAAAATGATTTTGATGGTGGATGTGTAGCATGGTTATGGCCTATAAACCCTATGTGTGCTTGGTTGGTTATGGTTGTTTGCATCTCAGTTTGCATATCGAGCCTCTATCTTATCTTCGAAATGTAATTAGAGATCTTTTCTCTTCTACCTTTGCTCCCCCTGAATGTAACTCAGGGTTTCCCAAAGATTATGTAAAAGTAGGATAGTGGCTTTTCTATTACATCCAAGAAGAAGACGTTCAACACCAGACGATCTGACTGCCTGAAGGACCGAGAAGGAATGTGAAGGAGCCAGACTGGCCGACTGATGGCCCATTCACATGTTGGAGGTTTCCAGACATCAGAGGCCAATCCAACCAACTGACCAGTCAGGAGGCGAGCAGATCGTGCCATAGAATGAGCTGATCAACCCGGAATGGTTCAAGTACAAATATCTTCATCAATGACATGTTGCATGTGATGTAGACCTTAGATGACCGTAATTCTGTGTGGCTCCAAGGAATTATAATAGGATGGACATAATCATCACTTTTATTGATATTGCATGTTTCTTGTTCTGGTTATAGCATGTATATGATACATACTATAAATATGTGGTGATTGGATATGTATATGTACTTATATAAATTACCTCAAATACAATATTAAGTTGAAGATGCCTTCCAAAAGTAGCACCCATGAAAAACTTATTTGACTAAGTGTGGGTACGCCTTCGCGTGGTGCACTGTCTACCTCGTGGTAGTGTGATGGTGAATATGTGGGTTTTCCTTCGTAGGGTGCATATTTATCGTGTTGGCTTCTGGGAACGAACTTAACAAGGTGACCTTAATAGGATTAAGTACCTTGAGGCATAGAATATTCATGAGAAAGAGTTGTGCATAACATCTATCAAGAGTTGCATATGATGGAATTAGCAAAAGTTTCCTATCTAGAAAGAATCTAGTTGTGGGTGACAACCCTCATTGGTCCATGACTGAGAGGAAATCAGAATCTTGCTCACTAGAAGGTTGTACACTGCAATCTTTCAAATTGATACTTGAGGGCTATCAATTTGAAACAAAATAGTGGGAGAGATAATTAATTGAAGTCCTAACTAATATCGTCAAATTTATCAAATCAAACAAATAAAAAATGTTTTGAAAAGTTGCAAAATTCTTTTGTAGAATCCAAATGACAAACACAAATACCTTATTGTTGCGATCAGTTCAAAAAGGGATAAACTTCAAATCTGGTTTAGGACCTTTGAGAAGTGTTCTCAATAGTGAGCGTAAGCTCTAAGTCCTTAAGAGACCAGTGCCAGTAGAATCACTCCAAATATGCCTAAGGCTGAAATGGATGCTTACTTGAAGTATGTCGATTGTGCCTGAGACATCAAGAGCCTTATACTGAGCTGTATGAACTATGAGTAGCATAAATAACTTCAAGCATGGACATTCTTGAGATGGTAACACATCTTTAGAATCATGTGAAGCATGAAAGGTGTAATGTCTTCAAAGTGATGCTTGAGTACAAGCGGATAGGGGGAGATCTAGTACAATCTCATATGCTCAATATGATTGTGAATGAAGACTTAATGGGATTTCTTATAGGTCAAGAGTTGACCAAACATATGATTCTACAAATTTTTGTGTGAATCACATATAGCCACTTTATCAAATGTTGAGAAACTTGGCCAAAAAAATGTCTGAAGTGCTTAGCATGATGATGCCAAAGCATGAATGAAGAAAGGACAAACCTGTGATAATGATCAGCAGAGTAAAGTCCATTGACTAAATCAAGGTCAAGAATTGTTTTGAAGCCAAGCTAAGGTCTTAATCTTCAGTACTCAAGATATGGAGAGGTATAAGTGCAAAAGGGAATGTGTCCTTTTCACTTATAAGGATAAGGAAATAAATTGCCACCATTGTCACCTGATTAGACATTAGAAAGGGAAATGACCTCTTTGTAGAGGATCTCAGGAAGAAGAAAGAGATAGAGATCTCTACTTCAAGACTTGAGAGGAAGTAAGCTAGAAACTGTGCGGAGCAAGAGTTGATGCCACTATAGTTGCAATATGACATTCATGTGCATGTAATAGAATTAGTGAAATAGATATAAGTTCTTTCTATGATTGAGGTAAATTTCTAATATGGTGAAATAAGGTGTAACTCATATTTTACACCTATCACATTTGATGAGGTCCCTATTGACTAAACCAATGTTTCTCAATTGTTGATTAAGACTCAAACATAGTTAAGCAAACTTTTTCCCAAATTGATATGCACCATGATCATGCCACAAAATGACCATGTCTTTGGAACCCAAGATTAGGATGGGAATACTTGCTACAACAGGAGAATCCCCCTATTCACTATTATCCCTCTTTGTAAGACTCAATTTGAATAATATCATGGACCTAGATCTGAATCTTGCATTATTATGCTCAAACCCCCAAGTTCCCAATTTGACTTGTCGATTTCTAAATTATACCCTTACCTTGATCTTAAAAGGGAGGGAACACGAGATTACGACCTTGATCTTGCAAAATATTGAATATGGTTGCCCTAGTATGACTGTGACCTTTGATTGCATGACTTTATGAAGTAAGATTTGATGATTAATACTCTCCCCATTTTGGTATGCTTTATGGGTTATGACTAATGTGGACTGATGGGCTACATTAGGGTAGTGGTTGACTTATGGATTTCCTAACCTTGATAACATCTCTATTCCGACTCCTCTAAATTTTCATCTTGTTGATTGTTTAGAATTTAGAAAGGTAACTCCTTTCATACTGTTTTGATTTATTGACATAAGTCTCTAATAGGTAAAATTCATGATGACATTGATACTCGATATTGAATTCTTGATTTAGTGATGATCTTGAAATATGATATTGTTGACTGTTGTTAGTGGTTAAGATCCTATAAAGACATAGCTTTAGATCATTCATCAACCTCAAATACCATGATAACAAACTCGACACTGATATCTCAAAACGATGCACACTTTTTGCTCAATTGTTGTATAGAGTTGAATGATCATCCCTAAGGTCTGAATAAGAATCTAATCCCTAGATTTGTAAGGTTTGGACCTATGACTTGGTTGTCTAAACTTTGACTCTCGACATTGATTTATGAAATCTTGACTCCTGATTATCGATCTTGGTTTTGACATGACTATTATGATCACCATATATGGATCCTGAGATCACCCTCGATATTAAACTAATGACTTTTGTATTCCCCAAATCTTGAAATTTAAATGATGACTGTGATGATTTGCTCAATTTATGACTAAGGGTCGATCTCCATGTGGTCTAGGGTAGTATCTTCCATCAATTTTGAGCATTAAATTAGGATGTTGGTCTTGAATTGTCGAAATATGAAATATCAATCATGGATCCTACATGTGCCGATATAGAAGCTAGAACCCTAAATTTTAGGAATGAAGTCATGCCTTAATCTTGAACTCTATTTGATTGAACTAAATTTTGATCTCTCCAAATTGGTGATCTATATGACAAACTCTCTAGATATGTGACTCGTGTGATGATCTTTCCCAATTTGATGATCCATGTGACTATGTGTTGACTTTGATGCTTGATTTCTCAATCTTGGAATGAGATTTATTTTGTAAGTGGTGATGATACCTTACGGATTAGTGCGATGATTTTGACATAGAATATGAATACTCAATAGTGATTGATGACTTTATTTAATTTTGGGGACAAATTTTCTTTTAAGGTTGGGAGAATGTGATAACCATGAACTTCAAACATTAAATATGACTTATAATCTTGACCTCATTCTTGTTTTCACCCTCAATTTTGTGTTTTATGTACCTTGATTCTCATTGCCCCATCTAGTATGCATGTATCACCTTGATGATACACAAGTTGGTGAAATCAAGTTTATATCCATGTCAGACATCATAATCATTTCTTTTAATTTTCAATCATATCCTTGTGAATAGTTGTTCCCTAATCATGTTCTCATGTTTTAGATCTTTCTCTCACATTTCCAAGGCAATTAATTTAACCCAATTCTGATCTAAGATGAGAGAGTTATGCTTGTTTGAAGTATCACTGGATTGACTTGTTTCTAGTCCTTTTGAAACAAAAATAACCCCATTGGGCCGAATCTAGCTCGTGGTCCAACTGGGTTAGTGTTGGGTTTTATGGCATCAAAGTAGGCAGCGGAAACAAAAATTTAACTAGCCATAAACCCATCACTAGCATATCACATCAATAACTATGTAATGGGAAGGATGATTTTAGCGAGATACACCTAGTCCCAAGGCTTGCTCAATGGCAATACTTCACAACAAGTGCAGTCTTCAACCACCTTGTCTTTGATGACATTAGTGTAATACTAGTCATGACCCGAACTACGATTGACAATCATCCTGCTAAGCTAAAGAAATCTCCCACCTCTATAGATAGTCCACATGGACTATCGGGAACTCTAGTCGTTCTAGTAGAACAGACTAGAAGGAGTCGTCCCCTTCTATTGGAATACTAGTCACCAATTTCCTCTCCTACAACTAGTAGCTTTTTTGTAGTTTTCTTTCCCTTGATGCTCCTCCCTAGTCGGGTAGAAATTGCTCGGGCTCTCTTGGTTACTAAATCAGAGAAGACAACAACTATCAGAGCAAATGACCTTAGAAGATCTGAATTGTGTGTTCTATGAAGCCCCCAATATGCCTCTATTTGTAGTAGAGGGCAGGATCAAGGTTCCCAGTCTGATACGGAGTATAAGGGTCCAAAATTTCCATGAATGAATTGCATGCGGCAGCAGAACCGGTCAGCTGGCACAGTGAGTCGGACGGATCACTTGCTGAGCCTGGCAGTTCACAAGACAATTGACTTTCCAAATCTATATCCAATTAATGCAAAGATGAATCCTTATTCCAATCGAATTATACAAGTAAAATAGGAAACTTTTCTCATGAACCAGGAAAGTCGCCAACTAGGAGTTTGGTCAACTTAAGTCGATCGATTCACTGAGTGAACCAATCGTCTCACTGACCATGAGCCGATTGATTCACTCAGTGATCTGATTGGTTGGTGATTCAAATTGTGCAGAAATCTATCAATTCTATTCTCGATCAATCTGACACTCTAATCAATTGGTTCAACACTTGAACTTGGTGGTTTTGAGTCAAGTCAATTAATCAAATGTTTAATTGAGTACCTAAACACTTTAGTAATCAATCTAAACTCCATTCATGGATAAAATCCTCTTCCATGCGATTCCTATGTGTGTGACCCTATATGTTCCAATATTCGTTTGCAATGAATGTCCACAACTAGCTTATGACATCACAAGCAAAGAGCAGTGTCTAGTCACACATCATTGCTACCCAAGTATTATGGAAAGTGGGAAAACAACTTTCAACCTACAATAAGTGATTGGTGTTACAGTGACTATATGATTCCTTCTTCACTGATATACTGAATGAAGTAAAGGCATGGAGTAGTCATCCTTTCAATATTCATTTGTGTTTCTTGAACTAGAGCAGACTCTGAGATAGATGTGAAATCAATATCATATATTTATTCACACATGCACACACATGCTTTATGTAGTCTCGCTTATCAAGTAGCCTAGATATCAAACTCCCTTAGGAGGGACAAATCCCATCTCTATCACTCACGGTCTATCCCCATATATCAAAGTCACCCAATCATCACCTTTATATCAACCCATGTTTTTGGATTGCATTTGATGATGTCAAAGTGTAGCCAACAACATGTGACGAGTGCAATGATTATAGTTCTAAGAATCACAAATACGACCATCACTTTGAGAGATGATTATGACTACCATGTCATTGTTCCATGTGTCACTCTCAAGGTGGGTATGTCCAATACATTATTCGCCAACATGTATCTATGTGATTGGTTTGATATCATATATCATGACAAATGAGACACTATCATCAACCAATACACACTCTAGTCTTGATGTGTCATTGTTGTCTATCAACCTTCCAAAATGACATCTGACTAGGGACATTACAAGAATGTACCAACTCTTGACATATGTATGATCTCATTGTTCAGGTCCTCAACCGGAAGACATACATCATTGATTTTTGTCATTCTTTAGAAATTCATTCCACTTGATCATTATTGCATAACAGATTGAACCAGAATAAACTAGAAGCTTGCCTTTGTTATTTATTAA
The DNA here is from genome assembly GCA_963693085.1 of Alisma plantago-aquatica. NCBI lineage: Eukaryota > Viridiplantae > Streptophyta > Magnoliopsida > Alismatales > Alismataceae > Alisma > Alisma plantago-aquatica. The sequence continues at coordinate 879,629,578 of OY856411.1, forward strand.
ATCAATTACAATATATGCCAATCCAATAATCATATGATTGGCACTCAAGGCATACATACCAACATACTCCCACTTGAACTTAGAGAGAATCACCTCTGAATCATATTCTTAGTGATCTTGAACATGCCCATCATGTTTCTATTATTAAAGTGCTAATCCAACGGGTTAGCAACATTTTTATTATGCCAGTATTTTGCATGTTTCACATCTCCTCACTGTATGACATTTTGTATGAAATGGAGTTGCCATAGTATGCTATCTGATATTCCTTGCCTAAATTTTGTTTCGACACAATATTTCTACTTTGTCAGCAATGGTTGGAACATCTATATGTTCATCTGTATGAACTTCTAGATCCATAAAATATATCCTTTGATGTTCATAAAACTAGAATACGCGGCTTCCCTTTTAGAATTTAATATATTTTAATTGTACTTGGAACATTTCCAATTAACAACAATTTTTCACTTTGCAGTTGAATATAACTTTGATATTTTGCCTTTTGTGATCGTTATTTGTCTTTTTCGAAGCTTTCATTAGTTTAAATTATTTACACTCAACTCTTCCTTATTATCATAATCAAGGAACTAATCCTTTTAATACTTCACAAGTAATTAAAGATATTCGTTATGGTATTCCAGTGACTCTCACTAGAATTGGTATACATCCACTCGTCATGTCCAATACACACGAGATAATTGGATAAGTATATATCATTTTGTCTTCCAACACATACAAGATGATTAATACATATTTTCTTGTCATGCCCAATACATACAAGATAATGGGATGAGTACATACATGATATACTCAATTGCAAATTCTTATGGTATGTATCTATGTGTTCCTATTTTTCAAAAGAAGCTGGGACACTGGGCACCTGAGAGACTAACCCCATGTAACATGGACATGTTTTCTCCCATAGAGCCTTGCATACTGAACCCTTTAACATAGTTACCAATGTATGCTCTCTTTACAAGGTTAAGAGGTTTTTGAGAACTGTTTCTATAAGTTTCAATTCCTATCACATAGGACATTCCTCTTAATATCCTTAAAGAAGGTATTTCCATGCCAGTTTTAATAGTCACAGTATTCAAACGTTATACCTCATCATTATGTGGAATATGAATACACTCCCACTAAATATTTGTAGTCACAGATTCTATCTTTATTTTGATATACAAATCAAACTCTTTTGACTATATAGTTAAGGCAAAGATTCCAGTTCTGAGGTGTTTGTCTTAATCAATCATATTGATTAATCTCTCTAACTTAGAGACTTCATTTGCATTAGTGGAATTATAAAACACTTTAGGTTGTATCACGTACACATCCTTTTTAGTATTCACTTAGGGAATGCAGTTTTAATATCCATATAAGTTCCAATAGCAAACATGATCCTTATGGCCTACATCCATAGAAATTGGTTAATAAATTCATAAATTTCAACACCTTGAACTCACTTGAATTCATTACAACCAATTTGCACTTAATATGTTATCCATGTCAGTCTTAACTCTTAAGACCCAATTGTACTTTTGGGTTTTACCCCTATAAGTTCTACCATTAAGGTTATACTTTATTTGGTTCACATGGAAGCATTTGGATCTTATGGCTTTCAAGCCATAACTCAAGGTCTGGTTCCTCAATATCATCTAGATAGATTATTGGCTTATCATCATATGAACAATTTATCACCTTCATGAGTTTGTAAGATTACATAATCTACCAAGCTCAAGGTGTTTCTTACTATATATATGAGGTGTATCTATAACATGAGGAATTTGAGATTCCACAACATTTGTGATTCTCCATCTCCTTGTATACATCTTTAGGTTTAATGTTATCATGTTGACCTCAAACCTTTAGAGTTCTACTTATCTCCCACTGATTCTTTTGGAACTCAGGTATCCTCATAACAAACACTTTGGTATTGGATGATATTAATCTTCAACTAACATCGTATGATTTGTGAATGAATCTCTTTCTATGAAACTAGTTTTCTTATATGAGTATTCAATCCTTATCACTAGAAGACATGTTGGGACATTCCCATGCTATATCTAATATGGTATATTTTATAGCCATTAAATGGTACAATTGTTTAATGTAAAACATATTCTTTAGAAGAATTCTAGAGGACTAGTTATTTGTTGATAATCATACTATAACTCCTTCAGAGTATGATTCCTTTAGATTTAGACATCATTATGTCTTAGTCATGTGTTCTTTATGATATAATATCATAGTTACTCACATAGGCCCTCAAACATTTGGTTTAAGTATCTAATAGTTTGATTATATGAAAGTATTAATGCTTTTACCACATTTGTAATTCATTCATGATCTTCTTGAACATTTTAAGATATTCATGTTTGTATTTCACTAAATACTTTTATTGAATTATTTGCATTTATTCCAATAGGTATGTGTAAACATCAACATGTACTATACCTAATAGAGTAGTCAGTTTCCCACTACATTTAGTGAGAATTGACTTGTCATCATGCCCAATAAATAAGATATTCATATTTCTAAATGATTCAATAACAAAAAATAGTATATATTATCCATCAGTATGGAATCTAGAAATGAATTCCTTATTCAGTTACTTTAGATGACATAACTATTGTTTGATTCATCAATAACTTTCTAGTATTTTATGTTTATCTAATGCATGATATGGATCATAAGATACATTATAAACATTCCCACAAAATATCATATCTTTGAAATTGAAACATAAATTTTATTGATAGTCATCCTTGTCATTACAAGATGCAGAATTAAAATACTTCTATTTATAGGAAAAATGAAATAGCAGTTCGTAACTCCACTACATGCCATGTGGACTAAAATAAACTAAAGGTACTACTATCTATGGCAACAACACTTGCTCCAATGTTGATGAGTGTTCCTTCTGGGACTTTCATAAAGGCCTTCACTTCTTCTCAGATGCTATACATCATATATGTCAGATCTATATGCTGGTATCATAATCCTGAGATAAAGAAGTATTAAGTTTGTTTCATAATACCAGAGGTGGAGAATTCCATATCCTCCTTCTTCTTTAGTTCATCTATGTAGAGAGGGTAATTTCTCTTCTGATGTCTTGGCTCGTGACAATGGTGACATTTACCTACCTTGTTCACCCCTCCCTTAACCTTGAGTGTTGATGAAGACATGAGTTGCTGGCTAGATTTCGAACTCTTCTTAGATTTTCCCTTACCCTTAGGCTTTCCCTTCTTCTTGTAGATCATCATCACATATTTGGGTTTGTATTTCTTCATCTGTGCCTTGGCTATCCTCAACATGCCCAAAAACTCTATCAGTGGCATGTAAATGTTGTTTACGTTGTAGGTCATCACAAAATGACTATAGGATTATGGAATGATTACAATATCACGTCAGTAGCTAACTCTTGACTCAGGGAAATCATAGTCTTGTGAGGTTCTCCACATACCCAATCATTTTGAGTGTGTGAGGACCTACTGGATCTCCTTCTATCATGACACACTTAAACATTGCCTTAGAGATATCATATCTCTCTTGCCTTTCCTGGTCATGGTACATGTTCTTGAGATGTGTCACCATATCCATGACCTCCATGTTCTCATGTTGTCTATGCAACTCGTAGTTCAATGAGAACAACATCAGTCATTTCACATCAATGGAATCCTTAGTATGCTTCCTGTAAGCATCTCTTTCAGCCTATGGTGCGGTGGGAGCTGGACCATCTAGCACTGGCGTCTCTAGGACATAGAGCTTTCACTCCTGAGTGAGTATAATTCTCAATGTCCTTAACCAGTCATGGAAGTTATTCCATTAAATTTGTCCTTCTCAATGATTGATTGCAATGAAAAGTGATTGTTGTTGGTAGCCATTTATTCTACAAAGGAAAATTTGCAATTTAGTCAAAACTCTTTTGATTTGAAAATTTTGACGATGTTTAATTAGGTCTTTAATAAATGTTCACTTCTCACTATTTTGTCTTAAATTGATAACCCTCAGTATCAATCCAAAAGAGTACAACATACAATTTTCTAGTGAGCAAGATCTTGATTTCATCTAAGCCATGGACCAGCGAGGGTTGTCACCCACAACTAGAATCTTTTAGGTAGACAACTTTTGTCATTTGCATCATAAGCAACTCTTGATAGATGTCATGTGCAACTCCCTACCATGTTCATCTTAATTCCTCAAGGTGATTGATCTGATCAAGGTTACCAAGTTAAGTTCGACCCAAAAGCCAACACAATGAATATGCACCTTGTGAAAGCAGACCCACATATTCACCATCACACTTCTACGAGATAGATAGTGAACCACACTAGGGAATGACCACACTTATTCGATCAAGCTTTTCATGTGTGCTGCTTTTGAAAGGCATCTTCAACTTAATATGTTTGATTGAAGGATTTTGTGTTGATATATGCATATACATATCCAACACCACATATATAGTACATATCATATACACACTATATCCCACAAGTGAAAAACATGAAATAACGATAAAGTGATGATTATGGTCATCCTATTGTAGTTCCTTGGAGCCACATGGAACCAAAATCATCTAAGGTCTACATCACATGCAACCAATTGTTGATGAAGATTTGTGCTTTTCAATCCGGGTTGACTGGTTCAACCTTTGAACCGCTCGGCTTGCCTCTTGGCTGGTTGGTTGGTCACCTCCAGTCGGTCATCTGGATCCTGCTAAAGGTTGGCTAGTTTGGTTGTCTGGGTTTCTCTTTGATCCACCACCTACTCATATTGTATATCCTATCGGTCGTCTCAGTCCATCAGTCGCTCAGCTCGGCCCTACTAGTCGGTCGCCTAGGCATCCATCGTTCTTCGTCATAACAAGAATTAAAACTATCCCACTTTTACATAATCTTTGGGAAAACTTGAGTTACATCTGAGGGGAGAAAAGGTAGAAGAGAATCTCGAGTTATCTTGAGTTACATTTGGAATAGAATAAGAAGGCTAAATATGCATACTGAGATGTAAAATAACCACAACAAACCACACACATTCACATAGGGGTTGATAGGCCATAACCTCGCAACACATCCACCATTAGAACCATTTTAGGGTGATGTGAATCTATTGCATATATATACCATATCACATGTGTATATTAATTTGGGATCATGTGGTATTAATCGAATATGCAATTAGTAATTTAAATATTCACATTGTATGCAATAAATAAAAGATGGTAAAACCAAAAATCAGATCATATCAATTATCCCAAAACATAGTGTATTGATGAGACTCTGATACCACTGCTAGGTTTTATGGCATCAAAGTAAGCAGTAGAAACAAAAATTTAACTAGACATAAATCCATCACTAGCAAATTGCATGAATAACTATGTAATGGGAAGGATGGTTTTAGCGAGATATATCTGGTCCTGACTAATGGGTTTTATGGACTAGGAGTAGGCAACGGAAACAAAAAAGTTACTAGCCATTAACCCATAACTGGAGATCGCTCAATTACTATGTAATGGGAAGGATGGTTTTAGCAAGATATACCTAGTCATGGGGCTTGCCCAGTGACAATACCTAGCAGCCATGTGTGATCTTCAATGCCATGTCTTGGACAATGTCTATACAGCTCCTGGTCTTCACCATGGACTCTAGCCTCCACCACAGACTACGGCTGACATGTCCTCCTCAGCAGCAGAAATCTCCCACCTCTGCAGATAGTCCACACAGACCACCTGGAACTCTTATTGTTCTAGAAGAACTGGCAGGAAGGAGACGACCCTCCTATCGGCGTACTAGTCACCAACATCCTCTCCCGAACTCAGACTACTTTTCTGTAGCTGTCTTTCCCTCACCGTGCCTCCCTGGACGGGTAGCACTTGCTCGGGCTCTCTCAGTTACCAGAACCAGAGAAGACAACAACTTTGCAGAGAAACTGATTTTCTAAGTTGTGTGTTCTGAGAAGCCCCCTGTACCCCTCTATTTATAGCAGAGGGCAGGGTCAGGGTTCCTAGTCTCTTCGGGAGTAGAAGGGTCTAGAAATTCCATGAATTGATTGTACTTATCAAGGGGCCCTGGATATCATACTCCTTGTAGGAGGGACAAATCCCATCTCTATTACTCACAGTCTATCCCCATGTGTCAACGTCACCCAATCATCACCTTTATGACAACCCATGTTTCAGAACTGTGATGGATGATGTCAAAGCATACCCAATGACATGTAATGAGTGTAGTGATTTTAGGTCTAAGATCCACAATCATCACCATCACTATGAGACATGATTGTGACTACCATTCCATGGTATCCATGTATCACTCTCATGGTTGGTATGTCTGATATACTGTTCTCTAACATATATCTATATGCTTGACATGATATCTCATATCATGTCTATTGAGACTCTATCATCAATCAACACACACTCTAGTCTTATGTATTACTGTTGTCGATTTTTATTCCACAGTAAAATCTGACTAGGGACATAATAAGAATGTATGTACACTTATCATACATATGATCTCATCATTCAAGTCACGTACTTGAAAGCATATGTAATTGAGTTTCATCATTCTTTAGACATCTATCATGCATGTGTCATCATCGCATGATTGAGATAAACATAATAGAAATAATTACATTTGTCATTATCAAATTAGGTATCTAATTCCTCATTGCAATTATCATATGATTGGCTCTCTGGGCATACTATACCAACACTGAGGCTTGCTTAAAGACAATACCTTGCAAAAAGTGCAGTCTTCAACCACCTTGTCTTGTACATTGTCTGTGCAGCTCTTGGTCTTGACCCAGGCTGTACTTGACAATCATCCTCCTGAGCGGTAGAAATCTCCCTCCTCTATAGAGAGTATACATCGACTATTGGGAACTCTAGTCGTTCTAATAGAACAGACTATAATGAGTTTCCCCCTTTTGTTGGCGTACTAGTTGCCAACTTGCTCTCCCACAACCAGTTGCTTTTCTGCAGTTGTCTTTCACTTGATGTTCCTCCCAAGTCGGGTAGAACTTGCTTAGGATCTCTTGGTTACTACAACTAGAGAAGACAATAACTGTTAAAGGAACTTCTCGCTGAAGATCTGAGTTGTGTGTTTTGAGAAGCCCCCAATACCCCTCTATTTATAGTAGAGGGTAGGATCAGGGTTCGCAGTCTGATTGGGAGTAGAAGGGTCCATAATTTCCATGAACTAATTGCAATGCGGCAGGTGAACCGGTCAAATGGCACAATGAGCCGATCGTCTCACTTTTTGAGAATGGCAGTTCACAAGCCAATCCTGGTTGTAATTGAATTTCCAAATCCATTTCCAATTAATGCAAATACTAATCCTTATTCAAATTAAATTGAATAAGTGAAATGGGAAACTTTTCCCACAAATAGGGAAAGTCACCAACTCCTCGATTGGTGGACTTGAGGTGATCGGTTCAGTGCGTGAACCGATCATCTCATTGACGATGAGCCGATCGATTCACTTAGTGAGCCGATCGATTGGTGATACAAATTATGCAAAAATTGGTCAATTCTATTCTGGATCAATCTGGCACTCTAATCAATTGGTTCAATACTTGAACTTGGTGATTTTGAGTCAAGTCAATTTATCGAATGTTTAATTGAGTACCTAAACACTTTAGTAATGAATTCAAACATCATTCATGGGTAAACTCCTCTTCCAGGTGAGTCCTATGTGTGTGACCCTATAGGTTCTAGTATATGTTGGTAGTGAATATCCATAACTAGCTTATGACATCACAAGCAAAGAACGATGTCTAGTCACACATCATTATTACCCAATTATTATAGAAAGTTGGAGAAAAACTTTCAACCTACAATCTATGATTGGTGTTGCAGTGAATGTATATTTCCTTTGTCACTGATATCCTCAATGAACTCGAGGCATGGATTCGTCATCCTTTCAACATTCATTCATGTTTCTTGAACTAGAGCAGACTGTCTAAGATATTTGTGAAATCAATATCATATATTGATTTACATATGTACGCACATGGTTTACTTAGTCTCTCTTACCAAGTGGTCTGGACATCAAATTCCCTTGGGAGGGACAAATCTCATCTCTATCACTTGCAGTCTATCCCCATGTGTCAAAGTCACCCAATCATCACCTTTATAACAACCCATGTTTCAAGATTGTGTTTGATGATGTCAAAGTGTACCCAACAACATGTGATGGGTGAAGTGATTTCAGGTCTAAGAATTACAAACACAACCATAACTTTGAGAGATGATTCTAACTACCACGTCATGGTTCCATGTGTCACTCAAAAGGTGGGTCTGTCCGAGACACTGTTCTCCAACATGTATCTATGTGCTTGGTTTGATATCATATATCATGACTAATGAGACACTGTTATCAACCATTACACACTCTAGTCTTGATGTGTGATGAATGCATATTCATCATGAAATTCAATCGCCATCTTGGGCTCAATTCAACTAAATACATCTGATTTCATCTTCTAAATTTCACAATATGCAAATTTTCTTAATTGATTTAATCATCAAGAGTATTAACTAGGTTTATATTGATTTTATACAGGACATGATGAGGTTCAACCATCAATTGGAACTCACCTTCACTCAAGCCTCTCAGCCTTGGTCCTAATCAATCGATTTTGACCAAATGGTTTGATCAAACATTCTTGACTATAATGGTCTTGGCCAATCGGTTTCACCCAAGCAATCAGGGCCTCACGTTCTCACACCTTTCCCCTCCTAACGGTTTTGACTTTCCATACGGTCTCAAGACCGTATGAAGCCTCATGGTCTCAAGACCGTATGAGCAGCCTCTTCACGAGACCGTATGAAACGCACGTCCAGAAACTGCAAAGAATCCCTCCATCCATCATCTTCAACCACAGAAACCCTAATCCTCCACCAGCAAACCCTAGGCCTCCATCACCCAGACCACCTAACCCCCTGCTGCCGCCAAAATTTGACGTGGAATATTATCGCACTAACAAACTCACTAGGGGTTGAAATCCCAAAGATTTTACCAAAACCTTGTGCAATAATACCACCCACAAGAGTACAGGTGTTATCACAGTATAGTTGAGGATCGAATCCCAAGAGACAACATTTTCAAGAATCATTGTTAGTCGAATCCATCTCAAGCAAGAATAATATTTAGAACGATTGGTTGATTTGATGTTAATTAAACTAATTCCAAGGAAGTAAAGAGCAGAACTAAAGATGATCTAGATTTAATGATATGGGATCATTGGGGTGGTCTCGGGTTTCACCACCACTGCACATGCAAACACACCCAAACACAAAACATCCAGGCAAGATCTAACTATCCAAATAGAACTATTGTGAACCCTCCCTGAGGGATGTTTAGGTCCGTGTAAGCATCACCTTAGGCATCAGATGTCTCGTCACCATCTGGATCATGCACTTATGGTTCCAAAGATACAGAAATCCAAATGAAGTTGTGGGCTCCCTATACAGGCGTTAGGTGCACAGAACTGTCACTGTAGGCTAGATGGCTCATCCCCTCACGGATCATACACTTACAACCTCAAGGAATCCCATTCTATTTCTAGTTTGGGAGTCAACCACATTAATCAACATTCTATCCTACATATTGAAGTTCTCGCAACATAGGAAAGAACAAGATAAAAGCAAGTAGGTGATCAATCTACAAGCAAACATCGACGATTAACAACAAAATGGAAAGTTATATACATTGTCTTAGAATGTTAAATGAAAAGACATGAAAACATGGGCAACGGGGCTAGTCCCCGCACCCCAGCAAAAAGGAAATACTCGCCCATGATGCGAGAAACAAGAAGAACAAGTGAGAGGTAAGATTCCACCATGAGCATGATGTAGAAGGTGGTCGTAGCTTGGTGAAGATGATGTGGTCTTCTGCATCGTGTCGGAGCAGATCTGGACGAGGAACGAGGGATGCCAAGACAGACCGGGTAGTCTTTCTCACTCCTCCTTCCTTCTCTTATCGGTCTCCTTGCTCATAGTAGGAAGAGAAGGTGAAGATGACGGTAGCGTGGATGATGGATCTGGATCGAATCTTGCATTCGGGAAGCCTGGCGGTGTCCCGGATCCGATGCCTCAAATGAGGGCCCTGTTGGTCCTATTTATAGGCTCGGATGAGGTCTTGACGTTTTGGACCCTGTTCAAATTTCATAGTTTGTACTTCTAATATTTCCTCATGGTCTTGAGTTTAAATGGTTTGGAAACCATTAAGTCTTCTCACGGTTTGGTCTTAATAGTTTGGAGTGTTTACCTCCAACCAATCTTTTCAATTTGATAGAACCTGATAGCACGTCTATGCGGTCTTCACTTGTCTCCAACCGGTCCTCTCATCTGATCGGTCTTGGGACACTGATAGGCTCATGCGATCCTTGTGGTCTGGGACTTGTGTTTCTCTTGCTCGATCGGTCCCATGGCTAATGGTCTTGAGACCGGTGGGTTCCAATCATTCTCGCAGTCTACGATCCTTGGCCTCTCGCGATCTGGAGTTATGAATGGTCTCGTAACCTAGCGGTCACTCGGCTTAACAATCTTGAGTTCCTCTGGTTTGCTACCACATGGTCTTGCAGATCGTTAGTCGATCCAAACAGTCTTATGCTTCTCGCGGTTTGCTGCCACACGGTCTTGCAGACCATTTTCCGCTTATCGGTCTTGAAGACCGTTTGTTGCTGATCAGTCTTGAAGATTGTTTGCCACTGATCGGTCTTGAATACTATTTGTTGTCAATCGGTTTGGAGGGAAGAGGGCACACGATGTTGGCTTTAGGAACGTGGTGTAGGCGATGACGATGGCAGGTAGCAAACTGAGCAGCAGCAAACAATCTTCAAGACTGATCAGCGGCAAATGGTCTTCAAGACCGATCAGTTGCAAACAGTCTTCAAGACCGATCAGAGGCAAATGGTTTGCAAGACCATGTGGCAGCAAACTGCGAGAAGCATAAGACCGTTATTCGATCCAAACGATCTTATGCTTCTCGCGGTTGCTGCCACACAGTCTTGCAGATCGTTTGCCGCTGATCGGTCTTGAAGACCGTTTGCCGCCGCTCGGTCTGCTACCTACCATCGCCATCGCCTGTACCACATTCCTAAATCCACCATCGTGCGCCCTCTGCCCTCCAAACTGATCGATGGCAAACAGTCTTCAAAACTGATCAGTGGCAAACGGTCTTCAAGACCAATCAGCGACAAACGGTGGCAGCAAACTGCGAGAAGCATAAGACTATTTGGATCGACTAACAGTCTGCAAGACCATGTGGCAGGAAACCAGAGGAACTCAAGATTGTTAAGCTAAGTGACCGTTAGGTCACGAGACCATTCAGAACTCCAAATCGCAAGAGGCCAAGGATCGTAGACCGCGAGAACGATTGGAACCCACCGGTCTCAAGACCGTTAGCCCTGGGACCGATCGAGCAAGAGAAATGCAAGTCCCAGACCGCAAGGACCGCATGAGCGCAAGACCGATAGGATCCTATCGGTGTCCCAAGACCGATCAGATGTGAGGACCGGTTGGAGACAAGTGAAGATCACATAGACGTGCTATCAGTTTCCAAATCAAGTAGAAAAGACCGGTTGGAGGCAAACACTCCAAACCATTACGACCAAACTGTGAGAAGACTTAACGGTTTCCAAACCATTTAAACTCAAGATCGTGAGGAAATATTAGAAGTCCAAACTGTGAAATTTGCAATAGGGTCCAAAACGTCAAGACCCCATCTGAGCCTATAAATAGGACCAATAGGGTCCTCATTTGAGGCATTGGATCTGAGACACCGACAGGCTTCCTGAACGCAAGATTCGATCCAGATCCATCATCCACACTACTGTCACTTCACCTGCTCTTCCTATTGCGAGCAAGGAGACTGAGAAGAGAAGGAAGGAAGAGTGAGAAAGACTGCCCAGTCTGTCTTGGCATCCCTCGTTCCTCATCCAGATATGCTCCGACACAACATAGAAGACCGCATCATCTTCACCGATCTACGACCACCTTCTGCATCATGCTCATGGGGAAATCTTCCCTCTCTCTTGTTCTTCTTGTTTCATGAGCGAGTAGTTCCTTTTTGCTGGGGTGTGGGGACTATCCCTGCTGCCCATGTTTTCATGTCTTTTCATTTAACATTCCAAGGCAATGTATATAACTTTCCATTTCGTTGTTAATCGTCGATGTTTGCTTGTAGATTGATCACCTGCTTGCTTTTATCTTGTTCTTTCCTATGTTGCGAGAACTTCAATATGTAGGATAGAATTTCGATTATCGCGATTGACTCCCAAACTAGAAATAGAATGGGATTCCTTGAGATCATAAGTGTATGACCCGCGAGGGGATGATCCATCTAGCCTACGGGAACGCTTCTGTGCGCCTAACGCTTGTATAGGGGGGCCACAACTTCATTTGGATTTCTGTATCTTCAGAACCATAAGTGCATGATCCGTATAATGACGAGACATCTGATGCCTAAGGTGATGCTTACACGGACCTAAACATCCCTCAGGGAGGGTTCACAATAGTTCTATTTGGATAGTTAGATCTTACCTGGATGTTTTGTGTTTGGATGTGTTTGCATGTGCAGTGGTGGTGAAACCCGAGACCACCCCAGTGATCCCATATCATTAAATCTAGATCAACTTTAATTTTTCTCTTTACTTCCTTGCAATTAGTTTAATTAACATCAAATGAACCACTCGTTCTAAATATTAGTCTTGCTTGAGTTAGATTTGACTAACAACGATTCTTAAAAACGTTGTCTCTTGGGATTCGATCCTCAACTATACTGCGATAAGACCCATCCGCTTGCGGGTGGTATTATTGCATAAGGTTTTGGTAAAATGTTGGGGATTTCAACCCCGAGTGAGTTTGTTAGTGCAATAATATTCCACGTCAATGTTTCATTGTTGTCTATCAATCGACTAGGGACATTACAAGAATGTGCATACTCTTGACATCCGTATGTTCTAAACCCAAAGACATATGTCATTGAGTTTTGTCATTTTTAACATTCATTCTGCTTCATCATTATCTCATAACTGATTTAACCAAAGTAATTAGAAGCTTTCCTTCATTATTTATCAAATCAATTACAATATATGCCAATCCAATCATCATATGATTGGCTCTCAGGGCATACATACCACTAGTTAGCCCCCCCCCCATTTAACTTAGGGATTATCCAGATCTCACATTCTCAACCAATCACAACATAGTGATTTCATCTCGTCCAGTTTGGATCATTGGATCACAGCCCCATGGCTTGCACCCAAAGATCAACAACATGCAAGTCATCTCCTATGTCCTTACTATTCATCAGCGTGAACAATGCCAGAGGCCACATACCCACCTCCATGGCACCTAATTTTCCTATCTCCTTCACACCCTTTTGATATGTCTTTTCCTATAAAATCCTCTGCAAATTGTTTGCCCTTCTTTTCCTTGAATTTTTGTGAACCCTAGCCCCTTTTCTTCTTTCCCTTCCATCTATATCCATTAATGGCGTCCATCGCCTCCCTAGTGACAGTGGCGAGCCCTAGACCATTTGGGATCTTTGTTTTCCTTCCTCCATCTTCATGAGGTCCCAGTGATTCCCCTCATCCCTTCTTTGGCCTGGGTCCATGGGTGTTTCTACAACAAAACCTCACTCCGATGAGGTTGCTACCATGGCACTACCGTGTATCACAAGTGCAAGGGAGACAAAAGGCCTGAATTGTTTGATAAAGATCCAATGACAACTGTAACATAATGAATCTTAGATGTAATCTCCATGTAAACCTTTTTCCCAAGTTTCCCTCTCATTTCTATCATTTATGTCATTTATGTTTAATTAGTGGAATTTATAGTGGTTTAGTGAACATTTATTCACTAATTGTACCAATATAAGGGTTTATGCACAAATACCTCAGTGAAAGTTTAATTACCATAATTAAGTGCTATAAACCTTAATCTAACTTTTTGATATTATTTGAAAACATAAAATGAGGCTAAGTTTCAAATTTGTTTTGATTTGTATGTTGTTTGTGCAAGTTATGCAATTTTAGATACATTCTTGACTTTTATGCAATTTACCCAATTGGGAGGTTTTCTTTGCAAATTATCAACTGAATTTTAATCATTAGATATTCCCTTTCCATTAATGAGATTTTAAACCATTGGATAACCTAGTTTCACCTTGGTTTGATGGTATTTCTTTCCAAGGGCATTATAGGGGTTACCCTCTTTATAAAGATGCTTATCTTTAAAAGCTATCAACCAATGAGGTTATTTCTTTCTTGAAAAATAGTGGGGATGGCCTAGAAGGATTTGTGGGCTCTTAGGACCTAATTTTGATATCCAAGAAGAGTCCATGAGCTGTCCTCTTGCATGGCCATCAAGCCCTAGGCTAAAGACACATGGAAAGTCCCTTAAGACACCTCATGCTTCACCTCTTTCTATATATAGCCATGTATACCCCTTCCCAACTCACAATTCGAAAACTCTTTCTCTCCTTTTCTTTCTTCTAGCTTAGATAGTAGTTATTCCTGTATTTGGCCACGAAGTTGTTGTCCCAAGGTAATAGAGGGAGCCTACCTTGGTGAAGAAAACTCCTAGGGCTTCCAAATTGCTCTATTAGGGTTTCTAAAGCTCCTCCTTGGTAATTTCGACCAAAACTAGTAATTTTCCTCCCTTCCTTCCCTATTTTCATACTGTTAGTCTTCCTTACACCTAATTCTAGGCCGGAACCATGATCATACATGGTAAAACTCCACCTAAAACCCTAAAACATCTCATCTCCATGCTCTTTTGCTAGGGTTTGCACCTCTAAAGTGGAGAAGGCGATCTTTGCTCAAGAAAGGAGCTTAGATTGTATCAACCATACCTTATAATCTCGGGATAATTTCTGTTTGAACCTTATTACATTCCTAGAGGCAAGTTTCATCAACCCCCTTCTCATATATTTCTTAAGTACATGCTTAAAACCCATGCTTCTATGTTGATAATCGATGATTTCCATCTCTTTTTACCATGTTCTTCTAAGGTTTTGGTTTCTTGCTATTTTATTTTCTCTAGAATCTCTAGTTTGGTTATCTAAGAAACTTCAAACCTTATATTGGTTCAAATGGTGTTTTCTCCCTCTCCCTCTCTCTTTAATTATCTCGATCGGTTTGATGATGTGGCAATTTCCTATTGGTCAATATTGCAAAATTCATATCTTCTAAACCGCTTATCCAAATTTGACAAATAAATATGTTTTGGAATTGTAAAATTAATCTCTATCTAATAAAAATATTTTCAAGGTCTTATTTCATGTTTTGACTAAGGGTGATTTTTGTAAAACGAATTTAATGCATAAAATCCATAAAAATTACATCTTAATCATCATAACTCCAAAATTAACATAAAAATATGTTTTCTTGATCAGGAAAACCTAATAAGTTCATTGGTGATATTTTCAAAAGCTAAATCCGAAATTTGCGAAAAATCTCTAAAAATAGGGTTTCTATATATTAATGTGCACTATGTACTCTAATACATTTTAATACATTGAAAATAGGCAAAGTGGAACTTGGACTCAATTAAAGCGGTGAAAGTTAGTCATTGATATCACTAAGAGAGGTATGTGTATTCCTTACACCCTATGTTGGGATAATTTCAACCAAACCCTATATTTCCCTAATGAGGCTTAAATGAACCCTAAATATTCTATTCTTGAATCCTAATGTTGTTCATGCCTCAAATTAGATTATAATTTCTTCTTGTTTGGGTCTTATACCCCACTGCCATGCTTATTGAATATTATGACTACTCTTGCCATGACTACTTTTCTAGCATGTGGATTTATGTTTTATTTAATTTAAAGTAGTGGTACTTATGTACAACCACCCACAGAGGGCATGTAAATAATCGCCCTAGGGAATGTCTTATTCTCCCCATAATATTGTAGGTGACTGGGAATGTCTTATTCTCCCCTCACCTAAGGTTAGAGGTTCGGTAGGCGCCTCAACCCTACTTAGTTAGGTAGACATAATTATCTTACATGCAAAACCTTTTTGATATAATTGTTAATGGCAAGTTTCTTTTGAATATAGCCTCATACTCTTGTTATCTTCATCTTATGATGAACCCTGGCCTGTTCTTATTTGCTTTACTTATCTTGTTATCCTAGACTAGTTTTGTGACACATACCTTGTTTTCTTTCCCCTTTTGTTGGGTGCTTTACCAACCACCTAGGTGCTGGTGCTGAGCAAGGAGAAGGACAAGATTGAAGGAATTCATCACAGGAGTAGATCTCAAGCTATCTGAAAGGATGTTTAGGTTTCTATATCTAGATCCTTTTCTCTTATCTTTTTCTTTTAAGAACAATCATGTAATGAACAATGAAAGACATGTAATAGGATTAGTACTTTTATTTCCACTGCTATTGACATTTTGTAATGTATCTGGTGCATGCTTAATTATTTGGAATATTATACATGCATCCCTTAGTATCTTTTATCATTCTAAAAAGATGGATGTTTTGTACTTCCTTTAAATTTTAGTAAGGAGGTGATCTTGCCTCTTTACATCATGGTATCAGAGCCTTTAGGCAACTATTAGGACATGAAGTTGAAGCAAGGGTGTCTAGAATGGATCAGGATTTCGGGGGTTGGTAATATTTTCCTCTGCACCACTAGCTTGGTTTACGAGGACTCCCGCGCCCATATGATACCGGCCTGGCCTGAGCTAATATGAATTGCCCAAAATAGTATACTTTTAGGCAATAGCATTCTAGATATTCTTTTCTCGTCTATGCTTCTATTCTTTTTCATCTATGATTCAAATACTCCTGGGAACTTAATATGTTAACCCTATCTTTCAGGATAGGTGATTTGTTCGACAGAAGTAACAAGGGAAAGGAGTCAAACCCTAATGACTCCAATGTGGAAAACACTCCTGTGACTCCTATCGGCCATAGTATGGTCAATCTTGCTACTCCAGGCACCCCCTCCTTCACACCGGAGCAAGAGTTGGCAATGCTGCGCCAGGTTCTCTCCACCATGATGGGGCAGCTCCACACAGTGGTTGCCAATGCCAACAAGCTAAGGGAGTTCACCTTCACTGACTTTATAAAGATGCAGCCACCCTAGTTCAAGTGTGAAAGTGAAAACAACATGGTAAACAAAGTTGATGACTGGGTGTCGGCTTTGGATCGGACCTTCGAGGGTATGGCGTGCCCTCCTCACCAGAAAGTTCAGTTTGTGACATATGTGCTAGATGGACCGGCGCGTGTCAGGTGGAATGGTGTCGCCCGTACTCGAGACACCACTACCATGGAGTGGGACCAGTTCCTGAAGCTATTTAGGGAGAAGTACATCTGTCATTCCATCCTGAGGAAGAAGGAAGCCGAGTTCTACAGCCTCAGGCAGGGAATCATGAGTGTGGCCGACTACATCCAACGGTTCCTACTTCTGGAACGCTATGCCACTGACCTTGGAGCTGAAAGAAGGGCAACATTGTTCTTGGAGGGCCTGAACTACCAAGTGGGCCGAAGTCTTGTTCCACAACTTCCACTCACCTTCCAGCAGATGGTGGATAAGGCCCTGGCCATCGAATCCTACCCAGGATTCCAATCCTATGGACATAGTAATGGCTATAGCAACAACAAGAGGAAGAACCCTACCCAGAATGAGAATCACAGACGTGATCGGTGCAATAGGTGCTCTCGCCACCATCCTTTAGGGAGATGTCCTGTCAACAATGCACCTTCTTGTAGAGACAACTGACCTCCTCTGACCTGCCACGAGTGTGGCCAAGTTGGGCATATCCGACCACTCTACCCCGTTTCCAGCAAGGACAGAATAATGCCCAGTAGTCGCAACAGCCAAGGCAGAATCCGCCTCTGTGGAATAATAACAACAACGACAACCAGAACCCGAGGCGACCGCCAGTGGAGAGGAGGAATGGGAGAGTGTTTGCTCTCAATGCTGAGGAAGAAGGCAAAGATAATGAAGTTATTGAAGGTACCTTGCATCTTAATCATCCTATAAAGGCACTGTTTGATTCAGGCTCATCCAATACCTTCATATCATGTCAGCTTGCTTCCATGTTAGAAATAGAATCTGAGTATATGGATCATATATTAGATGTAAAAACCCTAGTGGTAAGATCTGCTCTTTGTATCTCAAAACTCCGACAATGGACCTCTGTATATCTGGTATAACGTTTCCTTTAGATTTCATCTTGCTCGACATGACCGCCTTTGATGTCATCCTGGGAATGGATTGGTTGAAGAGGTACAAAGCTATTTTGTTTTGTGAAGAATCAAAGGTTAGTTTATCACATCTTATTGACGGAAGATTGTGTGTCAAGGGTAGGAAGCGAGAAGATCGACAATTTGTTATCTCTGCTATCAAAGCTGAAAAGCTAGTCTCACAAGGGTGTAGAGCTTTCTTAGCCTCTATAGTCCTCGAGACTACACTTCCTTCTCTCGACCACATAGATGTGGTGAAGGACTTCCCAGACGTCTTTCCCGAGGAGTTACCTGGTTTTCCACCAACTCGGGAGGTGGAGTTCTCCATCGAGCTTGTACCCGGAACTTCACCAATATTGAAGCTGCCTTACCGCTTGGCCACTGTCGAGCTTGCCGAACTGAAGAAGCAGCTAGAAGAGCTTCTCAACATGGGCTTCATCTGCCCCAGTGTTTCACCCTGGGGAGCCCCTGTCCTGTTCGTGAAGAAGGATGGTTCAATGCGTATGTGTATGGACTACCGCATGCTTAACCAAGTGACGGTGAAGAACCGTTATCCTTTGCCTCACATCGATGACTTGTTTGACCAACTAAAGTTAGCCACTGTGTTCTCCAAGATGGATCTGCGAAGTGGCTACTACCAGATGTGCGTGAAGGACCATGATGTACCAAAGACGGTGTTCAGAACTCGCTATGGGCATTACGAATTCATGGTCATGCCTTTCGGCTTGACAAATGCCCCTGCTGCCTTCATGGACTTGATGAACCGAGTGTTCCGCCCATACCTTGACAAGTTTGTGGTGGTGTTTATCAATGACGTTTTGGTTTATTCTGAGACATTAGAACAACATCGTGAGCATCTGCAGATTGTACTCAACACACTACGAGAAAATCAACTCTATGCAAAATTCTCAAAGTGTGAGTTCTGGATAAAGGAAGTGATGTTTCTGGGTCATGTGATTTCTGTCGGACATATAGTTGTTGATCCTGCAAAGGTAGAAGTTGTGACCAAGTAGAAATCTCCAAAGAATCCCTCAGAGATCCGTAGTTTCCTTGGTTTAACAGGTTACTATTGAAGGTTTATCATGAACTTATCTGAGTTGGCCTTGCCTTTAACCAAGCTGATGTGAAAGGAGGTCAAGTTCTCTTGCACACCAGAACGTGAGAACAGTTTTCAGAAGCTGAAGAAGAGCCTGACTTCTGCCCCCGTGCTTGCTTTTCCTGTTGAGGGCATACCCAATGTCATCTACACCGACACATCCAGACAAGGCTTAGGTTTTGTTTTGATGTAAGACGAATAGGTGATCGCCTATGCTTCTCGACAGTTGAAACCTAATGAAGTTAATTGGCCTATACATGATTTGGAGCTTGCTGCCATAGTTCATGCTTTGAAGATCTGGTGACACTATCTCTATGGTGAAAATTTTGAAGTCTTTTCTGATCACAACAGTCTGAGATATATGTTGACTCAGAAGGATCTAAACTTGCGACAACATAGGTGGATGGAATATCTTAAAGATTATGACTTCACCATTACCTATCATCCTGGTAAAGAGAATGTCATAGCTGATTCTTTAAGTCATAAGAAGGATGTTGTTTGTGCTGCTCTGACATGTTCAGTATGGGAAAACCTTGAACATGTGGCTAGATGGAGACCTTATCCTGTTGAATCAGTAGATGAAGACAAGTTGTGTGTCCATATGGCCAGCTTGACCATTACACCAGCCTGGATCTCGGAAGTCGTGGCTGCACAGTTGGAGAGTTCTGAGCTTGAGGAGATGAAAGCTTTAACTGAAAAACCGCAATCTGACTTCTTTGTCAGAGTGGATGGTGTTGTCTGCTTCAAATAAAGGTTGTGGATTCCTAATGTTGGT
Organism: Alisma plantago-aquatica; assembly: GCA_963693085.1. Taxonomy (NCBI): domain Eukaryota; kingdom Viridiplantae; phylum Streptophyta; class Magnoliopsida; order Alismatales; family Alismataceae; genus Alisma; species Alisma plantago-aquatica. Next base: position 879,649,661 of record OY856411.1, read on the forward strand.
GATCTGAGATAGAAGGTTCTGAGTGAAGCTCATGGGTCCAAGTACACTATTCATCCTGGCACAACAAAGATGTATAAGGACTTACAACGAAGCTTCTGGTGGAAGAGCATGAAGAATGATATAGCTCTATTCGTCACGAAGTGCTTGACATGTCAGCAAGTCAAGATCGAACATCAATGACCTGGTGGTCTTCTTCACCCTCTTGAAATTCCAGAATGGAAGTGGGAGAAAATTGTAATGGACATCGTTACTAGTTTCCCCAAGTCCAAGAAAGGTTATGATGTTGTTTGGGTGGTTATTGACCGGCTTACAAAATCTGCTCATTTCTTGCCTTTCAAAACCAATTACGAAGTTGTGGATATGGCTCAGTTGTACGTTAAGTGGATCGTACGCCTGCATGGAGTACCTGAGGTAATATTTTATGATTGTGACCCAAAGTTTACTTCTTGTTTATGGGGTCAGATTCAAGAGGAGATGAGTACTGACTTGCGTTTCTGTACTGCTTACCACCCATAGACTGATGGTCAATCTGAGAGAACAGTTCAGATTCTGGAGGACTTGCTTCATGCTTGTGTGATGGATTGGGGTGGTGCATGGGATCGGTATCTGCCATTAGCTGAGTTTGCTAACAACAATACCTACCAAGCTAGTATTGGTATGCCACCTTTTGAAGGTCTCTATGGTAGACCATGTCGTTCACCTTTGCATTGGGATGACGTCGGTGAACGTTCTCTAGTGAAGACCGATGATATGCAAATGATTATAGAAAAGGTGCAGTTTGTAAAGAAACACATGAAAGCTACTCAAGACTGACAGAAGATGTATACTGACAAGAAGAGGTCCGATGTTAACTTCCTAGTGGGTGACTATGCATTTATGAAGATCAAGCATATCTGTTCTATTGCTAGATCCAAAGTTAAAGGCAAGTTGCGTCCCCGCTATGTTGGACCATTTGAAATCTTAGATAAGGTTGGAGACTATGCATACCACTTAGCCTTACCTCCTTCCTATGATAAGATTCATAATGTGTTCCATGACTCTGTGCTGAAGAAGTATGTGAAGGACTCTTCTCATGTGCTTACTGTTGAGCCTTTGGAGATACATGAGAATCTGACCTATGAAGAGCTACCTGTGAAGATTCTTGACTGCTGAGGAAAGCAGCTAAAGAACAAAGAGATTGAGCTGGTAAAAGTTTTGTGGAAATATCATGGTTTAGAAAAAACCACTTGGGAGTTGAGAGATGAAATGTTATGTATTCACCCTTTTCTTTTTGCTTGAGATTTCGAGGACGAAATCCTTTTAAAGGGGTGGAGTGTTGTAACATAATGAATCTTAGATGTAATCTCCATGTAAACCTTTTTCCTAAGTTTCCCTCTCATTTCTATCCTTTATGTCATTTATGTTTAATTAGTAGAATTTATAGTGGTTTAGTGAACATGTATTCACTAATTGTACCAATATAAGGGTTTATGCACAAATACCTCAGTGAAATCTTAATTACCATAATTAAGTACTATAAACCTTAATATAACTTTTTGATATGATTTGAAAACATAAAATGAGGCTAAGTTTCAAATTTGTTTTGATTTGGATGTTGTTTGTGCAAGTTATGCAATTTTAAGTACATTCTGGACTTTTATGCAATTTACCCAATTGGGAGGTTTTCTTTGCAAATTGTCAACTGAATTTTAATCCTTAGATATTCCCTTATGATTAACAAGATTTAAAACCATTGGAGAACCTTGTTTCACCTTGTTTTGATGGTATTTCTTTCCAAGGGCATTATAGGGATTACCCTCTTTATAAAGATGCTTATCTTTAAAAGCTATCAACCAATGAGGTTATTTCTTTCTTGAAAAATGGTGGGGATGGCCTAGAAGGATCTATGGGCTCTTAGGACCGAATTTTGATATCCAAGAAGATTCCATGAGTTTTCCTCTTGCATGGCCATCAAGCCCTAGGCTAAAGACACATGGAAAGTCCCTTAAGACACCTCATGCTTCACCTCTTTCTATATATAGCCATGTATACCCCTTCCCAACTCACAATTCGAAAACTTTTGCTCTCCTTTTCTTTCCTCTAGCTTAGATAATAGTTCCTTTTGTATTTGGCCACGAAGTTGCTGTCCCAAGGTAGAGGGAGCCTACCTTGGTGAAGAAGACTCCTACGGCTTCTAAATTGCTCTATTAGGGTTTCTAAAGCTCCTCCTTGGTAATTTCGACCAAAACTAGTAATTTTCCTCCCTTCCTTCCCTATTTTCATACTGTTAGTCTTCCTTACACCTTCTTCTAGGTCGGAACCATGATCATATATGGTAAAACTCCACCTAAAACCCTAAAACATCTCATCTCCATGCTCTTTTGCTAGGGTTTGCACCTCTAAAGTGGAGAAGGTGATCTTTGCTCAAGAAAGGAGCTTAGCTTGTATCAACCATACCTTATAATCTCGGGATCATTTCTGTTTGGACCTTCTTACATTCCTATATGCAAGTTTTGTTAACCCCCTTCTCATATATTTCTTAAGTGCATGCTTAAAATCCATGCTTCTATGTTGATAATCGATGATTTCCATCTCTTTTTACCATGTTCTTCTAAGGTTTTGGTTTCTTGCTATTTTATTTTCTCTAGAATCTCTAATTTGGTTATCTAAGAAACTTCAAACCTGATCTTGGCTCAAATGGTGTTTTCTCCCTCTCCCTCTCTCCTTAATTATCTCGATCGGTTTGATGATGTGGCAATTTCCTATTAGTCAGTATTGCAAAATTCATATCTTCTAAACCGCTTGTCCAAATTTGACAAATAAATATGTTTTGGAATTGGAAAATTAATATCTATCTAATAAAAATATTTTAAAAGTCAGATTTTATGGTTTGACGAAGGGTGATTTTTGTAAAACGAATTTAATGCATAAAATCCATAAAAATTACATATTAATCATCATAACTCCAAAATTAACATAAAAATATGTTTTCTTGATCAGGAAAACCTAATAAGTTCATTGGTGATATTTTCAAAAGCTAAATCTGAATTTTGCTAAAAAGCTCTAAAAATAGGGTTTCTATATATTAATGTGCACTATGTACTCTAATACATTTTAATACACTGAAAATAGGCAAAGTGAAACTTGGACTCAATTAAAGTGGTGAAAGTTAGTAATTGATATTAGTAAGAGAGGTATGTACATTCCTTACATCCTATGTTGGGATAATTGTAGCCAAACCCTATATTTCCCTAATGAGGCTTAAATGAACCCTAAATATTCTATTCTTGAGTCCTAATGTTGTTCATGCCTCAAATTAGATTATGATTTCTTCTTGTTTGGGTCTTATACCTCACTGCCATGCTTATTGAATATTATGACTACTCTTGCCATGACTACTTTTCTAGCATGTGGATTTATGTTCTATTTAATTTAAAGTAGCGGTACTTATATACAACCACCCACAGAGGGCATGTAAATAATCGCCCTGGGGAATGTCTTATTCTCCCCATAATATTGTAGGTGATTGGGAATGTCTTATTCTCCCCTCACCTAAGGTTAGAGGTTCAGTAGGTGCCTCAACCCTACTTAGTTAGGTAGACATAATTATCTTACATGCAAATCCTTTTTGATATAATTGTTAATGGAAAGTTTCTTTTGAATATAGCCTCATACTCTTGTTATTTTCATCTTATGATGAACCCTAGCATGTTCTTATTTACTTTACTTATCTTGTTATCCTAGACTAGTTTTGTGACACATACCTTGTTTTCTTTCCCCTTTTGTTGGGTGCTTTCCCAACCACCCAGGTGCTGGTGCTGAGCAAGGAGAGGGACAAGATTGAAAGAATTCATCTCAGGAGTAGATCTCAAGCTATCTGAAAGGATGTCTATGTTGCTATATCTAGATCCTTTTCTCTTATCTTTTTCTTTTAAGAACAATCATGTAATGAACAATGAAAGCCATGTAATAGGATTAGTACTTTTATTTCCACTGCTATTGACATTTTGTAATGTATCTGGTGCATGCTTATTTACTTGGCATATTATACATGCATCCCTTAGGATCTTTTATCTTTCTAAAAAGATGGATGTTTTGTACTTCCTTTAAATTGTAGTAAGGAGGTGATCTCGCCTCTTTACAACCACACATGATCATGAGGCCCTCTTGGTTTCTCTCTCTTTTCACTCTCTCACTCTCCATCTCTCTCTACCATGCGGGAATGACTCCACTAATGGGCTTTCGCCAGCTGGCTGAGGGCCCCACCGACCCACACCAACCATAGGCACACGACAGGAGGGTGACTCAACCTTCAGATCAGTGATTAACGACCCAGATCAATTGTTGCATCAATTTATCAATGAAATGTAACGCCCTCTTTTCCGATATAGTTTTCATCTAAATCCTTGTAAAGCACATATCTACACATTCTATGGGCCTTTGTGGTCATATAATATATGAATTCGTATCTAGAGAACGAGATCTATCTGATGGTACCAGTTTCATGAGATAGTTATATTCTTAGTTCCACTAATGTGCTAAAAATAATAATTTTGATGTCTTTTTGCATGATTCAACCTAATATTGCTCAAGTTTGGTCTTTTAGGTTTCAAAATCCTATCTTAGCCTTAAAATAGTTGTAAAGAGTGGGATCTGAGACAGGATCCACTTTCTACTAAAAATTTGAAGAGTAAAATATCCATTCCAAACACACAAAAAAGGGTATGCTGGAATATGTGTAAAATTTTCAAATCTCAAAAAATGGTATGCAAAAGACCAAAGTATAGCAGCGGAAGAAAATTTCATGACTATAATCAACTGTACAAAGTACATCATCATCTCTTATAGAGGGTTTACATGTAGGATACAACATAAGGATCTGAATAGAGAGAAATATAATCCATATTAAGATTGTCTCCAAACTTTAACTCCTTAATCTAAGTCCATAACTTCATGTCATGTCCTCCTTGTCCTTCACCTAGGTTTGGAAGCATACCCCATCAAAAAGAGAAAATAAACGACATCAACAAAAGCTAGTATGTGCATACTAAATAGGAAATTGAGCAATATGAGGAATAAAGGACGTCAAATATAAAAAGCTTCCCATAGAAAAGTAAAGGACTGCCCAAAAGGGGCATAAGAGAAATTAATTAACATCATATGATAAAGGAGATACTTGCCATAAAGAAAATAATAAAGTTGTGATGCACAACAACATATAAAAGAATTAGGACACACAACCCAAAATATCATGATCAACTTACATGAATGTGAGATAAGCATAGCCGTAGAACAATATATAGACAATGTCGTCCAAGTCTCATAAAATTGAAACCTAATAGAGAATGACACATAACCAAACTCCCCAATACATAAAGTGTGGGTCAAGCCTCATAAACTTGAAACCCAGGTATGGGGCACATAACCTCCATCTCAAAACATATAACATGGGCACATATCCCAAAAATCAAAATAATTACACTACTCTAGGGGTACTGAATCACATAATCATGTAGAATGTAGAGGCAAATAAAAAGTATAGTCAAAATAATCAGCATTGTCACCACATAAATGACATTATAAGTAACCACCACATAAGTGGGCATGCACACATCACCATGTAGAGTTCCATCATTAACAAAGCATAAGATAGAGTTCAAGAGAATATCAAATCAGATAGCAAGATCACAAGTTCAAAACAAATACATTATTCTAGAAGAAACATAATCTTAAAGAGAAAGGAATATTGTGTAGGCCAATTATCCATAGGATCAAGAGAAAGATAAAGTAGGTGAATTGCTCACAGAAATAATATGGTATGCAAACATACCTCACTTCAAAGAATAAACAGTCCAAAGTCACTCTTAGATCCAAGCCTAAGTCTTCAAGGAACCTATTATGCATATATGTAGATTTAGATTAGATTTACATTAATTACTTAAATCCTAAAAATCACAATTTTTTATCGGTGAATTATATTATCAAAACTATGCCATATTTTAGATTATATTTTTATGAATTTAAAACATATTTTATTACATTCTTCTAACTTTTAGATTATTAGTTATGAATTTTGTAAGTTATAGTTAAATTAGGAGAATCCATAAGAAATCATATATTAATTTGTTTGAAATTTGATGATAAAATAAACACCATTAGATTTTTTTTTAATCCAACGACTATTTATTTGTAATTTTTTGTTAATCGGAGAATTAATTATGAATTTCCAAAATCAGACTAATCACAAATTTTCAAAAAGCCAATTAGGCAAGAAAATCTGAAAGAGAGGAAGAGAGACAGGGAGAGCAAGGTGCAATGAGCTAGCCCAATCACAGATGGCCAACTCCACCATCCCACTCCAACACATCGCACTTGTGAGCAATCATAGATGGCCAACTCGGCCATCCCACTCCAACACGTCGCACTTTTGAGCAGAAAGCAAAGAGCAAACCAGGGTGAAAAGACAACTTTGCCTTCAGCAAAAAAAACTAGAAGAAAATCGAGGGTGAAAGGTTACATGAGCAATGTGGATTCATCCCTTTTCCTACGAGCCCACCATGGCCGCGAAGCAGGTCAGCGACTAGAAGGGAAAGATCAGTGCGCACTGCCAACGGCCAAACCGGCCCATCCCTTGAGCGCTCCTATGTCAGCCGAAGCCAACATAGACCTGGGGACGATGTGCAGGTGTGAAGGGATCCCATTGTCTAGGGTTATCTAGAAAACAACTGGAAACAGGGAAAAGGAATCAAGACTACAGATCCAAAGCATAAGCATGAATACCAAGACGCGGAAAACAATCCTCGGGGAAAGGTGAAGCCAACAGAGGAAATTTCTTGGTTGGTGAAGCACCAAAATGCCAAGCCAAAGAGTTGTCGTCGAGCGCCTCAACGTAGCTATAGGGCCTAGTGACTCTAGGCACACTGGGGTGCACATGTGATGGGAAACAAATTATCAGATGATGGTTAAGCTTACTGTCTATGTAATTGGGTCAAGGTGGCCAGAGTTTTAAGAACTAGATCACCGTCAAGGAGAAGAAAATGATCTTGCGCCGCTTCGTAAAGACACCTTCAGACTGAATCGGGTGTCGAGAAGCATCACATGGTACCTCTAGAAGCTTCGGAGCCAAAAAAACCCTGCTTTCGTAAACTAAGCCACCGTCTGCAACTTCTCGGCCGAAGGTAGAGGAAAGGGGGGAAGAGGCATTTTCACGAGAGTTTGATTTGGGCTCATAACCCGAGTCTACATAAAGTGGAATCATCTCTTAATTCCAACGGGACTCCTACCTCCCAAAGAGGTTGGTTGTATCGCGAGAAAATCAGAATGAGATCGGGGTCCGAAAATCCCCTAAAGTTCATCTTGATGCGGAAGGTAGGGGATAACCCCACCACCTTTAGATCCTCATCCAACATTCCTAGGAAAACTGGAGTTTTGCAAACTAACAGTGTGACATTTAAATCAGAAAAATCGTATCCCATTCGGATTAGACTAAAGTATGATTAATTAGTTATGTCATTTCTTTCCAAATCCAATTAGGGATTCAAACATTGTCTAATTAACATGAAATTTTGCACCCTGGCTAATTAAGACATGTAGAATCTAATTTTGGCATTAGATTTCCCTTTTGGAGATTTTTGATATATGAATTAAACAAATCATATTTTATCTTTCCTCATGCATTAATGACACTAGACTTTTCCAATTTTGGTGAAACTTCACCCACACGTAAATTTAAGTGTAAACAGTGAGAACGCCCTTTACTATAAATGACAAACAAAAATACCAATTGTGTAGCAGCGGAAATAAAACTTGACTTTATTCAAAATGTATAAAGAGTACATTATAAAAATTTCTCAAATGGATGTACAACTTTAAACAATCAACATGATCTAGGTAGAGGAAGACTTAAACTAAAACAACATTGTCTCCAAACAAAATAACTTTATATATATATATATATATATATATATATATATATATATATATATGTATATATACATATATATACATATATATACATATATATATACATATATATACATATATATATATAGGAAGCTAAGTCCATGCTAGCTAGATGTCCACTTTCTCCTAGCCTTAGGCAAGCTCACCAAGCGTCAACTGTGCAGTCTGATCCTATCCTGGATGGTTGGGATCATCCAGAACGAGAGAGAAAAAGAGTATGTGTTATTCAAAAGGATAAGGACAAATAATAAGCAACAATATTGCATAATAAAAGATTCTCTATACTACAAGTGTAACAGACTGAAATCTAGGATCTTTCTTGTAGTTTACCCACTTCTAATATTTTCTTTACTTTCTAGTCCTTTTGGACCTTTTTCATAAATTTCCCATCCTTTTGAATCCTTTTTTTTGGCCTCCGTGTACAATTTGAGCTTTATTTGAGGATGAAATATATATTTGCCCACATTTATGATAATGAAGGGGTGTTTGCACAACTACCACAATTAATATGATTAGTAAGGGCAATGGTGCTAATGTTCACCAAAAACGATAATAGTTGCACAAATAAGAATTGACCAATGGATAATGTTAAAGTACTAGTTTAATGATTAATGGATGAGAAATGAATAATTATGTAAGTGTTGAGTTAATATGGAGAATAATAACCCACCTCCCTTTCTCTCTCATCTCATGGGGTAATAATACTTGATACGGTAATTATGCAAAACTCCACTAAACCAAAAATTAGTTGACTAATGGATAATGTTGGAGATCAAGAATAAATATCAATGGATATGAAGTGAATTAATATGCAAGTGTAAATTAAAATGGTGAATAATGACCCACCTTCATACCTCACTCTTAATATGGGATAATTAAACTTGATAATGCATGTAATAAGTGAGTAGAAGACTCTTGGACTCCATATCTCAGACTTGGGAACCAAGGGTTGCATATAAAAGCTATATATAATTATTTGCCAAAAAAATATATTAATATATGCTTTAATAATCAACATAATTTTTGGAGGCCAAAGGTTAGGTGAAACACAAATCTAATTATATAGCATGAATCTAGACGTCATTAGCAACCTAGGGTTAAAATTTGAAGTCATTTGGAGTTCGTTTGACTTCCCAAATGTATTAATCAAGTTTTTGATAAAGTGTGACATTATAACATTAAGATATCAATGTTACATGCACATTTAAGCCAAAATTCAGCCTTTAATAGATGTCACGCGCGCCGAACCACGATGGTCCAAGATCTGACGAATCGTATTTAGTCCAAGCCAACAATCAACGGCCGAAAGACCGTCTTCAACCTCCGGCCGTTATGCAACAGTGACGCCTTGACTCCTCGACTCGGTTCTCCCTCTACACAACATCGTTTTGAATTATTTTACTTGCGTTGGCTTCATTTTTCTCCAACGAATCGAATGAACCATGGCTCATCCTCTCTCGTGAACTGTAACCCGAACACCACCATGCACCGGCCGTGACTTCTCCACTCCTCTACCTCCTCGCTTCCACACACCACCTCACCTATAAATACCACCCTTCCTACCTCCGTCAGACCCTAAGAAAGCTTTGCCTCCAACTATTTTGCCCGAAGCGACCATCGAAAGCCGCCGCAAACCCCAACTGATCCTGACATTGTGGAGCTATTTCACGGATCTAGGAGCGACTAGCAGTAAAATTGAACACGTATGTACGTTCCTCGTTCAATTCCCTACGTTTCGAGTACCTATACGCTTAATTTGGTTGAGAATCGCAGATTTGCCCAACTTCGCAAGTTGGGACCTTGGCGCCAAGTCACTGGCCGAAGGTAGAAGAAGGCCGAGTGGTTTTTTATAGTTTTTCCACTCCGTGCTCTTCAATTCGCCCTTTTTACTCGCTGCCCTTTTGCTCTTTGGCCCACATGGCACTTATCTAATTTCTGATTGGTTAATCTTGTTTAAATCATAAGAAATCACTCGTTTATCAAAAAAATGTAAATAAATACTCGTTGGAAAGCTAATATTATGTAGAATCTGAATTTCTAGTTTTTGAGTCATGTTTTCCATCCAAAATCTGATAATTAATTCAAACCTCAATTTAAATGTATAAAATGTTATAAAATGATAATTAAAGTGTTTTAACTCTGTTTTTGGAAAATAAATATTTTTTATCGATTAGAATAACATTAGGAATCACTTGGTCCTATTTCGAAATGCTTTTTCGAAGTTATCTTAACTATCATTTTAATCACCTTAAATGATCTAAAATGTGTAATTAATCTATTTTAACTCCAAATTGGGAAATAAAATATGTTTTCTTAATCAGGAGAGTGTGATTAATCAATTGGACTAGGTTTTGAACCTTAAATCATGGTTTTGAAAATAAGTTCCAAAATTAGGGTTTTCCTATGCTTTATGCCGTAATATATATTAATTCATGTGAAATATTTATACCTAGGGAAAATGGATTTGGATAACAAGCTTTTGGTGAGAAATGATGGTAATGAATCAAAATAAGGTATGTGGATCCTATTTTGGTATGTGAATCATATGTATGTGATTCCTATTATATATGTGGAATGTATGATTGTGAAATCTATGTGCAAACAATCCTAATCCTTCAGTTGGGTCTTGTCCAACCCTACCTTCATTATGTACTAGCCTTGTTATCCTTCTAAATGCCTTTATTGGCTCTTTACTTATTTAATGCCTCGATTGCCATTGTGGCTCATCCAGTTGAATTATGTGAATCTTGCTACCACTTATGTTGGCTCATTTACTTGGAAATATTGTACATTGAGGTTGCCTATGTTGGGCCCCTTTATTGAATTACTTGAAATGCCAATGTCGGCTTGCTTAATTGGAATGCTTGTTGGAAATTATTCCCATTTGCTATGATGCAATTCTATTTATATTTCTCAATGCTGCCAAGCGACTTATTTATGCATGATGTATTTATTGGCCAAATGACAATGTAGTGTACATGAGTACAAACCACCCATAGGGCACTGGGGTTTTAGTCCCCCTACCGTAGGCACTGGGGTTTTAGTCCCCCTGCCACTTTATACCAGGCACTGAGGTTTTAGTCCTCCTTCCAGGAACTGGGATTTTAGTCCCCCTGCCATTTTATATGGTGAGGTCTGGTAGGTGCCTCACCCTACATTGAGATGAGTTTGTGTCATAATATATTCATGCAATGTGATTATGGTTGATGTGGATCTATGGCCGTCTTCAAATTTTTTTATTTGTTCATTTTCCTCTTACTCTTGAAATCACTTAGTATAGTGGATCATTTATTATTCAATGTTATAGCTTTATAATTGTCCTTTGCCTTTATTGACACATACATTTTTATATATCTCTTACTGGGTGATCCCAACCACCCAGATTAGGATCAGAGTGCACATGGGAAGCTTGGTGAACTTGCCTAAGGCTAAGGAGATCGTGCACATCTAGTTAGCTTGGACTAGTTGCATATACTTTGTTATGTTGTTTGTGGAGACAAATTGTATTAGTTTGAGTCTTCCTCTACCTAGATCCTTGTTCTTGTATAAAGATGTACCCCATTTGGGAAAAATTTTATAATGTACTCTTTATACATTTTGAATAAAGTCAAGTTTTATTACTTCCGCTGTCACACATTTGATGTATTTGTTTATCATGTTTAATAGTAGAGACTGTGTCTTTACAACATGGTATCAGAGCATCAAGGTAGTCAGATTCTTGACTAATTCAAATTGTCTCCAAGATAGAACCTCTCTCCTCATACAGCTTCTTTAGAAGGTTTGCACCTTAGAGTTGACCAACATTGAATTAGAGTTATAATTTCATAATTAGAAATAAAATTTGTCAACTTTGGGTGAATTGTCTATTGAGAAGCTACTACAGCAATAAGTTGAAGTGATGGTGTCTAGAAAGGGTCAGAGCTTGGCGGCTGGCAAAATTTTCCACCGTGCCACTAGCTTGGTTTACAGGGACTCCCAATGCTCATATGACCTGGCCTGGCCTGATCTGATACAGACAGCTCGAAATAGTCTATCTTTGGGCATGTTGCCTAATTGTTGAATACCTTAGGAAAACCATAAGTGATGATTTGATCTCTTACACAAAAATCATCCTTAAATACCTTATACTCCTATGTTTAGGGTTTAGTGTACCCTATGTTACACCCTGAAGCTTGGTTAGTAAATCCTTTTAGTGTTGAATTTTATGTACCCTTTTACCCTTAGCTTAGTTTGACTTAGTTGACCCTTTTAAGGGGTGGAGTGAGGGTAATGGTGTTAGTACCCTATTTGGTTTTGCAAATCTGATTTCGAGGACGAAATCCCTTTTTAGGGGGATGGAATCCCAATTAAAAGCAAAATCAAATACCTTTAGAGTTAGAAACCCTATCTATGTGGACTTATGTACATAATAACTTATGTGAACAAGAATTTACCAAACACATTATAATTGTAATTCAACTTATTTGTTTATACACACATGAATATATAATGAGCCATATAGAGATAGTTCATATGCTTGAACCTTAATATAGGCTTGATGCACATAATAATGAGTTACTCATTACTAATTGTGAATATACATATTGTTGACTATGCCACCCTAATGGTAAAATGTTTATGGATAATGCACCCTAAGGATGCTTTAACATGTAATGATCATGCTGACCTAAACCCTAATATGTAATCATCTAGCTTTGACAACATATACATATATATATATCCTTAATGCCTTTCATGATACATTAGTGACATTAGGTGTCATCATCACATAATATACCTTGATACATATAAATGGATTATAGTCACAAAGTTATCAATATATGTAAGGTATATCACATGGTTCTCTAATGAACACCTCATCATAACTTGATATATGAATTAATTCATTAATATTTAATGTGTTACATCCTATTCACTAAAATGAATATAATGACTCAAACATGATAATGAATAATTGGATTCACATAAATATTCATAAATGCCTAATGTGATGTAAAATATGTAGAATATATAAGTGTAATGGACGAAAATGATTAATGATGTCATTAATATGAGTATGAAAGATGATATGACAATGTGCAATATGGACATTATTTGGAATTATTATAGGCTTAATAACTTGTTGGATAATATTAACTTTTTCTACAAAATAATTTGTGATAATTCTACATGATAGTTTTAAGAGGATAATGGAAAATGAATTCATGTTGTTAAGGTTTTTGACCTAATACATTCATTAATGTTGAGATTACTTAGTAAACCCTAATTGTGCTTAAAACCCAATTGGGACCAATAAAGGTAATACATATGATTTGAGCTTCATACTGATATGCAATCCTTTGGACAACCATGTGAGTAAAATGTGACACAAGTAATATAATATTAAATATGATGCAATTTTATAATGGAGATAATGCTAGTAAGCACGTAATGTTAAGTATGTTATGTTTGATAAAAGTTATAGGTTTTGTGGAAACCGTAGTGAGACTTGGCTTATATGTAGAGCTTTTTGAAGTACCCACCTAGATGCTTAATGTTGGGATGTTACACATGCACCCTCTCTTTCCTCTTATTGTGATTTTGGGGACGAAATCCTCTTTAAGGGGTGGAGTGATGTAACAGACTGAAATATAGGGTCTTTCTTGTAATTTACCCACTTCTGAGCTTTTCTTTACTTTCTAGTCCTTTTGGACCTTTTTCATAAAATTCCCATCCTTTTGAATCCTTTTTGGCCTCCGTGTGCAATTTGACCTTTATTTGAGGATTTTTTTTATCAGTAAGCGCGTTCTTCTTTCATTACTCACAAAATTTACAAAAAAAGGGGGGAGCAAAGCTCAGTACATCTGTAAAGATAGATATCGTTAGACAAAAAGAAGGATGCAACTTATCTATGCAAACTTCTACAATTAGTATCTATGCAGCGCCACACACTGTATGGTTTGCTCCTACTGTCTTTAAAAATGCATCGATTTCTATGTATCCAAACATGATGGATGATGAGAATAGCAAGTAGAGCTTCCTTTTTGTTCTTCCTTTATTTGAGGATGAAATCTATATTTGCCCACATTTATGATAATGAAGGGGTGTTTGCACAATTACCACAATTAATATGATTTGTAAGGGAAATGATGCTAATGTTCACCAAAAATGAAATAATAGTTGCACAAATAAGAATTGACTAATGGATAATGTTAAAGTACTAGTTTAATGATTAATGGGTGAGAAATGAATAATTATGTAAGTGTTGAGTTAATATGGAGAATAATAACCCACCTCCCTTTCTCTCTCATCTCATGGGGTAGTAATACTTGATAGGGTAATTATGCAAAACTCCACTAAACCACAAATTAGTTGACTAATGGATAATGTTGGAGATCAAGAATAAATATTAATGGATAAGAAGTGAATTAATATGCAAGTGTAAATTAAAATGGTGAATAATGTCCCACCTTCATACCTCACTCTTAATATGGGATACTTAAACTTAATAATGTATGTAATAAGTGAGTAGAGGACTCTTGGACTCCATATCTTGGATTTGGGAACCAAGGGTTGCATATAAAAGCTATATATAATTATTTGCCCAAAAATTATATTAATATATGCTTTAATAATCAACATAATTTTTGGAGGCCAAAGGTTAGGTAAAACGCAAATCTAATTATATAGAATGAATCTAGACATCATTAGCAACCTAGGGTTAAATTTTGAAGTCATTTGGAATTCGTTTGACCTCCCAAATGTATTAATCAAGTTTTTAATAAAGTGTGACATTATAACATTAAGATATCAATGTTACATGCACATTTAAGCCAAAGTTCAACCTTTAATAGATGTCACGCGTGCCGGACCATGATGCTCTAAGATCTGACGGCTCGTATTTGGTCCAAGCCAGCATCCAATGGCCGAAAGACCGTCTTCAACCTCCGACCGTTACGCAACAGTGACGCCTTGACTCCTCGACTCAGTTCTCCCTCTACACAACATCGTTTTGAATGATTTTACTTGTGTTGGCTTCATTAATCTTCGATGAATAGAATGAGTCGTGGCTCATCCTATCTCATGAACTGTAACCCAAACACCACCATGCACCGGCCATGACTTCTCCACTCCTCTACCTCCTCGCTTCCACACACTACCTCACCTATAAATACCACCCTTCCTACCTCCGTCAGACCCCAAGAAAGCTTTTCCTCCAACTATTTTCCCCGAAGAGACCACCGAAAGCCGCCACAAACACCAACTAATCTTGAGATTGCAGAGCTGTTTCATGGATCTAGGAGCGACTAGCAGTAAAATTGAACCTGTATGTACGTTCCTCGTTCAATTCCCTACGTTTCGAGTACTTATACGCTTAATTTGGTTGAGAATCACGGATTTGCCCAACTTCGCAAGTTGGGACCTCGGCGCCAAGTCATTGGCCGAAGGTAGAAGAAGGCCAAGTGGTTGTTTATGGTTTTGCCCCTCCGTGCTCTTCAATTCACCCTTTTTTACTCGTTGCCCTTTTGCTCTTTGGCCCACATGGCAATTATCTAATTTCTGATTGGTTAATTTTGTTTAATTCATAGGAAATCACTCGTTTATCAGAAAAATATAAATAAATACTCATTCGAAAGATAATATTATGTAGAATCTGAATTTATAGTTTTTGAGTCATGTTTTCCATCCAAAATCTGACCTCAATTTAAATGTATAAAATGTTATAAAATGATAATTAAAGTGTTTTAACTCTGTTTTTGGTAAATAAATATGTTTTATCAATTAGAATAATATTAGGAATCACTTGGTCCTATTTCCAAATGCTTTTTCAAAGTTTATCTTAACTATCATTTTAATCACCTTAAATGATCTAAAATGTGTAATTAATCTATTTTAACTCCAAATTGGGAAATAAAATATGTTTTCTTAATCAGGAGAATGTGATTAATCGATTGGACTAGGTTTTGAACCTTAAATCGTGTTTTTGAAAATAAGTTTCAAAATTAGGGTTGTCCTATGCTTTATGCCTTAATATATATTAATTCATGTGAAATATTTATACCTAGGGAAAATGGATTTGGATAACAAGCTTTTGGTGAGAAATGATGGTAATGAATCAAAATAAGGTATGTGGATCCTATTTTGGTATGTGAATCCTATGTATGTGATTCCTATTATATATGTGGAATGTATGATTGTGAAATCTATGTGCAAACAATCCTAATCCTTCAGTTGGGTCTTGTCCAACCCTACCTTCATTATGTGCTAGCCTTGTTATCCTTCTAAATGCCTTTATTGGCTCTTTACTTATTTAATGCCTCCATTGCCATTGTGGCTCATCTAGTTGAATTATGTGAATCTTGCTACCACTTATGTTGGCTCATTTACTTGGAAATATTGTACATTGAGGTTTCCTATGATGGCCCCTTTATTGAATTACTTGAAATGTCAATGTTGGCTTGCTTAATTGGAATGCTTGTTGGAAATTACTCCCATTTGCTATGATGCAATTCTATTTATATTTCTCAATGCTTCCAAGTGACTTATTTATGCATGATGTATTTATTGGCCAAATGACAATGTAGTGGACATGAGTAAAAACCACCCATAGGGCACTAGGGTTTTAGTCCCCCTGCCGTAGGCACTGGGGTTTTAGTCCCCCTGCCACTTTATACAGGGCACTGAGGTTTTAGTCCTCCTGCCAAGTGCTGGGGTTTTAGTCCCTCTGCCATTTTATATGGTGTGGTCTGGTAGGTGCCTCACCCTACATTGAGATGAGTTTGTGTCATAATATATTCATGCAATGTGATTATGGTTGATGTGGATCTATGGTCGTCTTCAAATTCTTATTTGTTCATTTGCCTCCTACTCTTGAAATCACTTAGTATAGTGGATCATTTATTATTCAATGTTTTAGCTTTATAATTGTCCTTTGCCTTTATTGACACATACATTTTTATCTATCTCTTGCTGGGTGATCCCAACCACCCAGATTAGGATCAGAGGCGCATGGGAAGCTTGGTGAACCTACCTAAGGCTAAGGAGATCGTGCACATCTAGTTAGCTTGGACTAGTTGCATATACTTTGTTATATTGTTTGTGGATACAAATTGTATTAGTTTGAGTCTTCCTCTACCTAGATCCTTGTTCTTGTATAAATATGTACCCCATTTGGGAAATTTTTTATAATGTACTCTTTATACATTTTGAATAAAGTCAAGTTTTATTACTTCCGCTGCCACACATTTGATGTATTTGTTTATCATGTTTAATAGTAGAGACTATGTCTTTACAACAAGATTAAGAGAATGAGGCAATAATCAAATAAAAAGTAGAATTTCTGCCATAGTAAATCAATCCACAATAATCACATAGCATGCATGTTATTAAGACACAAAATCATCCCAATGTAGGGTGAGG
Organism: Alisma plantago-aquatica; assembly: GCA_963693085.1. Taxonomy (NCBI): domain Eukaryota; kingdom Viridiplantae; phylum Streptophyta; class Magnoliopsida; order Alismatales; family Alismataceae; genus Alisma; species Alisma plantago-aquatica. The sequence goes on from OY856411.1 coordinate 879,667,001, forward strand.
CACCTACCAGACCTACACCAAGAGGAGAGGGGGAATTTTAACATCCCCTAACCTCCAAAATATATATGATGGAGAGAATTTCATCATTCCCCACTATGGGTGGTTTGTACTCATGTACACTACATTGTCACTTGGCCTAAAATACATTTTTCTAATAGTTCACTTGGTAGTAGTGAAAATAATAAAAAATGTACCATGGCAAGAAGGGTTTCATAACCCAAAGTAATGCACATAAACAAGCCAACATAGGCAATAGGAAAGTATTCAAGAATATGAGCCAACATAGGCATTAAAAGATTCAATAAACAAGGAGCCAAGCAAGGCAATAGAGAGAAGATATCAAGGCTAGCAATTTGCCTCATTATAAAAATGGGGTTTGGGAAAAAGCCCAACTGAAGATTAGGTAATTTGCACAAGCTTACATAAGCATTATCATTCATTCATAAATAGGCATCACATACTTTTTAGAAGATTCATATTCAACATTTTCCATCAATTAGATTGTATCCATTCCAATTTTTCCTAGTTACAAACATTTCACATGCATTAGAATTTATTAAGCATAAAACATAAAGAAAGTACCCAATTTTAGACCTTTTAAGGAAACCTTCGACTTAGGACTCAATACTTGATGCAAAACATTACTTAGATTTTACTTATTAGGAAAACATCTTTTAATTTACAAATTGGGCTTAAAATGAATTAATTATGCATTTTAGAACATTTATATCATCAAAATGATATTTAGATACAAATTCGAAAACGAAAATAGAATTAAGACTTCCAAACCTCAAATTTGGATTCTACATGAAAAATCCTTTCCACTGACTATTTATTTGCATTTTTTCTGACCAAGGACCAATTTACTACGAATTAAATAAATTGGACCAATCAGATTGCAAGAAAATGCCACATAGGCATATCTTTATTCGCGAGAAAGTAGGCCACAGAGGCCGGATCCACGTTGACATGGGTCAATCAAATTTGGCTCAGTCAGCCGGTCTGTGCCAACTTGGCTTCGGTCAAATGTGATTCAGTGAAGGGAAAACTACCGTTATGCCCATGCGTTTAAAATCAAACTAATTACAAATGCGAGGGCAGAAATGTCATACAGAGACAATGATACTCGTGACTGGAAAAATAAAACAAAATGGGAATGCCAAAAATAAATGTCAGTTAAATGAATTAATTAATCAGGCATGGGCTTTTCAGTAGTATCGCCACCAGGCTTCTACAAACCAACCATGGCGTGAGCAGTGAGTAAAGGGGGAGAAGGCGGGAGCCAAACTCGGCGTTCTGGAGGTGCTCGGAGCCTGGGAATAGACCGCACGCATTCGCTGGTCTCTAACAATGAAGGCAGTGGCCAAAAGTGGCAAAGACCGGTACTGGAAATGATCAGAGACCACGGCGAACTGGAGGAACGAAGAGGGAGCAAAATCAGTCGAAACGGACATACTCGAGAATCAAAGGACCCAAAACCAACCACAGGCGAAGCGCGAGTCGAACGGATGTGTCAGAGAGGTCGAAGGTATATCTGAACTCGAAAAAGACAGGCGGCAGCGGTCGACGACCCTGTGGCTATAGGACTGGACGATCGGGGCCTTCGAGGGGCAAAGTAACTGTGTAGAAACGAAGGTCCGGGATCACTAATGCTCACTGAACCCTCAATTGATCAGAAGGTCAAGATAGAAAGCGGAGCTAGCTCGGGGTTTGACGGAGAAGGAGACAAGGAGGATGGGGAACATGAGAGTAGTTGGGGGTCAATTGGAGGAAGAGGAGAAAGAGGTGAGGTCCAAGGTCTCTTTAGAAGTCCTTAAATAGGCGCGCGGGGATCCAATGATGTCACTGCAACTCTCAGCGGAGAGGGAGAGCAGAGCCGATTTGGGCGTTTCACGTATAACGGGCGAGGGGAGATGAGCCATAGCTTGTTTGAAACGTTGGAGCGTGACGAATCCAATGCAACTTGAATCGTGTGAAATGGCATGATTAGAGGGAGAACGAAATCGGAGGAGCTGGGGCGTCGGGCTGGCTACCAAGCTGGAGGTAGATGACGAGCTCATAGTCGTCCGATCAACATCCACTTAAAATAGAGTCGTTAGATCGGGTCGGTGCACGCATGACAGTGAATAATAATGGAACTTTGGCATTACTCCGACATTTAAATCAAATGAATGACATTAATGCAATTACTATGGTTACACAATATTAAAACTTATAAAATTGATTTGAAGGGTCAAATGGAGTCCAAAAGCCACCAAATTTTAACCACTATCTCATATTAATGTATATAATAATGCTCTATAATTAGTTTCACGTTTAGCACATACTTTGTCCTTTAATTAATATTTGACTATTAATGTGTATATTAATACATTAAAATGGTTAAATCAAATAAAATGGTTATTATGATGAAATATTTGAGTGAGATTCGAGATATTTAACACATAATGATTTCAATAGTCATTTATCACCATAATACCATATTTTCATGCATTATTATCACATTGGAGGAGAGAGAAAGTATTAAGTGTCGTATTCTCATTTATTAAGCCAATTACACATAATTGCTCATTTCTTATCCAAAAAGGATATAAAATCTCCAATTAAACATTATCCACTACATTTCTATCGTTAATGGACATATTGCATAATTAGTCCTCACTTATCACATTAAGTGGGTTATTTGTGCAAACAACGCTTCATTATCATAAATGAGGGTAAATATCGATTTCATCCTCAAGAAAGGCTCAAAATCAACTTAGAGGCCAAAGAAGATACAAAATGATGGGAAATTTATGAAGAAGGTACAAAAGAAGTTAAAATTAATTAAAATCTTGAAAGATGGGTAAATTGCAAAGAGAACCCTGAAATTGGGTCAATTGCAAAAAGGTCCTTGAAATTCAGTCTGTTACATTAAGTATGTCGGATACGAATTTACCATTAATTTCACCCTTTAAGTTAATTTTTTACATTATTTAATGTTTTGAAGATTATACACACTTTCTCTCTCCTAATCTTCACCTTTACATTAAAGATTTTCCAAATTGGATGAAAATTGACACATAGGCTAATTTTAACATGTATATTATGAAATTGAAGTTTGTTTCCACTTTAGAAATTTCCTTTAGGAGATTTGTCATAATTAATATTTGTGGGCCATTATTATATTGTTTCATCAATATTACTATTTATTCATCCAATTATGTTCCATAATTTCATGTTACCACCAAAAGAGTTCTATAAGATTATTTTTCATGAAATCCTATATATTCATAATTTATCTTGTGTGGCATATTTTATGTGTCACTTTAATGGCATGAAGACCAATGTGAGAACATTAGGTTATATTTCTCTTCATGCATATATGTTAGGGTGATTTATACATGAATTAGCATATTAGGGTTCCAATTAACCTCTTTTAGGTTCAACTTCAACCTTGTTTGGTCAAATCTAAGGAACAAAGAACATTATCCTCCTAAACATGGGATTAGGGTTTTGTGAGTCATAAGTCTAGGTTTTGGTATTTTACAACACTCCACCCCTTAAAAGGATTTTGTCCTTGAAATCTAATCGTCCATACATCATAAACCAACTACCCTCCACCCCTTAAAAGTTTTTAACCTACTAAGTTAAACTAAATAACATCAAGGATAACTGTCACTTATGCATCTTTTAGTTGTGAATATTGTAGGGGTTTATATTGTTCATGTATCCAATAAAAAAGTCATACACTACAAAAAAATGATGTTCTAGCTACATTTATTTTAATTACATCTAATTTATTTATAACCAATGCTAGTTTTGATTACAAAAATTAAAAGTATAAAGAATAAAATGTAGTCAATTCCTATAATCACCTAGATACACTTTACCCTTCTAAATTTCAATTGTAAAAAAGTTTATGTAGCCAAGCATTGTAACATATTAACATATTAGATTAAAAACCCAAATTTTAGCGCCTAAAAATTTGAGCGCTAATTCCTCCCACTCCCTCTCCCACCCCTCTTCCGCACTCTTCTCTTCTTTCCCAACCAAACAAGCGATCCGATCAATCGCTCCCCACTCAAACCGGTCGGCCATTTTGCGCCCTCTACCGTGAAGCGCCCTACCGCCGCCATCTCCCGTCACTCAGACCGACCGCCCATTCAGACCTGGTCGTTCTGCCATCTCCCATAACACACCCTACAGCCGCGACCGTTGTGTGCATTCTCCCGTCACGTGCCCTACATCTGTCATCGGATGCGTCAGCAGATCCTCAAAGGCATCAACAGATCGTCGAAGGTATCGATTGCTACCTATTCTCATCGGCTGACTACTGATTGGTGTCCAGGAGGTCTCCCTCAAGTCGTTAGTCCTCTTCTCCTCCTCTTTGTTCTCCTCGTGTTGCAGTCTTGTGCCCTGACGACCTTTGTTCTTCCCAGTGCCCAGGATCGCAACCTCCCCTTCAAGCCACGGCCAGGTGTTTTCTAGGCGTCGTGATCCTTGCTGATTGTAGGTCTTATCCAGGTGATTCAAAGATCATATATGCAACTCACTATTTTGAACTCTTAACTTCTATACTGCTGTAACAAGCTTTCCTACATGCTCGTTGTGTTGTCCTGGTCCTTGATTTAAAATCTTTGTTTCGTGATATGCATTTCTTGATGGGTCTATCCAGAAGTATAATTTCTTTATTGGTCTCCAGGTGGAAGAGGTATGAATTTCTGGTCTAGAAATTCAGTCACCACCATAGTTTGTAGGTCAACAAATACATATGTCCCTTCAACGGGGGTGCACTACTACAGAACCTACCTTTAGTGTCGGTTATTTAAAGCATTTAGTGTCAGTTTCTAAGTGACACCTATGTGGGTGACACTAAAAGCTCACCCATTAGGCGTCGGTTCCGAAACGGACGCCCAAACTCTTCGCGCGCCACCGAAAATGTGCCATCATGGGACTATAGGCGTCAGTTATTAGCTAATAATCGACGCCAACTTGGGCACTATAGGCGTCGGTTATTAGCTAATAACCGACGCCATCAAACTCCCAACACGGCCGTGTTGGACAGCACAGCCGTGGTGTCTGGTCCGCTGCCACGGCCGTGCTGGCCAGCACGGCCGTGGTGTTAAGGAAATAGACGTCAGTTTCTATTAAAAACTGACACTATAACTATTTGGCGTCAGTTTTATACAAATAACCGACGCCTATTGTTTTTTTTTTCTATCAGTCTGCAGACCTGCTGTGGCTGGTCGCAGGATGAGAAACATGTTCAGTTCTGTTATGAACTGTAGGTTTTACGACATCCATTGATATCAGCCGACAACAGGCCACAAACCTGCAAAATTAACAACAAAAATATTCACACATGCATTTAGCAATGCAACCTGCGGTTCCATTTTATTTTCACACATTTAGAAACATTCATGTAGCTAGCAATCTGTAGTTCCATTCATTCACATTCACACATGTAGAAACATTCATATAGCAACCAACACTTTCATTCATTTTCACTCAGACACATGTAGAAACATCCAGACATGTAGAAACATTCACACATATATTATAATTCAGAAATTCATTTACAAAATATCATTGTTTAGTCATTATTCGCTATCAGGATCCCAATTATATTTTAAAGCCCCCACTATTTGTATGGCTGTTGCCCATTCTTCTCTTACTTCATTTAATTCTCCCATCGTATAGGGAGAATTTTCATCTGGTAAGGCCTCTCCTGTAATGGGGTAAGCTTTAAACACCTGTAAAGAGAATGATGTATATATATAATTAATGAGCTATAAATAAGATTGATATATTTCGATCATATTATCTAATGAGACTATATAATACCTGAGCAATACACTCGATATCCAGTGTGGCATGTTTGATAATCATGTGCATATATCACATGACATAGTATCCACATGCCCATCCGTTGTCTTGTGTAGCACACTATAAATTCAAACATACAAAATATTAAAAAATACAACTAATTAAGCATTGTTCACATAAATAATATATCCATATATTGCAGTCGGGAACTTACTTTCACGTTTTTCCAAATTATTGGCTGGTTCTTTTTCGTGGGGACCTTTCCTCCAACCTTTTTGAACTCCTCAAAACCCCTACATGTTAATGTAACACAGAACATTGCAATTAAATAGTAATGTAATAACATATGTTAACGGATATGAAAATGAAATATTTCTCACCGGAATAATGCCATTTTCATTATGTGTCCAAATCTTGTATTCAATTTACTCCCCTTAGGATCTAGATAATACACAGTGAACGTCTCGGGGACAATAACCAGTAACTCCCAATGCATACCACTAGAGGTAAAAAAAGTTAAAAATTAATAACTCAAAAGCCACAATAAAAATGTAATTTTCTTAAGTCCAAATTATAATAAGAAAAGTAAACTTACTCTACATTGAATGGAGCCATTATCACCGTCTTCTTATTTACAACAAAATTTGAAAAAGCCTCACAACAGTATTGTTGAACTGACGTAGGGTCTTTAGCTACTAGACTAATCAAAGATGGAATCAAAAACCCTACATGTTCGAATCCAAAATCTGCACATATGTTGTCTAAGTAGCTGCAAAATATGTATTAATTACGCATGCATTAATAAATAAGAAACCAGATCACCAGATCATACACAAGGTATATGGATGTATAAAGAATATCTCACCTTATCCATAGCTCTATCACATATGTATTTAGCCAAGCATATCGAAACAACTCCAAAATATCTTGTATAAATATTTTTGTTTCGTATGACTGACCTGTAGAATTTGAATCAGAAGAAACAGTTATAGGGGAGTTTATATCATGTTCGCCTAACCATACTGCCATACCCCTACAGTTAGGACCTAACGGGACAGGTAGGTCCTGTGGAACCCAACTAGGTAATGTAGGAGGTGGAAGTGGAGGCCTAGATGTTGTGGGTGTCTTCTTTTTAACCTGTATATATATATAATTTCAGATCAACTGCCATCATATACACACACTAACAATTGAACGTAATGTAAATTTACCATACCTTTTCAGTAAAGAGGACATCCGCTTTTAGCCACAATATCACTCCGCCTACTGCCTCACCAAGCATTTCACAATCTGGGTGGGCATATGGCAATGGAAGATCCATCCACTGGGAGAATATATGTATCGGGCTCACACGAATCCAACCAGCTGGTACTGGAGACCCGTGACACGTTTCCCCTGGTAGGAATGGGTAAGCCGACACCTCTGCAACGACAAATTCTTTACTTTTTAGACGGCATGGTTTCAACCCCTACAAATTTTTGTGTAAAGAATGTTATATACATATATACATATCATCTTTTTTTGAAACGACTACAATTTCATATATACATATCATCTTGAATTAAAAAACTAGTTACTATGTCATAAAAATACTTACAGCGGATGTGCTAGGTGGTGGTTCTACAGGATTACTCCCAACCTCTACAGTAGGAGTAGGAGGAGTAGAGCCTGCAGTAGGTACTGTCTGGTAAGTGGCAGTCTGAGATGCCTGCCACTTTTTCATTGCTTCTTCTAGTTTCCTATCAACTAGCTTATCTACCTATACATGGATAAAAGAAACGTTAGCTTCTAATTATTGAATTCTCTTTTACAGTAACATTATAAAGAAAGAATATGTTACCTCCTCTTGTGAAAGTCCCACTTTTGGGACATGTTTGTGCTGGGATGGCCCAAAAAAAAAGCTTTGATGCCCACACCAGTGCCTGCAGCCCTAACACGTCCAGGATGCTCTGGGTTACCCAGAGCAACTGTCAATTCATCCCTTGTGCCCTCAGGGATGAACTTGCCTTGTTTCCTGAGCTCGTGCAGCTCCCGCTAATCGCCAAAATTAATTAAGTAAACAACACAAATAATCAATATTCAAATTATTGCTGTAAGAGTTGTATTTTACCATTTTTGTAGCCGCCTCAGTAGTTGCGGCCTTCGTTATTTCTCCCTTCTTATTTTGCCTTCCAGCTATCCAGACATCATGGCGAGGCAGAGGTGTGCTACCTATGGTAGAGGACTCCTGAGTAGCAACAGACTGAGTAGTAGCCTCAGACTGTAGTCTTTGGCGAATGCCTGCATACCCCCTTGGACCCATTGTGTGGTCATACACATTCAGTGCACGCCTTGATCTTTGTGCCTCACTGAGGGCCTAGTTAGTATGCACATTAATGATTTGGTTAGTAACACTAAATGTTAATCTTGAATAGGTGAATACAACATATATTAATTAATGAGATTGAGACTGACGCCTAATACCTTGAATTCATCAGTTTGTCTTGAACCGAAAAACGCGTCCCATTCTTCTTTGTCCAGGAAGTTCCACTGTTCAGTGGCTGTCTTCTTCCTCTTGTCAGCTTCTTTTATGTATTCTCGGGTGAGATTTGTCCTATAGTTCCTTAGGACTCTCCCACAGCATTGCATCACGCATTTATGATGCAGCTTTTCATCCAATTCAAATATACTCTGCAAAATAGAATTGCTATTAACTGGTATCCAAAAATTTAGTAATCTACAAAATAGAATTGCAAATTAATAATAACTCACGCATAAATCCCTCCATATTAAGTCTTTCTTCTCTTTAGAAACGTTATGCCAAGAATCTAAGAGACAACCGCAATGGCTACGAGTAACAAACCCAAGATATGAAATAAATGAATTGCGATTCACACCACATGCATTTCCTGCATTATCAAAATCCACAACAAGTTTGGGTCCATTGCCCTTTTACGCAATTAACTTCTTCATCATAGTGATGCCCCTTCTCTTGTCAACTTTTTGGTGCTGTTGATCAAGTGCATCAAGTGCTTCAGATGGTACCTGTGCATCATCAACCTAAAATTTGACAAAATAATCACATTTACAAGATATAACTATAAATGGACATATAGATATAAATATATGATATATTTTTAAAACTTACATTGTGAGGCGGCGCATTGATGTCCTCACCCTCACGGTAATCATCAGCACGGTCATCAGGAGAATGGTCAGCCATCTGCAAATTCACATTCAAATTGTAAAGTTCACATTGTAAAGTAATTCAAATTGTAAAGCTCACATTGTAAAGTTCACATTATTACAACAAAGTATATATCACAACAAAATTGTAAAGCTCTATGATCAAAGAGAAAACAAGTATATATTACAATAAGATTAGGGTATAGGGTTAACAAATACATGTGATGTCATTCTTATATATAATAAATGTACATGTACCACCTATCCCATCCTTGAACACCTAATCTCACTAGTAAGTGTATAATGTGTATTGGGTTTTCAAGAAAATTTCGGCAGCATTTCCCCGCTGTTCTCCAAGTACATATGTACTTAGAGAACAAACGGGGAAATGCTGCCGAAATTTTCTTGAAAACCCAATACACATTATACACTTACATCCTAAGCGAGATTAGGTGTTCAAGAACAGTCCCAAACCGGGGACTATCCAAGATTTACTCCTAATGAGTAAATCTTGGACGGGTTTCTAGGCCAACAAATAATGTGTTGTCATTCTTATACCTAAAATTCTAGTTCTTCAAATTAGGGTGATTATTGATGTCTTTAAAAGCATGATTGGCAATTTAGGGAAAAGTTCATCATTTACATTCCAAGCATGTCACATGTGTGCATTACAGTTCATCATTAAGCAAGAAGGGTGATTAGGATTCTCACCAAGAACGGGTTTTGATTTTCTATACAATTTTATAAAAAAATGCACATGTATGCATATATATACTATACTTTTTGGAACCTTTATACATATTTGAACACCCTAAATAACCATACTAAACACCCAAATACTTTATAACACAACTATAAAACAATGATTATAGCTAAACTATTAAACAATAGACTTGTCACACATAAAACACCCTATACAACTATAAAACAAAAAAGTATTAAGATATGCATGATACAATAACTATTTTTCATCACATTACAGCAGACTTATCATTGATACCTTACTAACTTATTGCTACATTTACATATCATCACTTGATCAAAAATTACAGCAGTATATTTAACCAAAGTATGCATTCTAAAATCTAGCTATGTCATGATTAGTCATGTAATTTACTTGGATATACAACAATACCCGATTACTATGTCTTACATACAAAGTATGCATATTAAATTAACTAAGGCTTATCATATAACATGATTAGAACATTAAGTAGATGAATAAATCATAACAAAATCAGTACATAAATAACCAACAACAACCACGGTCGTGTGGGCTGGCACGGCCGTGGCTGTGTTGGCCAACCACACGGCCGTGTTGGGTAGCACGGCCGTGTGGTCGGCCAACATAGCCATGGCCGTGCCAGCCCACACGGCCGCGGTTGCTGTTGGTAAGGAGAGGGAGAAGGAAGAAGAAAAAGAAGAAGAAAGGAGGCCTACTGTTGGTAGCAGCGTGGAGACGGAGGCGGCGGTGAGCACACCAGCGGAAGGAGACGGAACGGAGGCAGGCGAGCAGAGAAGGAGAGGCGCCGGCGTCGAGCAGAGAAGGAGAGGGCGCCGGCAGAGAAGGAGAGGCACCGGCGTCGAGCAGAGAAGGAGAGGGCGGCGGCAAGAAACTGCAGCAGCAGGCGGTGGCGAGAAACTACAGCAGCAGGCGGCGAGCGGCACCGGCGAGGAGCGTCGGCGGAAGGGAGAGCAGCAGGCGAGGAGCGGCAGCGGAAGAGAAATCGTCGGAGGACCAAACCCTGAGCACGAGAATGAATGAAACAGAGAAAGGGGAAGAGTCAGGCTCTTTCGCACGATTTAAGTTAACATTAGGTGTCGGTTTTTTAAAAACCGACACTGAATGTTTTTATTGTCGGTTTTCAACAAACCACAGACACTAAAGGGAGGTGAAAATTTTCGCGGTTAATCATGCGAAAACACAACGGCGTCGGTTATTGTCACAAAACTGACGACTAAAATTGTACAAATTTCTGTCTCACAGAAAAGCTTTAGTTGTCGGTTTCTCCATTAAAAACCGACACTGTATGTCAATTTTTAGAGGCAATTTTTTTCGCTGGAAATTTTATTTTTGGCGGTTACTTTTAGGTGTCGGTTTTTTAATAAGTAACCGAAACTTAATAAAAGTGGTACCCGTGTCTGGTCGCCCTTCATAGATTGGATGTCGGTTTATGTTATCAACCGACACTGTAGTGTTTAGGTGTCAGTTTATTTATACAACCGACACCTTGAAAAGTGACTTTATTAGCCATTTCTGTAGTAGTGGTGCATGGCCATTTTCCATTGGACAATCACCCTAGTTCTCTCCTTACCATAGGCCCTGGTTGGGACATTACTTGATGTCATGCTCCACTTATAGAGAGCATAATTCACAAACTCGTATAGCAAGTATAATAATGTTTATGAAAAAAAATATGCGACAAGAAACTCTGTAAACCTAAATGTGAGAATAGGGGGTTGAGGAGCACTATAAGGGAGTCAATAGATGAGGTAGGTTACTAGAGAAGGCTGATGTTATGTCTGTATGAAACAAGGCGAGTGAATTTGTTGAAGAGCACATGAGTAGGATAGCAAGTCATTTAGAGGGATGGATGGGCAAGACGTCCATGAGAACCTTGAAGGTTCTTTCCAGAACATGAAAAATTGGAAAAATTATGTGAAAAATGACGAGGGAGGATTATACTTTAGTTTTTTATTTCAATGGACAAGGTGGCTTGTCCTAGTCTCACACAGTGCACTGACTTTGGAATCTGACCTTCATTCCATATAATGGGATTGGCAGATTTCCTCTATGCAAAGATTATAGTTTATGTGGCAGGTGGTGGATGAGGAAGAAGTGAATTTCAGTTGATCATTCCCATGAGTGGCCCCATATTAGTAATGTGCAGAGCATAGTACATGGCTCTAGTGTGTATTCCATATGATGGACACATCAACAAACTCTCATCATTGGAAAAAACAAGCTTGGGTCAAAAAAATTACTAAACAAACTTATGTAAGCATGAAGTGTTCCTGGTAAAGGCCTCTTAGCTTAGCTATTTTCATGACCATAGGGCATCACAAGAAAAGTGTGTTCAATTGAGTATTGATTTTGATGGATCTGAACCAAAAATAGAATGCACAAATAAAATGCAGCAGACACAACATCCCTTTTATAAGACATGGCACAACTTGACTTTGTACTCATCTTGAGGAATGTAGGCATAGCAAGGCTAAAGTTTTTTTGGGACAGGTTGAGCCACCTAATGGTATAAGAAGGGATATCATAGCTAGGATGGCAGGAGTTCATATCAGTGATTAGGATGATGCATGTTCTACACAACATTGTAGGTCATCCACTTGATCTTGAAGCAGGAGGTGAAGGAGAAGCAATGTGGTACTCAGAACCTTGGTACCAATGTCAAAAGGTTTTGTAGCCACAAGAACAACATACTAATTCATTGAAGGTTTTATGAATAACTATCACAACTTCCAGGATAAAAAAATAAAAGAAAAAAACATACAAATTCAAACTTCATGTTTAGATTATAGTTGTTAAGGAGTTCACATAAACTACTATGAACCAAGGGGAGAAAGTTGTCCCTCAAACCTCATAAATTCACAAAGGAAACTTGGTTATGAACCTTGAAGAACCTAAGAAAACATCAAAAATCCATGTTGAAAAGACGTTCACAATTGTTGTCTGCACGAGAAATTGATGATGCAAACAATGGAGTAATTAAACCAAAATGGCGGGTATGGTGACATATTGTAACATCCCAAATTTCGTAGCTAATTTAAAACTTTAATGTGGTTTTTCTTAATAAAATTTAACTGAGGGACCAAATAAACCTAACTATGGTTTATTATGTAATGAGTTCATAAAAGATGTATTATATGCCACCTAGCTCACCAATACACACATAATGGCATACATGTATAGAATTGGTAATGGGGTTGTATGAATATGAATGAATATTTCATATGGATAACAATGTGACTAATAGTTACATTATGGTAATTTGAGACATTAAATCAATTTCTAAGAGATTCTAGATATATTTTATGATTAAATGCAACAATAGATAATTAGCATATTGAGGATCTTTATTTAAGGCTAGTTTTAAATATGCTCAGAGATATGAAATTTTGTCTAATCTAAAACTTGTGAAGTTTGTTTATAATAATAAAAAAAATTATTATTAATTACCAAATTTGACACATAAAATATTATCTTATGATTCATTAGGATAATTTACGATTAATGAATTTATTTGCGTTGAACTAATGTGACTCTTGATCTAAAGAGGAAATATGGATGTCTAGAAATGAGATGGTCTATTCGAAAGTTCTTTAGTGGAGGTTATATGATGTTTGATTTATATCTTCATATATATGAGCCTAGTAGATGAAATTATCAAATGGTTGAGTTTTGGGCTCCACGTTATAGGACTAATAATGACAATGTCATTCTTTGATAATCATAATTTAGAAGGCTTATACTATGAGATATTTATTGGTGAAGTTGAATGAGAAATGTATGAAGGGTTATACCGATAATAAATACACAACACATTTGAGGTCTATAATATTGTTGGCTTTAGAACATACAACGGATATGGATTATGCTTCCACGATTTGTGTTACCATGTATATATTATTTAAGAGGAATAGAAATAGCAACATCATATGATATATTCGTGATGTGAAAGAGGATAGAGTGGGAATGGAAAGGAAACAATCTATATAGTTGGGTATGTGTTCTTTGACCAGATAAGGAATTAATCCGATGTGATAACTTACCCTTCTTATGATATTGTTTCTTTAAGATAAAGACAAATTTTCTTTCTGGATGGAATTTGACGTTACTAGGGACATGCACAAGTTTAGGAGTTGATATATTAAAATAAAGGAAACGTCTAGTGTTGGAGAGCATGCAATACGATATTGTCTTGTTAGTTACGAGAGTATTGCAAACCAAAGACGTGTTAAAGTTGGTTGTAGAGTCCAAGACTTATGATCGGTCTCCCACATCAGTGAAATAAAAAGATATTTAGACTGGTTTTTGGGCAACACAATGCCTTCCATCGTCTCCAGCAGACTCACGGAAGAGGAGACGATTTTCAGACCCTCCTACCTGAACCTAATCATGACCAGATCTTCCAAGCACATCACACCTGATCGTCGTTGAGGAAGGAGGTGGGCTGCAGACCACCTGGGTGGTTCCATGTCCGTGCCGCCGAAAACAGGGGAGGCGGCGCCTCCAGTCACGCTGTGCGGGTGAGAACCCAACCGCCTGGGTTTCGTGTTTGTGTGCACCTGATCGCCAAGGGGAGTTGCGGCAGTGGCGTGACCCAAATATGGTGGCCGGATCGTCCCTGGTTGGCCGGAGATCGCTGGAGACTGAGGCCGATAGGCGGCACTCTGTTTCTGCAGGAAAACAGGGTACGTGATCCCTAATTCATGCCCCGCCCGTGCGAAGGAGAGGGAGGGGTCTGAGTATCTCCTTCCTGGGCCGCCAGTCTGAGGCCCAAATAGGCTGAAATGAATAGGAAAACAAGGTAATAAGTTTGATTTGAATTTGATTTGTTATAAACTTTGGGGATTCGTAGAGATTGTTTTGGTTGTCACAATAGGGTGCTTAAGGGTTCGTTGGAAAGCTTGAGATACAAAGAACACCTTCAGGGATTTTCTAGAATCTGAAAATACATGGGTAAGGTAATTATGTTTATGGAAAGATGTATATGATTGTATGTGTTGATGCTTTGTTAAATCAATGTGATAGGTGTGAACCTCACCATTGAACTTCAAGAAAGTGTTACACCTTAAGTTTTAAAGGATTTAGAACCGACTAGAGGAATCCAAGATGAAGATTTTCATCCTTTCTAACACAGATAAGTGGTTCATGCCCATGAGTATTTATTTTTATCAAACCAAGTATATTTACATGCTTCTTAGATAAGGCCTTCATGCCCTACATTCTAGGTTAAATATGTAAGAAAGATTTTATGTGCTTATGATTGTAGAATTGTATATGCTCAATACCTTAAGTAGTGGTGTGTCATGGAATGATTCTAGATCATGAGTTAAGTTCATAAGAAGGATAAGAAAATATATTTCTATCATATCCCTTAAATATAGATGTAATCAGGTATTGAGATTTCAAGTAGGAACATGTCATCAAGGTTTCTTATATATGTAACGATCTAGGAAATTAAGAAGTAAAATAGATTCCTTAATAAGGTTAAGTTAAGTATTATGTGAGAATATGGGTGTCGCATATGGTAGACCATGACCCAATTTCCAAGATAAGTGTATTATTGGGATTAGAATATATTGTGACATGAGTTTATGATGAAAATACCAAATTATGAGATATTAAGTCATGATTAAGTTGAATGTTGAGACTCTATATGATTTCTACTTTAAGATTTAAGATTTAAGTTCATATGAATGAATTGAGATCAAATTTAAGGAGATTTTATAGAAATTGAGTTACCTTGTCAAAAATCACACTCTTTTAGATATTTGATACTTAAGAACTCTCATATACTTCGTATTTCCATATTTAGTTCAGATCCTTTCCCTAAGCTTGGAGGCTTAATTGTCATATATTTAGTATCAAAAGTAGTTAAGTCATTTCTATCAGATTGACGTATTAGATTAAGGATTATACAAATAATATGGATATTAGTTTTAGATTCAGACTTAGACTACTCATTGTATGAGTAGCCAGATTATGAATAAAGATACATGATAAGGGTTTTAGACCCAATCTCAATTATGAAGTAATTGAGATATATATTCATACTCAGATGTAGATTCAGTTCATAATTTAAGAATAAGAGATTCAAAAATTCAGATTTAGAATTCAGTACATGCTTAGTCATCAGTAATCAATCTCAGATAAATTCAGTTATCAGTATTCAGTTTTAGTATAAGATAAGTTCAGATTCAGTATTCAGTAAAGCTATCAGTATTTAGCTTCAGTTCAGATTAAGAATTGAGTAAGTTTAGACTTAAGATAAATAAGTTGAAACCTTCACATAAGACATTATATGATAAGTCCTCATTCAGTAGTCCCAGGACGATTCAGAGGCATCTGTTGCCAATTCAGAGGAGTGTTTACTCCAATTCAGAGGTGTTGCGACACCAATTCAGGGCGTAGTTACACCAATTCAGAGACACCTTGGTGTCATTCAGGGCATGCAGTGTCAATTCAGGGTACTTTGGTACCAATTCAGGGCGTAGATACGCCAATTCAGGAGGACTTATTGTATAATGGTGGCCACAAATAGATAAAAATCGTAAGTAAAAGATACTTAAGATTAGAGCATGTCTATAATCTCATCCACAAGTGTGATGAGAGGAATTCATATAACATATTTATGATCCAGAGACTTTGGCGTAGGCCATGAGACCTAGAGTATAGGTCTCTAGAAAAGATAGAGTAGAAAATAAGAGTTTAAGAAATGAGAGATAATATGTTTCTAGATTTAATTAGAGTTTAATGTTCACTTTATATTTACGATTTTAAGAATCTTTTGTAATGTTTCAATTCTTTAGCAATGTACATTTTAGAATACTCATGCCACTTACTCTAACAATTTTTTTTTCCCGATGCATGGCTGGGGACGAGATGTCCGTAGGTGAGAGCAGGAGCATAGTAGATCTCAGAGATTTAGAGTACAAGAACAGAGCAGGATAAGATCTGGTGGGGTGCCAACTATAAGATGATCCTCAGGTTTATATATTCAGCTATATGTTTCAATGTTTAGAAATTTAGAGTAGAGACTATATCTCGAGATGTTGAGTTAGTTTTCCATGTGATATCCATCATGTTCCTTTTATAATAATGATTATGAGAACGTTTCATATTTTCAGTTTGTGTGATTGATTATATTGTTGTTATGAATGCCAGTCTTACGTAATACCCCTTTGAGTGCACGAGTTATGGATAACTCTGTGTTGCTTCTGCTATGCGCATGCGTGTTCTTAGGGCGGGTGTTACAATATGGTATCAGAGCGACATTATAGTTGGCCACCAGATGAGTTCTCATGTTCTTACTTAAGATCACCCTATAAGAACTTAAGTTAGAGTAGAGTACCAATTTAGAAAGGTAACTAGTAGCCCTGTGTATAGAAGAGGTAAGTGAAATATATTAGAAATCTAAGTAGAGCTTTATATAGGAGACAAAAGTTTAGATAAAGATTAGGGTTATGTGCCTAGATGTTTTATATTTTTTATGTTAACACTATAGTTGTATATAACATTTTCTCTCTTTTTCCCACATGTTTGTGATATGGGACACATGCTTATGGGGTTTTGTAGAGATAATGTTATGTGCATAATCATACTTGTCTGTCATTTCCAATGTATGTGGTATGGGATATGTGCGCGAAGAAGTGTCAAGATAAGTGTGATATGACATGCCACCTCTGAATATATGACCGGCCGACATGTATCTAAAGGCGACAAAGAAAACAAGTGTTGGCATTAAAATTTTAAGACATATAGTCATCTAAACCGAATTAGATACATAGTAAGACCTAGAATACCTATAAAGGGTAGATATTTTGACATAGATATGTGAGTTTTTTTTTTGTGAACCAGAACCCTAAACTGGAGAAAAAAAAAGCAAGCTAGAGTTTTTACCATGACAAATGGTGAAAGTATAATTTAGACTTTGAGATTCATCACAGTAGTATATCAACATGTTCGCTTGATAATGATGCTAGATAAGTGTATCTAACCATGAGAGAGGACTACACTTAGAGTATGTAAATGAACCTTTATTATAAGATTAAAATATATTATGCATAGAATATGTGAAATCTTAAGGTGGGTAGTATATGAAAATTTCGAGGACGAAATTTATTTAAGGTGGGTAGAATTGTAACATCCCAAATTTCGTAGCTAATTTAAAACTTTAATGTGGTTTTTCTTAATAAAATTTAACTGAGGGACCAAATAAACCTAACCATGGTTTATTATGTAATGAGTTTATAAAAGATGTATTATATGCCACCTAGCTCACCAATACACACATAATGGCATACATGTATAGAATTGGTAATGGGGTTGTATGAATATGAATGAATATTTCATATGGACAACAATGTGACTAATAGTTACATTATGATAATTTGAGACATTAAATCAATTTCTAAGAGATTCTAGATATATTTTATGATTAAATGCAACAATAGATAATTAGCATATTGAGGATCTTTATTTAAGGCTAGTTTTAAATATGCTCAGAGATATGAAATTTTGTCTAATCTAAAACTTGTGAAGTTTGTTTATAATAATAAAAAAAATTATTATTAATTACCAAATTTGACACATAAAATATTATCTTATGATTCATTAGGATAATTTACGATTAATGAATTTATTTGCGTTAAACTAATGTGACTCTTGATCTAAAGAGGAAATATGGATGTCTAGAAATGAGATGGTCTATTCGAAAGTTCTTTAGTGGAGGTTATATGATGTTTGATTTATATCTTCATATATATGAGCCTAGTAGATGAAATTATCAAATGGTTGAGTTTTGGGCTCCACGTTATAGGACTAATAATGACAATGTCATTCTTTGATAATCATAATTTAGAAGGCTTATACTATGATATATTTATTGGTGAAGTTGAATGAGAAATGTATGAAGGGTTATACCGATAATAAATACACAACACATTTGAGGTCTATAATATTGTTGGCTTTAGAACATACAACGGATATGGATTATGCTTCCACGATTTGTGTTACCATGTATATATTATTTAAGAGGAATAGAAATAGCAACATCATATGATATATTCGTGATGTGAAAGAGGATAGAGTGGGAATGGAAAGGAAACAATCTATATAGTTGGGTATGTGTTCTTTGACCAGATAAGGAATTAATCCGGTGTGATAACTTACCCTTCTTATGATATTGTTTCTTTAAGATAAAGGCAAATTTTCTTTCTGGATGGAATTTGACGTTACTAGGGACATGCACAAGTTTAGGAGTTGATATATTAAAATAAAGGAAACGTCTAGTGTTGGAGAGCATGCAATACGATATTGTCTTGTTAGTTACGAGAGTATTGCAAACCAAAGACGTGTTAAAGTTGGTTGTAGAGTCCAAGACTTATGATCGGTCTCCCACATCAGTGAAATAAAAAGATATTTAGACTGGTTTTTGGGCAACACAATGCCTTCCATCGTCTCCAGCAGACTCACGGAAGAGGAGACGATTTTCAGACCCTCCTACCTGAACCTAATCATGACCAGATCTTCCAAGCACATCACACCTGATCGTCGTTGAGGAAGGAGGTGGGCTGCAGACCACCTGGGTGGTTCCATGTCCGTGCCGCCGAAAACAGGGGAGGCGGCGCCTCCAGTCACGCTGTGCGGGTGAGAACCCAACCGCCTGGGTTTCGTGTTTGTGTGCACCTGATCGCCAAGGGGAGTTGCGGCAGTGGCGTGACCCAAATATGGTGGCCGGATCGTCCCTGGTTGGCCGGAGATCGCTGGAGACTGAGGCCGATAGGCGGCACTCTGTTTCTGCAGGAAAACAGGGTACGTGATCCCTAATTCATGCCCGCCCGTGTGAAGGAGAGGGAGGGGTCTGAGTATCTCCTTCCTGGGCCGCCAGTCTGAGGCCCAAATAGGCTGAAATGAATAGGAAAACAAGGTAATAAGTTTGATTTGAATTTGATTTGTTATAAACTTTGGGGATTCGTAGAGATTGTTTTGGTTGTCACAATAGGGTGCTTAAGGGTTCGTTGGAAAGCTTGAGATACAAAGAACACCTTCAGGGATTTTCTAGAATCTGAAAATATATGGGTAAGGTAATTATGTTTATGGAAAGATGTATATGATTGTATGTGTTGATGCTTTGTTAAATCAATGTGATAGGTGTGAACCTCACCATTGAACTTCAAGAAAGTGTTACACCTTAAGTTTTAAAGGATTTAGAACCGACTAGAGGAATCCAAGATGAAGATTTTCATCCTTTCTAACACAGGTAAGTGGTTCATGCCCATGAGTATTTATTTTTATCAAACCAAGTATATTTACATGCTTCTTAGATAAGGCATTCATGCCCTACATTCTAGGTTAAATATGTAAGAAAGATTTTATGTGCTTATGATTGTAGAATTGTATATGCTCAATACCTTAAGTAGTGGTGTGTCATGGAATGATTCTAGATCATGAGTTAAGTTCATAAGAAGGATAAGAAAATATATTTCTATCATATCCCTTAAATATAGATGTAATCAGGTATTGAGATTTCAAGTAGGAACATGTCATCAAGGTTTCTTATATATGTAACGATCTAGGAAATTAAGAAGTAAAATAGATTCCTTAATAAGGTTAAGTTAAGTATTATGTGAGAATATGGGTGTCGCATATGGTAGACCATGACCCAATTTCCAAGATAAGTGTATTATTGGGATTAGAATATATTGTGACATGAGTTTATGATGAAAATACCAAATTATGAGATATTAAGTCATGATTAAGTTGAATGTTGAGACTCTATATGATTTCTACTTTAAGATTTAAGATTTAAGTTCATATGAATGAATTGAGATCAAATTTAAGGAGATTTTATAGAAATTGAGTTACCTTGTCAAAAATCACACTCTTTTAGATATTTGATACTTAAGAACTCTCATATACTTCGTATTTCCATATTTAGTTCAGATCCTTTCCCTAAGCTTGGAGGCTTAATTGTCATATATTTAGTATCAAAAGTAGTTAAGTCATTTCTATCAGATTGACGTATTAGATTAAGGATTATACAAATAATATGGATATTAGCTTTAGATTCAGACTTAGACTACTCATTGTATGAGTAGCCAGATTATGAATAAAGATACATGATAAGGGTTTTAGACCCAATCTCAATTATGAAGTAATTGATATATATATTCATACTCAGATGTAGATTCAGTTCATAATTTAAGAATAAGAGATTAAAAAATTTAGATTTAGAATTCAGTACATGCTTAGTCATCAGTAATCAATCTCAGATAAATTCAGTTATCAGTATTCAGTTTTAGTATAAGATAAGTTCAGATTCAGTATTCAGTAAAGCTATCAGTATTTAGCTTCAGTTCAGATTAAGAATTGAGTAAGTTTAGACTTAAGATAAATAAGTTGAAACCTTCACATAAGACATTATATGATAAGTCCTCATTCAGTAGTCCCGGGACGATTCAGAGGCATCTGTTGCCAATTCAGAGGAGTGTTTACTCCAATTCAGAGGTGTTGCGGCACCAATTCAGGGCGTAGTTACACCAATTCAGAGACACCTTGGTGTCATTCAGGGCATGCAGTGCCAATTCAGGGTACTTTGGTACCAATTCAGGGCGTAGATACGCCAATTCAGGAGGACTTATTGTATAATGGTGGCCACAAATAGATAAAAATTGTAAGTAAAAGATACTTAAGATTAGAGCATGTCTATAATCTCATCCACAAGTGTGATGAGAGGAATTCATATAAGATATTTATGATCCAGAGACTTTGGCGTAGGCCATGAGACCTAGAGTATAGGTCTCTAGAAAAGATAGAGTAGAAAATAAGAGTTTAAGAAATGAGAGATAATATGTTTCTAGATTTAATTAGAGTTTAATGTTCACTTTATATTTACGATTTTAAGAATCTTTTGTAATGTTTCAATTCTTTAGCAATGTACATTTTAGAATACTCATGCCACTTACTCTAACATTTTTTTTTCCCGATGCATGGCTAGGGACGAGATGTCCGTAGGTGAGAGCAGGAGCATAGTAGATCTCAGAGATTTAGAGTACAAGAACAGAGCAGGATAAGATCTGGTGGGGTGCCAACTATAAGATGATCCTCAGGTTTATATATTCAGCTATATGTTTCAATGTTTAGAAATTTAGAGTAGAGACTATATCTCGAGATGTTGAGTTAGTTTTCCATGTGATATCCATCATGTTCCTTTTATAAGAATGATTATGATAACGTTTCATATTTTCAGTTTGTGTGATTTATTATATTGTTGTTATGAATGCCAGTCTTACGTAATACCCCTTTGAGTGCACGAGTTATGGATAACTCTGTGTTGCTTCTGCTATGCGCATGCGTGTTCTTAGGGAGGGTGTTACACATATAATTTATCTATTATCATTTTGTACTTATAGTTGTAAGATTCTGTCTAAATATTTATCTTTGTAGGAATGTCTAAACGATTGCAAATGAATGGAGGCTATCTTGGTTCAGTTAATGCCGATTTGGGAATGAATGGAGGTTATCTTGGTTCTATTAATGCTGATTTAGGAATGAAAGAAGGATATCTTTGTTCAGTTAATGCTGATTTGAGAATGAAAGGAAGCTATCTTGGTCCAGTTAATGATGATCTTGGATGTTTTAAAGCTGATTTGAGTAATAAACTAATAAAAAGATTGGTGCATTATCTGTTTTCAGCAGCAAAAATGTTGAAGTACACATCAGAAAAGCGAAGCATCCACATGTGTCAATGATAAATCATGATGTTCCAATAGGTGGAAGGATGTCTCTATTAAACAACTGTACGAGAACTAGTCATTGTGTTGATAATGCCAATATAAATCATGAGGTTGGAGCTGATCATAGAAATTCTTTGACAACTAATAGCATCAGAGCTGGTCATTTAGTGCATAAGGCTAATTCTTTGGCAAGCAATGGTACTAGAGTTGGTCATTCAGTTGATACAACCAATATTAATCATGAGGTTGGAGCTGGTCATAGGGAATCTTTGGCAAATAATGACATGAGAGCTGATCATTCTGTTGATAATGGCAATATAGATCATGAGGTTGAAACTAATCATGTAAATGATGAGGACTTCAAATTGGTTGATGAAGAAACTACTGCTAATCATGATGAAGGTACATAAGTTTCTAATCAACAATTTACACAAATGAGCCATTACCTCATATTTTAACATTTATATGTATATTTTAAAAATAATTGCCTCATATTGTTTTAAATTTTTAGGTGGTGTTGTGTATAATAAAAAATGAGGCTATTCTAAGTGTCTTCGATTATGGAGTAAGACAGGGGATGCAAAATTACCCATCACATTGGATGAAAATCGAGAACCAATTGGGCCTCATCAAAATGACTTGTCTTCTTTCTTGGGAACAATTACTAGAAATTCACAAATGGCACCCTTGGATTACTTGGATTGGCGACAAGTACCAGCTGGAAAGAAAACTAAAATATGGAATTATGTCTTGGTAATATATTTTAGTAAAGTGTTATTGAAGCGTACATTTGTTATATTCATTCTATTTTTCATTTAACATAGGAAATTTACTATCGACCCAAAGGGAAAGAAATCAGTTCTACGCACAGTTAGGGATTGTTGGAGAAACTTCAAATCTGAAATCAAAACAAAAAATTATATGCACCACAAAGACAAAACAGACAGATTTAATGATTGTCCTTCCCATGTTGACCCATTCAAGTGGGCTTTTCTTGTGAATTTCTGGGACTCTAATGACGGAAAGGTAAGATAATTAGTTATATATTATGTCTTCTCTTAGTTTTCATTGGTGATAGGGATAATGTTCATGAATTGTAGTTACAGAGTGCAAAGAATAGTATGAGTAGAAAGTTTGTTACCACACGACATACATCGGGGTCGATGCCCTAATGCTTGTGTGAGAGTGAATGTGAGTGATTTTCCACATAATGATAATAATATCATAACACATTCACACTCTACTTATACTTTATTTGTGTGTTAATAATTGTTACAATAAAAGAATAAAGGGGGTCCTGTTAGTCGATTGCAGTTGTTCATTGCTACCCATAAGAAGAAGGACGGTACTCCTGTTGATGCAAAATCAGCTGAACTAATTGTAATTATAAAATTATTCATGACATATTTGACTTTATTTTGCTCAATTTTTTATCATCATTATGGTTACTGTTGTAGGACAAGTTACAATCAGCAGTTGAAAACAATAATGCAAATCTTGATGAAGATGAAATTGCTGATCAAATATTGGGTGCAAAGAAGGCTCGTGTGAACCATGAGACTAATGAGTTTAGTCAGGAATATGTGGAGGGTTTTGAAGGTACAGTCAAAGTCCTAAAACACATATGCGAGTCACAAAAAATAGAATTGTCAGATCTGAAAAAAAGACAAGAACATCTCGAAGCAATAATTTTGGGAAATTCAAGCGGGGGTGTTCCATTTCAAGCAAATCAAGTAATTATTCAAATTTTTAGTAATAATTATAAGTTATGATTTTATTAATTTGATAAGTTTTTTGTATTGTAGAATATGGAAACAACCAGGAATGAAGGAACACCCATGCCACAAAATTCATGTAGCGGAACCACCATTACATAAAGACAGGTTATTAAACAAAAAAAACCCTAATAACTTTGATTCTTGATATCTAAAATTTTACATTGTAATTCGTACAACTTATAGGTCATGAGTTTGTTAAGTTTCAATGATGGAACGTCAATTATAGCTCAAGGACAAGTGATAGGCGTGAATCCTGACCTTGTAATAGGAGGAGGAAAGTTAGGGTCTGCATTTGCTGTTGTTTGCATTGGTGTGGCAATTAAACCTAAAGAGCAACTGGTTAGACCATTTGACAATTATCAAATCATTGAAGATGCAATTGGGTCAATAATAGCTTGGCCAAAGAAGCTACTCATTGTTCAGTAATTTTTTTTTTCAATGTTCTATAAGTGTAACATGTCTATATAATGGTTTTAGATAATTATTTTTGTTATTGTAGGTAAAATGCTTGGAGCGAGGCAAGCGAGTCAAAAAATAAAATTTTTGTTTGATGTAAAGCTTGTCAATTCATTCGATATAGAAAGGATTGTCATCTGAACCACCATTACAACATTGGTTTCCATTTCTCTTGCTACATAAGACCGTGATATGGATATTCTATAGTATTGGTTAACATTTAGACCTCTTTTATGGAAAAGGATGATTTATTATTTGGTTTTCCTGATATAAGTTGTTTCTCTCTTAATGGTTCTATCAGGGAACTTCATTGCACTAACTTTCTTTAGTAACATATGGATTTGAAAATGTATCATTTATGATATTTCTAAGGCCATACCATATTGTGCAGCGATACTTTGCTCTTAGTTTTAATTTCATGGTGACTCATCTCATGTGGTGGGCGAACCATTATTACATGTCAGTTCATTACGTTGCTGGTAAGATTTGAAATAAATCATGCTAGGGGTTAATAGCTTCATGTGTGAGCTTTCTCATAGGTTTATAGATTAGGAGTGACTGTAAAAGGCACATGGGTGGATCAGTTCCAACTGAACAGTGGAGTTTTCGATGATCACCTCAAGTTCTGAGTTCAAAACCAGAGGTCCAATCAAGTATGAACTTCCCCTACATTGTATTCTCTAGTTCCCTGGAGTCTTTGCTTTTGAAGGTTCCAGTTGTGACTGACACAGTGGGTTCGTGACTCTATAAATCTTGCATTGCAAGCGTTTTTCTCTGACTGCTTAGACGTGGTTGTGGCCCTTGGTTTCAGTAACTACATGCATCAGAAGAGATGTCCTAGGAGTAACCTACTACTTGTTTATGGGCTAATGCACTTTTAGTAATTTATTCTCATGTGTATTTATTTTCCATTGAAGTCTATGTTGGTTCTAATTTCTTCCCAACTTGTAGTACTACTTAAGGCACTAACACATGGCATTTTATAGAAAAAACAGTCACTAATATGCTTCATGATTTTATCTGAACTTTTTTATAATAGTTGATACTCATGAGCATGTAACTTTTTAGTATCGTTTATTTTTTCAGAAAGTTCTGAATCTAAAGCAATAGTTTCTCTTGTGTTCAGATTTCATATCATTTTCTTGGGCTAAGATGCTACTTTAGCTATCTATTTCTATTATCATTTGCATTGAAGTTGGCCTATTATCAATTTTGTTCTCTTAAATACTCTATTCGACATCTTTCAGTAATTTATGCCTCTTACTCTATGATATGCTCTGTTTTCTTTCAGGAAAGTAGTGTTAGTAATCTAGTCGATAGTCTATTGTTCTCTTGCTGCAATGGCGATGCAACAAAAGAGAGCCTCCCTGGAAGACAGTTCAATCTCAGCTGCCTATTTTCATCGTAAGTTAACAGAAACCTACTACTTAATTCAATGGACATTATAAATCAATCCACTAAGGAGTGATATCCTCTCATATAAAAACCCAAAGTCTCTTTTTTCAATATAGTTCACACAAACTGAAGATCAATAAATCAGCAACAAAGTCATCTAAAGGAGTATTCCTACTGAATAACCATTGTAAACGTCCCATGCATTTTCTTATCACAATTAAATGGAGTTTCCTACATTTATTAGGGGCATATTATTTAGGATACTATGAATCAAACTGTTGGCAATATAGTACTGATCACAAGTTGTATTTTAGAAGTAACTGCAGCAGCTCAAATTCGGATGAAAAAGAAAGTGATGGGGGAAGTGGCCGGAATTTGGCATGTAACTACCTATATGTTCCCTGTTCACATCTTGTAATTTGTTCTGTATAGTCCAGTGGTGCCCATTTTAGGTCCCATCAAAATAGTTATGATACATGGATGACCCTTCTAGTGAACAATTCTGCCAAGTAAACCTGTTACTGGTTTTGCAAGTTGCAACTGCTGAGGTCCGGTTTAGACTTGAGGATATAAAATGCCAGCTTGTGAATCACTAGAAAAATGATCTTTACTTGGATATAATATAAGAACATTTGATGAAAGGTATGTTTATCTATTTTGATGATTGATGTTTCTGTAAATTTTGAGCCTCTAGAAATGTTGAAGTCAGATTATGATATTCATGTTCGCCATCATTTCTTGTTGCAAAAACTCAATTTGGAATCTTTGTTAAAAATACTGAATGGTATGAAGGATTTGTTAAGCCTCAGTTTAATAGTGGTTTGAAAGCTATTTCTAAAGATTTGTGTTTGTTTTGTTGTTATTGTGTGACTGAGCTACCTCACTAGTTGCATGTTTGTATCTATATGTAATTCTAGTCATTTAATTTACTTTCAAACCTATTTGGAGGATTTTTGTTAGTGAACCTTGTTCAGAGCTCTTGCTGGTTATCACTATTGTGATTCTTGCTGATATTTGTTGTTGATTCCTCTACTATTTTCTATTTTATTAGCCTTAGATGAGCTTTCAGACTCTTTCTGGTTTGTACCCAAATCTGAATCTGAAGTTTCAAATCTTTGTCAGCTTAGATTAGATCGAAAGGGGCATGCGGATTTCTGGTTTTGTTGTGAAAGATACAAACTCCTCAAGAGCTATACCTTAATCAATTTTGAGTTTTTCACTCTGGTCTTTTGGTAAGGGGCTTGCGGATGTCTAGTTTTGTTGAGAAAGATACATACTCCTTTTGAAGAGCTATGCCTTAATCAGGTTTGAGTTTGTCACTCTGATCCCTAATGACCTTTCTTACTTTCATGAAAATCCTTTTGCTTGTTGTGTTTCTCCTTCTGAAGATGGCTGCAGGATTCTTTAGGGGGTGCCAAAGGGTCGTGTGCTTGGGTTTCTAAACTCTGAAAATTGCAAGGTTTTAGCTGGCCCTCTTGTCATCAATATGCATTGTCAGATCTGTATAGGTCATCTTAGCTACCTAGTCACCCCTAAAATTACAAGGTTTTAGCTTCCCTCTTGTGCTTTAATTCAATATTACTTATTTTTGCTACAAGAACCTGTTAAGTTCCCTTTCCATTGCTCTTTGGTGGAAGTAACTGTGTTCTTGGTATACAACTTCCCTGGCCACATCCACCTCTACCACACACTAGCCCAATATGTCTGGTATCTCTGCTCAAAACAACTATGTCACACATGATAAATAATCAAGCCATTTGTCACGGTTTCTCCTCTAGAAATTTGGTTGATTCTTGCCGGTTGTGAATTGCTCATTCAGGCTACAATATTTAGATGAAACCATAAGTTATAATTAATGTTTTGTTGTATGTTCAGCTGATCAGGTTGACGAAGATGAAACTTTAGAAGAGAAAAAAAGGTTGACGAAGATGAAGATGCAAAACAAATTATTCTTGGAGGAGCTTGCTATCCATTATAAATGGTTGCTGTCATGGTTTTTACCTTGGCCAAGGGAGATGGAAGGGATCCATCTTGGAAGGACTTTATTAGTATCATTGTCCTCTGGGTCATCAAATCCACTGTAAGTTATATTAGTTAAAAAACATATGAAATGCAGTTGATGCGTCCATGCCTGATCTTATACCAAAGACCAGGGTTCTCATAGATGATCGATGGAGTGAGGAAGTAACAACACTTGTCCCTGAGATATCATCAACATAAAGTTAGGTGACATCGTCCCTACTGATGCTGATCTTCTACAGGGTGACCACTAAACATTGATCAATCTACACTCACTGGTGATTACATCCCTATTACAAAGAATCCAGGTTACAAGGTCTTCTCTGGCTCGGTCTACAAATTCAAATCAAGGTTGTGGTTATATCCACTGGTGTGCATAGTTTCTTTGTGGACAATGATATAATAGTTTTTCCATATCATGGAATCACCAATCAAGGAAGATAAAACACACACTCTATCGTGTTAAACGGACCATGTGGTGTCTATTTACAAAAATCTCACAGTCTTTGCCATATCATGAAATAGATATGGACCATCTGGTCCATTTAACACGACAGAGTATGTTTTTTTCTTCCTTGATTGGTGATCCAGTGGTGTACAACCTTAGATAGAACCATAGAAGGATGTAAAGGATCCTCCTACTAGTAACCACTTGATGCATGTTGAAGGCCAAATTATGTGTAAATGCACTATATATGATCTATGCACGTAATGCACTAAAGATGATCTAGACAGATACATTATTTATAGTCACACACTCAGATAGTAACTTTCTGATATTGTCCAAGTACAATGGATATGGTTATGGCCATCAATGTCACGCTATTTATCAGCTTTGGCTCTATTTTTTATTAGCTCTAGATCTGTTTGTGGTATGATTGTATTATACAGGTGCTAGGCTATTCAATTCAGAGTTTGACAATCTCTGTAATAAAGGAATGGCATGCCTATGATGAAGCCACAAAAATCAATGTATGTCTTTGAAGATTCTTTCTTTTGCAACCATTTCATGCATTTAATGATAAAATGCAGTGTTGTTTTATAGTATTGCTTGGATTATCGTTGTAATTATTAGTAGATGTGTAAATAATATTAGTCATATGTCCAAGCATGCATAATTGAGTCCTTTTGTTCTGACTTGTTTAACATCTACCTTAAAGTTCTTTAACAATATATAATGAATAATAGTCCTTAATTACTTCTATTATCCTCTTTTCATTTACCAAAGAACTTTAATGTGAAGAACCAAACTAAAATACATTATGTTTTGTGTCAAGATCTATTTCTATCTATATGGCATTTCACCAAACAACATTTTTCATTGTTTTCTGCCACTTAACATCTAGCTAAAAAGAGGGTGATGAACTTCGCAGGAACTTTGATGTTGTTAAGGCACTCAAGAAAATTAGATTTCCTAGAGTGCCCGGGGTGGGAGATCGAAAGTCACCAGAGACAATATTACACCATGAGTAAGCCCCCATTCTATCTCTTTTCAAACTCTACAACACTTATTAAACATGAGCACATGATGTCACATATATGACAGTTCTTACACACCTTATATATGCATATTGTATGCAATGATCAACTTATTTCCCTATCTTGGGATAGTTTGATATGCCCAATATTAGATTTATCTTGACTAACCATTTGGTTATCCTTGACTAATTTCTAACTGAAATGCTTATGCCTTAGTAACGATCTATACTTGGTGTTCTTTGAAGCTGATGAGATATGTAGTTTCTCTATAATTATTTTGACCGTGTTTCAGTCTTTGGTAAAGAATTTCTACTTAAGCTTTGATCTACTTCTCTGTCAAAGACCAACAATAGCCTTATAGGGCCAGGGCAACTTGGGGCAAAAAGGTGAGAACTATCCTCAACTACTGCAAGTAAAAAGAGTGGATTCCTTTGGGATCTAGGAGAGGGTTGTGAGTATTCAATTGAGAGAAAGAGAGATAGGTGCAAACTAGCCCTACTCTACCTTAAATTTATCAGGCGAACACTTAACAAGTAGATGCTACTATTCCCATGAATGAATATATACATGGAGAAGTTGTCTTAACAGATCCAAAATGAAACTGAAGATTGGTGAAAACAACTATAGGAGGGTAGGTCTATCTAAATGCAAGTATATAATTTGAACTAAGCCACTTTGAGAATCGACAAGCTGGCAAATAATGACTAGTTACTTTTTTAACATAAATAATAGTGGCCCTTCTATTTTTAGGAAGTAATTTTGATTAATTTTCTATAAACACTA
This sequence comes from Alisma plantago-aquatica, assembly GCA_963693085.1. Lineage (NCBI taxonomy): Eukaryota > Viridiplantae > Streptophyta > Magnoliopsida > Alismatales > Alismataceae > Alisma > Alisma plantago-aquatica. The sequence goes on from OY856411.1 coordinate 879,697,360, forward strand.
GCAGTAAACTATTAAGTATACTTATATGAATTGATACTATAAGATGAAAATATCCTGACCAATACCTCCTTTGACTACACTCTCTCCTGAATTCATGAACTAATAATGATTGGAACGTATGGGGCGATGGGGTTTAATAGGTGTATATGACCAAATATCCTCTATGACACAGTTCATCACTACTAGAAAAATAGGAACTCGCTAAGTATAACTTAACTACATTTCCATTGGATGTCATTAGAAATAACTCTCCTTTACATGTTATAAGAAGTGTATAAAAATGTAGTTGTTCATCTCACTCAATATTTTTCCATCCCACTTTACACACCCAAATCTCCCTCCAATTTTGTTCCCACAACCCCCACCAAGATGCCTAGTTTCTATCTACCTTTCCCACCCTCACCTTCTTCTCCTCCACAACAACCTTCATGCTCAACCAAAGATCTCATCGCTTCCTCTCTTCATACATAAAAATCTCTGTCATTTTCTTCTCCCCTATCTTTACTTCCCCCACCTTCTCATCTTATGTCCTCCTCTATGGTTCTTTATTTTTGTGGAAATCCTAGCTGAGGCTCCATGCTATTCCATAGCCATGACTTCATTAGCCCCTTTTTTCCCACCAAGTAGGGTAGTCTTTATTTCTTTCATCAGGAGGCTCCAACACAATAATGTCCACCTTCTCATGAAATTCAAGCACTATGTAGACAACATTCATCCAAATATTACAGTTCTGTGAGTTAAGCTTCACATAAGTGATCTATGATTGGTCGTTGTAGACGACTGTAGTGGAAGCAATAGGCTTGGCATTTGCCAAAGTGAAAAATCAAGAAGACAATAGTAGACAATGAATGAGTTGACGTGTCAAGGGAGAAACACACCATGTCTGAGTCATGCATGACGTGTCTGTATTTCTACATGTCATGTGAGTTGACAGAAAAATACTCCAGGTGCTCAACACGCCATGTCTGATTTCTTTTCACAAGCCGTGTGAGTTGCGAGAGACCTCTGACAGAGTTTTCACACATCGTGTTTCTAGGGGATACGTTGTATCTAGTTTTAGAGGCGTAACTTTCACCAGCTAGGACACGCCATGTCAGGGATGAGAGATGTCGTGTCTTCCATAAACAACACTGTCAAAACATAAGTCTTTGATGGCAACACACTTTGTCGCCTGGAATACATGTAGTGTTTGGCGGTGGCAGACGTGTACGTTGACGGGAATTGACTCAATCAAATAGTGAGGAAGAATTCCAGGAGGATGTGCTGGAGAGAGGATGGTACCTAACAAAGGCCAAAGGGTATCTTGAGGATGTCATTTCTCACAAGTAGGATATCCCATTTACCATAGTTTGCCAAGGTGTTGGTCGAACTTCCCAAGCCAAGAATCGTCACTCAAATGGACAAGAACGTTGACCTTCAAAATCTACAGGGTTCATCCTAGATCTACACAAGAATGTTGAAAGAAATGTTGAGGTATATCTTTATACTGCCTTTGTATTTTTTTGGGCTTATCCTAATATTCATAGTATGAAATTTTTCTATCTTATTACACTATAGGTCAAAGGTATAATTGATACAGTATGCTAATACTTATGTTCTTCAGTTATGTACACAAAACCATATAAGGATACAAATTGGCCTATATTGTACATTAGGTTTTCATTCATGGAGATTTCAGTTATGTGTACAAAACCATATAATGATACAAAGGGCTTTCCATGTCCCATTTTCTATTGTTGGTCTGGTCCATTCATCCTTTTTAGGCCTATAAATTAACTTGAATTTCTACATGAAAGTTTATCTAAACTGAAGTTATGTGATTGACATTAGTTTTCATATGGACGATAACTACACAGCTCTCAAGAATCACATTAGTTTTCATATGGATGATCACTACGCACCTGTGAAGCATGCATGGATCCTCTTTTGTATGGGATTCCAGGAAGAAGAGCAGTTCTTCAGTTGTCTAATTTGATTTTCTAGTCTCTATAATTGCATATGCTTATGAGATGTCATCTTCTTTTGAAATGCTCAGGAGTTTCCTATTTGATTAAATAGTGACTAAATATTTCTGATTAACTTACTTAGGTTGCACTAAAATGTACAACCTCCTAGTAATACTATAACATTTGTTGTTATAATGAAAACCACTTATGGATTTTGAAATGTTTTCTAACACACTGAATTGAGCTATCCAATTCATATGCAGGGTGGCCAAGGTTCATTCTCTTTGTTCTCATTGTATTGAGTATATATCTACTGCAACACAAAATTAGTAAGTCTACTTTCTAGTCTTGACATAGTATTGTTGCTGGCAATATTATAGAAAAATTAGAACATGGGTACATGAGTAGTGGATGTAGACTAAATTTTTGTAGAAGTGCCCTTGGCTGTAGATAGTTATTGGCAACTACCCTTAGGACTTACCCACATTAGCTCACATGCAATTATTACATCTAACTCAAAGTCAAGATGAACTCTCTTAGATCTTTTTTCAATGTCAAACTGACCCTACTGAACTAGTGATGTCATCATGGTCTCACACATAATAATATGTAATATAAGAGACCAAGAAATGCATTATTAGAGCTTTCAATGATCAAAATCTTGAACCTTATTACATGTGTGCCAAATGTACTGAATTCACATTCATTTCTAAATGGGTTTTGGATTTCCTAGCTACACATAGTAACTTTTAAAATGACAACCTAGCATTCATGCATTTTAGTTTCATTCTTGAAGGAATATCAATTGGTTGCCTTCTTTGAGTGACTTCCTAATGTGGAACCAACATTTTCAACTAATTCTGGAAGCTACTAAACATATTACTGCTGTAAAATCCATTGTTTGTCACGTATTCATATAACTATCAATAAAATATTCTACTGCTAGATTTGATCAAGAAGTTGTTGTTGTTGTCATAGACAGACTTGAAGTGCACATGGATGAAAACTTTCATGCCAATATGTCATTTGATGGCTACATGATATGCTTATCTATTTATGTTCCAGATTTGGAGAATACATACTTGTGGATTCATCATCATCTGGCTGTCATCCAATCAATCTATTTTATTATAAATACATATTGTTGTATGCTTATCTATTTCTATTACCCTTGTTAGCGGTCTTGTGATTTGCTGCATCTTACTTTTATTATTGTAAATTTATCCATCTAGTGCACATTAAGACATTACAAGATGCATACTGACAAAAATGTGGCATTAGTGACCAGGTATGAAACAATTATTACCACCATGCTTGAAGAGGACAACATGACATATGATAAGAGTACATGTTATTCTCTATTATACATGAGCTATTGATTATTTGGGATGGAATAGTTCTTATTTGTAGACAACCCAACCAACATTTGTTTCATGGTATGCAAATGCATGGTATTGCTGATTATTATTATCCTCTTCTATTAAATCCATAATGTACAAGTTTGATTCAGCCCCTGTTGATTGGAAAGAAGCATCAGAGTTTTGATTGCATATCATTATTGATTGGGAAGAAGCTTCAAAATTCATGATAACAAAACTCGTTTTGTTGATATCATGAATATATATAAAACATGAATTAAATGGTTTTATAATTTTTTGTGTTGACTATTTTCTCTATTCAGTGTTTCTATGAAGATTTTGTCAGTTCTACAGAGGCATTATGCCTTTGGTTGGTGTTTTTTAGTTCACGCAGTAGTTTCCTATGGTTATTTTCAGTTCATTCAAAACTTCTGTCTTGAGCATCCTGTACTTTATTCTTTACTCTTAAGGTTCTCCTGATCATGAAAAGAGAGGAGATACAAACTATGAGTCTTGTTTTGCAGAGGTTTGAGGATGGTTTATGCGTTCATGGATGGTCAGAGTTAGCCTGAAACTCTCTTCCTATAATTTTTTATGTGTTGCAGGTGATTACTATTTTTGTTTTTTATCTGAAGCGTTATTTGATTTAAATTAAGGCACTTGTGGTTTTGTAAAGGTCGTGCTCTTGGAGAAGTGTATTTGGTTTTGTACGAGCCTATGATTTAATATGTATTGAGATTGGGCTCATCATCTTCTCTATCCAGGGAAAACTCTACGACCTTTCCACCAAAAGGTGAGAATCTCTTACATGTCATGTTTCTATAGCACTAAATATGATAATTATTCATTTTTTTAATTGAGTGAATTTTTTTATACCAAATAACATAGTAGCTAGTTGCATCAACACAAAAACTAGCAGATAAAGAAAAGCCAGACCGATCTGGCACAAAGGCACTTAATGTATCAAAATGAATTGTTTATACTTACACCTCCCTTGTAAGTGTTTGGGTCTGATTTCACCATCCCAAGACTCTTTTGTGGCTCACATTTCACATCTAAAAAGTGCATTACTAAGTTTTTGTGGAGCTGATAGCTCCATAAAATGCTTATCTTCCTAATACAACCTTTTTATCCTAGTTGCTTGTGCACCCATGTTCATCTTAACCTATGCTTAGTCAGATTCCAAGTCCAAATCTGCAGGTGTGCTTGCCTTAATGGTTCTTTCTTACCATTCTTGATGGTTAATGTTGGAGCTCCCTAGATACCTTCTATATGTTAGATTTAGTAGCCATCGAATGTCACAAAATTTACAGCATTGTATGCAGTGTTGTTGCACTTCTGTGCTCCTAATCCCTGGCATGGGTTCTCTTGAGTAGCTATCTTCAACATCTCATCTCCTCAAAGACTTTGTTACTTTAGCGCTTGGGGCACTATGAATTAATTTACCTTCTCTAAAAATTAATGTATGACAACCAGAATATATGTGATCACTACGTCTTTGTATTGGAATAAAGTAAGTAGTCCATTGATGCAAAATGTGCCATGCAACTTCAAATGTTGTTGCACATGTCTATTTGTTTAGATATGTCAATTTTTCTACTGGACATGTCTATTTGTTTCTATATCATGTTTGTCTTGCTAGTTAGATGAGCTCCTTCTCTTTGGCTCGTGAATGGCATGAAGGGTTTGTTAAGCCTCAGTTTAATAGTGGTTTGAAAGCTATTTCTAAAGCTTTGTGTTTGTTTTGTTGTTGTTGTGTGATTGAGCTATCTCACTTGTTGCATGTTTGTATCTATATGCAATTCTAGTCATTTAATTTCCTTTCAAACCTATTTGGAAGATTTTTGTTAGTGAACCTTGTTCAGAGCTCTTGGTGGTTATTACTATTGTGATTCTTGCTGATATCTGTTGTTGATTCCTCTATTATTTTCTATTTTACTAGCCTTAGATGAGCTTTCAAACTCTTTCTGGTTTGAGCCCGAATCTGAATCTGAATCTGAAGTTTCAGATCTTTGTCAGCTCAGATTAGATTGAAAGGGGCTTGCGGATGTCTGGTTTTGTTGAGAAAGATACAAACTCCAGAAGAGCTATACATTAATCAGTTTTGAGTTTGTCACTCTGGTCCCTTGGTAAGGGGCTTGCGGATGTCTAGTTTTATTGCTAAAGATACATACTCCTTTTGAAGAGCTATGCCTTAATCAGGTTTGAGTTTGTCACTCTGGTCCCTAATGACCTTTCTTACTTTCATGAAAATCCTTTTGTTTGTTGTGTTTCTCCTTCTGAACATGGTTGTAGGATTCTTTAGGGGGCACCGAAGGGTCGTGTGCTTGGGTTTCTGAACTCTGAAGATTGCAAGGTTTTAGGTGGCCCTCTTGTCATCAATATGCACTGTCAGATCTGTATAGGTCATCTTAGCTGCCTAGTCACCCCTGAAATATAAGCACTCAATTTTGATGTTCTTTGTTAAAAATTCTACAACTTTGTTTATGTATTAGTGGTAGGGTGTTTTTCTCTTCCATAGTGACTCTATAGCCCAATCTCCAAGATCCAAGGTTAATTGATGTATCACTATCACATTCATAATACAGGATAAAAGAACAACCTATTGGGTTGACTATCTCAAAGGATTTCTAATGTGATTGTATCAAAGGTACCTATATTGTTATTTACTAACTGTTGTTTGTCATCACTAGTTGTGAAATAGTTCTTCCTCTTTTGTTTCACATATGTCAAGTACGCATTATTACATTTACTAGTTATGCACTCTGTTTTGAGCTTCCTAAATTGATTACAACTAATTCTATTATGTTGCTTTATGTGCATCATATATTTATGCTAATAAAATATATTTAGAGAATGCAATTGCATATATTTATGCTTCTTTTTGAAATCTTTTAGTTCTTTATTAGATTCTTTCTCATGTAGCAATGTTGTCAGTATGTCTAAATTCTCATAAACTAATCTACCAGAAGGTACATCTTGTAGCTGAAAAGTGGCACCATCATATATGCAAACAAACAGGAGAACCTCAGGGGATCATACCAGAAGGTACATCTTGTACATTTAAATAAGAATTATTAGTAGAAACCATAGGTCTATGAAAATCACATTGCCCCTCAGGAAGCAATCTTGAATTTCTTATATTAGAAAACAGTTGTTGTATGATCAGTATTAAGTCTTCATGCATGATTAAGTAATAAAATGTTATTTTATTATTACTTTGCTAGAGGACATATTTTTCTCAAGGTCTTATACACATCCCACGATCCTTGTATATATTTTTCCACTATAGCACTAGTCAACAACTTTGTTTATAGATTTCCATGGGAAAACCATGTTATCTAAACCCTACTTTTTCTATATGGTTCCATATTCTAGTTTTGTCAATCCCTATTTTGAAGATTTGAAGGAATTTTGACTTTCTTTTGCTACTAACATCATTTATCATTGGGAATCATGCTTACTGTTTAATGACATAGAAATGTTTGTAGATTCATTATCTGTGATGATGATGTTGTCTTTTGCAGATTAAAGTCATACAATTATGTTTCTTGGATGTCTTGGTGGTTTCTCTGATTGCTGATAACCAAGTACTCTAGTTGCAGTAGTCATTTTCTTACAAGTTTTCTTCTTTTGTTTCTGCTGCATGATTTAACTTAGTGAATTTTTGCAAATCCGTTGCCTTTTAGTAGGTGTTGCTTGATTATAAATATTCTACTGAAGATCATTCTACTGATCTCACCTTAATGCCTGCTAAAGATCCTGCTAATAGTTGGAAGGAATATGTAAGCGCTCATGAAATATCCATGCTTCCTTGGCTTTTATATCAAGACATAAATATATTTTACAGATTCTTGATTCTTATTTGAGACAGAGACTTGTAGTTGATTGCAACTGATACAAACCGTGGTTGTAGATACTTGAAATGTGTTTATGTGCCCAAGGGATTTCTACTCTACTATTGCAATCATGCAACTTTGAATCCAGTATGTGTTTGTCTATCTAAATAGTTGTAAGCTTTTTAATATCAAGCTCTCTACTACTGCAATCCTGTTTAGCAGAGTTTCCATTTGCAGTTCACTTTCATCGCCATCTACTGGGATTGTTGTGTGGTCACAGAGTTGTCCTTAGCTTTTCGACTAGGAGGCCTACTACAATTTTAGAAGTGAGATGTAGTCCTCATATGCAATTAGAATCGGATGGTGATGGTGGACCAGACCAAGTCCTAAAATGGTAAAAAATATACACTAAACAAATCATCTCTTGTCATCTACCTTTCTTTATGTGATTAAATATTGCAGGTTAAGATTCTATCCATGCTTAAAGATTGTACTACTTTGAGGGAAGAGCAAGAATTACAGAGATTGCGAGTAAGGTGCGGCTTAAAAATGAATGAAATAATTATTCTATTCAATGGCTGCAATTTTGATACATATATGATGTAGGATAAAAAAGGCCTCAATGTCAACTTATTGCTAAACAAGAATCCCTCTTTGGGTCTAGATCAAGTCCAAAAAAATAGAGTACAAAGAAGATTCCTAGAACATCTACGTATGGTCCAAGTTGTAAAAGAAAGATGTCACTACGAGGGGCGATGCTACAATATTCAAATCAAGACTTCTTCCATTCAACAAAATTGACCCACTCATCAAGGAAATCAGATGAAGGGCCAACGTGTCACAAGGTCACAACTTTGTGCAATACAAGAACCCATGCTATCGCCAACTCATTGAACAAAAGGAGAATACAACAACGATTCTAAAACTGTTCGAGAAAGATACATACTCTTTTTCCAAGATGCGTGTAGACCTCACCGAATTTATTAGTATATGTATATCCTTTTCTTTGTACACATTATGTAATAGGGGCAAGGTATACATCCTCCCCATGTACATTTGATGTTTTAGGATAAATGAAAGTAAGTTTGATGGCATAAAGAGCATAACTTGGTGTAACTACTACAAATTTGTTAGTAAAAGAGCTTCTGGACTAATTACACAATATATGAATAATCAAACTATACATATATGTATATGTGGCACTACATATGTAGCTAGTGCATAATCCAACTACATATACATGTGTGAAGTAGATGTTGCCTTTCCCTACACATTAACTACATATAATTTGTATTAACTTCATGTTTTTGCTACATACTGACTATATATACAATTGTAGGCATATATTTAGCTATAATTATACCTATATTTAAATATGTAAGGACAATATCTAGCTACGCTTTTGGATACATATGAATTTGTAGCGAATGGTTTATCTAACTACATATTTGAAAAATATAGTTAAAGGCTTTAGCTATACGAGCATATACTACAATTTGTATGTGTAAAGAAATATGTAGTCAAAGCCTTTCGCTACAAAATACGGGGTTTTCGCTACAATTTTTTATAGTTAAAGACCTTTTTTAGTAGTGATAACCAACTAGGGTTGAGCTATAGGTATTTTGTAGCATTTGGAAACACGATTGTGTTCGTCACCGGTGGACCATCATTTATGGCTCATTGCAATAATTTCTTACGATGAGAAATGAGTGTGTTCGGTAGAGTTTACCTATCGCTCCTAAGAGAAAACACAATGTAAAATGACATCGACAGTAAACTGTGCATTTGGCAACATGATTGGTAGTGACTGGCCCATTGCCTGTGATTGCCCGTCATTGCCCAAACAAACTCCACCTCTTTGCCAAATGGATCATTTTTTTCTATAACCTAACAACCCTACATAAACATCCAAAAAGTCATAGGGTACAAAGGGTAGGTCCACTACACCTTTATTTTATTTCACATATTCCTAGTCACTTCTTCATAGACAAAACTAGGGTCAAGATTCTATTCTAGAAAATTCTAGGGTTACTCTACTAAAACTTCACATATCTCTTCGTTGTGACTTTGTTCAAGAAAACCCCGAGAAAATCCAGAAAACATTATTTTTTATACATATAGTATCACAAGGAAAATAATTGTTGTGAAAGATTTTGTGATTGAAAACTGAAATGATGACCCAAATTGATTGCGAGAACCAAGTTACAATTTTCCATAATAATATCTCCTTATCCTACCAATTCCTCATCCTCTTAAACTAATACCATCCTCAATTCAAACCTCATATCATCCAAAGATACTTGTCACCATTAACATTTATGCTAAGGTAAGATCACCTAATACTTCATCACATTAGATTTTACGAAACATGGTTGAAATGTGCACCTCATACCAATCTTTCATCACCTCATGAAAAGCATGTCACTTCTATAGTAAACATCTCACTTAGAGAGTGACTATATAAGGTAAGGGTTCTAACTAGGGAGACAAAATTGAAATTGTCAGATTCTGACTACTATAGCTCTAATACCATGTTGTATAGAGTGGGACTCGAGAGGGGATCCACTCTCTACTAAAAATTTGAAGAATAAAACATCCACTCCAAACACACACAAAAGGGTATGCTGGAATAGGTGTAAAATTTTCAAATCTCAAATAATGGTATACAAAAGACCAAAGTGTAGCAATGGAAGAAAATTTTGTGACTATAATCAACTTTACAAAGTACATCATCATCTTCCATAAGGGTTTACATGTAAGATACAACATAAGGATCTAAGTAGAGGGAAATCTAAACCACATCAAGATTGTCTCCCAGATTTAACTCCTTAAGCTAAGTCCATAACTTCATTTCATGTACTGCTTCGTCCTTCACCTAGGGTTGGAAGCATACCCCAACAAGAAGAGAAAATAGATGATATCAACAAAAGCTGGTATGTGCATACTAAATAGGAAATTGAGCAATATGGGGAATAAAGGACATCAAATATAAAAGGCTTCCCATAGAAAAGTAAAGGAATACCCAAAAGGGGCAATCACCTAGTATGATAAAGGAGATACTTGCCATAAACAAAATAATAAAGTTGTGCCACACAAGCACATATAAAAGAATTAGGGCATACAACCCATAATATCATCATCAACCTGCATGAATGTGAGATAAGAATAACACTAGAATAATATATAGACATTGGCAGCCAAGTCACATAAACTTGAAATCTGATAGAAAATTCCACATAACCAAACTCTGCAACATATAAAGTGTGGGCCAAGCCTCATAAGCTTGAAACTCGGTTATGGGGCACATAACCTCCATCCTTAACATATAATATGGGTGCATAATCCAAAAACCAAAGTAATTACACTACTCTAGGGCTATTGAATCACATAATCATGCATAATGTAGAGGCAAGTAAAAAGTATAGTCAGAATAATCAACAGTGTCACCACATAAATGACAATACAAGTAACAACCACATAAGTGGGCATATGAAGCACAAATCATTATGTAGAGTTCCATCATTAACAAACATAAGATAGAGTTCAATATAATATCAAACCAGGTAGCAAGATCACAAGATCAAAACAAACAAATTATTTGACAAGAAACATATTCTAAAAGAGAAAGGAATATTGTGTAGGTCAACTGTCTATAGGACCAAGAGAAAGATAAAGTAGGTGAACTTCTCAAATAAATAATGTAATTGAAAACATACCTCACTTCAAAGTCTAATAGTCCAAACTCATTCCTAGATCCAAGCCTAGGTCTCTAAAGAACCTGTTATGCATATATTTAGATTTAGGTTAGATTTACATTAATTACTTATACCCTAAAAACATTTTTAATCTATGAATTAGGTTATCAAAACCACACCATGTTTTAGATTATATTTTCCTGAATTCAAAACATATTTATTACATTTTTCTTACTTATAGATTATTAATTATGAATTTTGTAAGTTATAGTTAAAAATCCATAAAAACCACATATTAATTAATTTGGAATTAGATGATAAAACCAACACCATTAGATAGAAACTCTTTTTCTGAATCCAACAACTATTTATTTGTAATTTTTGGTTAATCAAAGAATTAGTTCTGAATTTCCAAAATCAGACCAATAAGAAAATTTCAAAAAGCCAACTAGGCAAGAAAATCCATAAGAGAGGAAGAGAGAGAGAGGGAGAGGGAGGCGCACTGAGTTGATCCAATGACAGATGGCCAACTCAGCCATACCACTTCAACACAAAGCACTTATGAGCACAAAGCAAAGAGCAAACCTGGGTGAAAAGACAACTTTTCCCTTAGTTAAAAAAACAAAATAGAAGAAAATCAAGGGTGAAAGGGTACATGAGCAATTAGGATTCATACCTTTTCATACAAGACCACCATGTCCCTGAAGTAGGTCAATGACTAGAATGTAAAGATTATTGTGCACTGCCAACTACCAAACTGGCCCATCCCTTGAGAGCTCCTAGGTCAGCCAAAGCCAAGAGAAACCTAAGAACGATGTGCAAGTGCAGAGGGATCTCACTATCTGCGGTTAGTCAGAAAACAAAAGGAATAATGGGAAAGGAATTGAGAACTTGAGGCACACCGGGGCGTGCATGCAATGGAAGACAAATAATCAAGTTACAATGCAATTCACTATCTAATTAATTGGGACAAGGTGACCGGAGTTTTGAGAACTGGATCACCATCAACGAAGAAGAAAAAAAATCTTGCACTGCTTCGCAAAGACACCTTCAGACTGGATTGGGTGTGGGGAAGAATCACATGGTACCTGTATAAGCTTTGGAGTCCAAAAAGCCCTACTTTCGTAGCCTGATCTGCCATCTGCAACTTCATGGACAAAGGTAGAGGAAAGGGGGAATATGCATTTTCACGAGTGTACGAATTAGGGTTCATATCCCAAGTCTACATAAAGTGGTATCATCTCTTGATTCTATTGGGAATCCTACATCCCAACGAGATTGGCTGTATCGTGAGAAAATGATGATGAGATCGGGGTCCAAAACTCCCCTGAAGTCCATCATGATGCGAAAGGTAGGGGATAATACCACCACCTTTAGATCCTTATCCAACGATCCTAGGAAAATATGAGTTTTGCAAACTAACGGTGTGACATTTAAATTAGATTAATTGTATCCCAATCGAATTAGACTAAAGTGTGATTAATTAATTATGTCATTTCTTTCCAAATCCAATTAGGGGTTCAAACATTATCTAATTAACCTAAAAATTTTCATGTAGGATAATTAAGACATGTAGAATCCAATTTTGATGAAACTTCACCCACAAGTAAATATTAGTATGTTGGATATGAACCTACCATTAATTTCACCCTTTAAAGTAATCTAGTACATCATTTAATGTTTTGAAGATTATATACAATATATCTCTCTTAATTTTCACCTTTACATTAAAGATTTTCCAAATTGGATGAAAATTGACACATAGGTTAATTTTAACATGTAAATTACGAATTTGAAGTTTGTTTCCTCTTTTGAGATTTCCTTTGGGAGATTTGTCACAATTAATATTTTGGCCCATTCTGATGTTATTTCATCAATACTACTATTTATTCATTCAATTATGTTATGTAGCTCCATATTACCACCAAAAGAGTTATGTAAGATTATTTTGCTTGAAATCCTATATATTCATCATTTATCTTATTTGGCATATTTTATGTGTCCCTTTATTGGCCTAAAGACTAATGTCAGAACATTAGATTATATTTCTCTTCATGCCTATATGTTAGGGTGATTTATACATGTACTAGCATCTTAAGGTTTCAAATAACCTCTTTTAGGTTCAACTTCAACCTTGTTTGGTCAAATCTAAGGAACCAAGAACATTATCCTCCAAATCATGGGATTAGGGTTTCCTGAGTCATAAAGCTAGGTTTTGGTATGCTACAGAGTAACCTTATTCTATGTTGGATCCCTTTAATGCGTGGGACCATGTTAATGAACATCTAATGACTACCTTTGAACTAAAATTGGTCTTGTATGCACTTACATGTTATGATTTGACCAACTTTGGTACTTTATCCTACCTTGTCTACATGAAACCATTTAATATCGAAATCAGTAAGAAAAGGGATGCTTTGTGCCATAGTTGATGGATATCTTGTACCTCATTGCCTTGAGTAACTCGAAGACTCACCTCTGTACAATTTTATGCCCTAAATTGAGATGATGAGTACTTATGTAGATGGAACCTAAATGCTTGTGAGAAATGTTGTAGCATACTCATATGCACTCATGTTTTACGTATGACAACTAATGTGATGCAAATACACATGTTGTTGGTTTGACTCTAATCTTTCTGAATAATTCTCTAATGATTACCATGTTATATTAGGACTTTAATTTGTAGTCCTATCATTCTATATCTCTAAATTCCCCATGCACCTTAATGCTCTATTTTAATCATATGATATAGAAATATGATGCTAATGCATGAGATTGATCTAATATGCCTAGTTATGATCTTACATGATCGAACATTAATGAAAATATAAATAATATGCTTCCCCTAGTTTTAAAGAAGAGTTTATCCTCATTTTATAATACTCATAATGTGGATGGTTCACCTAGACCTAAGTCTTAGTGTTAATATCTACACTATGTTGAATCAATGTGTGCATGTTTGGAAGTTTGGAACTATCTTGAACTACTTGATGTATAGGTTTAGGAGAACATCCACATGAAATATTTCGTGTTCACATTAAACAAACCCCTTTGAAGTAAGACACCACGCTAAATCTCTTCTTTGTGAGGTTCCCTTGGTTTGAATCATCTCTAGGGATCTTACTCAAGAATACATGACTTATGCTCTACTCACAAGGTACAGTCAATCTCTTGACCCGACTATATTATTGGTATTGTTTGTATGTAAGGTCATCTGAATGCTTGGCTAGTAATTACTTGTTTGAGCTAGTGTTCTTATGATTACTACCATTTTTCTTATTTATACTATGTTGACAAACCTCAAACATAATCTAAATAAATTCATTATATAACGTTGTGCACCTGCTTGAATTCTCAAGATAAGGGCACACAGTATGAATGAAATAGGGTTAGCTAGTTGACTTCGGTCTTGAGGTCCCTCACGTATAAAAGGGTAGCTAATCTTGAGCACCCTTACAGACCTCTCCTTTAGAAGGAATGCGATGCAAAAGATAGAACGTGAGTAGACGTCTGGGCGCCGCCACCCCCGATCATGAAACCAACATTTCCAACAAATCTGGAAGAAGAAGGGCGATGATGTTGCATATCCACACTCTTCTAAACCTCATCTTCCAAACAATCCTAGGGCTTGGGCAGAGTTTGTGAATGGGGCCTTCTCGGAGGATCTTTATGCCCTAGAAGCTACGTTTGTCCCGACAAAGGATGGTAAACTACTATTTTTGGCTTCGGATTTTGTTCCTAACGATCCCAAATGGAATTTCTATCTAGCGGGATATATCATGGACTTCATTCCTCATTTACCTTCTTTTGAAAACTACCTCTGATGTTTGTGGAAACCGCTTGGTTCTCTAGAGGTGATAGGTAGAGGAAATGGACTTTTCATTATTTGATTCTCTACTACTGAGAATCTAAATTTTGCTAGTAGTTTGGGTCCCTAGTATATTCAAGACCATCCTATTATCCTATCTCCATGGAAACCTAGTCAAGAGATCTCTAAGATTGTTTTCAAAGATTTTTCGACCTTGATTTGTATATATAATCTCCCTATTGATTTTTGGGATAAGAAGATGTTTGAACATATAGGCTCCTTCATGGGTACTCCAGTGTGTGTTGATGAAGACACCAAGTTCTATTCTAGATTGGAGTACGCAAGGATATGGGTTATTATTCCATCATCTTCTTCTTTCCATGTATTCATTAATCTTAAAGCTGATGATGGTTCCTCTTTCAAGGTGGATCTATTCTACGAATGGATCCCTAATATTTGTCCCAAGTGTTCATTTTACAACTGTGAAGGTAATGAATGCAAAATCTCTATTGATCCAAACATGTCTGATCTGGTTGGATTTCTGTTGGCGAAGACTACTGAAGCTGTTACCGCTTCTTCTTCTACTGAAGTCTCTATAAATGACATTCCATGGTGATTCCTCAACAAGTTGCTGATTTGGTTGTTTTGCCTAAAGGGAAGAAATCTGTTCCTTCTACTCCCTTCTCTATTTTTTATTCTTGCAAGGAAATCTTCTCTTTTTTTAGGTATAGATATTACCTCCCAATCTCCTAAACTTAAGAATAATAGAAAAGTCAATTCAAGCATGTTTCAACGACTCTTGTTCTCTCCTTCGGGTTTCCCTTCTCCTGGTGGTTTGGTTATTATCAATGAAATAAATGATGAGGCTGACATCTCAACAACCAAGGGTATCAAATGAATCCTCCCCTACATATGTCCTCTTGGAATGTTGGAGGTATCTGAAAAATGGTTGCTGGTATCCAAGAGGAGATTAGTAGGTTACAAAGTGACATTATTATTTTTGTTGAGACTAAGCTTAGAAGAGAGAAAACTCTGATGTTTTTATTAAGACATTACAATGGCTATAGTTGGATTGCCAATCACGACTCCCATGTTTTAGGTAAAGTCCTTATTCTTGGAAGGAAGACTCCTATGATATTATGAAATTAAAGGAAATAGATCAACTTATTCATACTAATGTTCATCTTGGTGATTCCACTTGTTGTCTTACTGCAGTGTATAGACACAATGGTGATAATTATAGGGTTGGCCTATGGTCTTCTATCTCTGAATTAAATGAGTGTATTAGTTCCCCTTGGGTCATCATGGGTGATTTCAACGCTGTTAGGAAGAAAGAGGAGAAGATTGGTAGGCATCCTCCTTCAAAAAAAGAAGATTGGTAGGCATCTTCCTTAAAAAAAATCTATGGTTGATTTGAATGATTGTCTCCTTGATTGTAACCTCTTTGAACTTAACTTGCATGGTCCATTTTTCACATGGGATAATCATCAACAAGGGCTTGATTATACTACTACAAAGATTGATAAAATTATTCATAACTCTGACTTTCTTACTATTAATTCTGAGATTTCTGGTCATGTTATTTTTAATACGGTTAGTGATCATTGAACCATCTCTCTAAAGCTTGGTTCTAGTAGGAAAATTAATCCCCCCTTCAAGCTTATTAATGCATGGTCCAGGTACACAGATTTTCTTGATATTGTTAAAAATGCTTGGAGTCTAGATGTTTAGGGCCATGCTATGTATATAATTTATAGAAAGCTCTACAATTTCAAAGTTAATTTGAAAAGTTGGAACTAGTCTTCTTTTGGTGATATTTGTTCAAATGCTTGTATTGCATTGTCTGAGGCTAGGATTGCTCAATCTAATTTTGATTTGGATCCTACGAACCTCGCTTTTAGAGAGATAGCTGTTGAAAAAAGGAAAGTAGTTTGTCTAGTGGAGCTTGATGAGGAATCCTTTTTCAAATAGAAATCGTGGATCCAATGGTTTAAAGAAGGTGATAGTAATAAAAAATTCGTCTATACGTCTATGAAAACTAGAAGGATTTGTGAGCAGATTAGATCTCTATCTATTGGTGACTCCCTGTCTCATGACCCTACTGAAATCCGTTCTTCTATTCATGGTTTTTACTCTTCTTTTTTTAATGACAAAGATGGTGGCTCTGTTTGGAATAGCCTTTGGGAAGGGCCTTCTTTAAGTGATCCTCAAAAAGTTTTTCTTACTTCTTTTGTTTCCCAAGATGAAATTGATGATATTATTACTAATATGAAGGAGGATAAGGTCCCCAGGCCTGATGGCTTCCATGGTGTTTTTCTCAAGAAAGTCTAGCCTATCATTGGGGCTGATGTCATACTTGCTATCAATGAAATTTTTGTTAATGACAAGTTGCTTTTGGAATCTAATCACACCTTTATTTCCCTTATTCCAATGAATGGTGATACTTCTGATATATAAAACTGGAGACCAATAGATCTTTACAATTATATCTACAAATTCTCTAAAATTCTAGAAAATCATCTCCAGGTGGTCTTTCCTTCTCTAGTGAGTATTAATCAGTGTGCTTTAGTTAGAGGTAGATCAATCGAAGATGCTATTCTTCTCACTAATAAAATCCTTAGTGATTTTACTAAGGTGTCTGATAAAATGTGCCTTTAGGTGGATTATCCAAAGCTTATGACTCGGTCAGATGGAAATACCTTTCTTATATTCTTTTTAAAATGGGCTTTCCTATTTTTTAGATTGGATGGATTGAGGAGATTTTCATGTCTTCATCCTACCAGGTTCCTGTAAATGGTGAACCCACAGTTTCCTTTAAGCCTTCAAATGGTGGAGGGTGATCCCATTGCACCCTATCTTTTTGTCTTGGCTAGTAGGGGTTCTCAGTTCTTCTTAATCACAGTCTAGTTAACAATGATATTACTCCTATTCATGCTTCTAAAGATGTTAATGCTTCCCATCTTATCTTTGTAGATGATTTAATGATCTTTTCTAAAGATAACCCCTCTAATGATTCTAACATTAAGAGTGTTCTTTCCTCCTTTGGTAACATGTCTGACCTTCATATTAATTTTCAGAAGAGATCTATTTTCTTCAGTAACAGTGTTAATAAGATTCTCATTTCTGATATTCGGAACATTGGAGAAGGTTCTTTCCCTTCCAAGTATCTTGGTATTCCCCTCTTTACTGGAAAGCTTGATTGAAGCTACAATTCTAATCTTGTGGACATGGTTAAAAAAGGCTTGAAAGCTAGAAATCCATGTTTCTCTCCATGGTTGGCAGGCTGGAACTTATTAAGTCCACCATTTCTAGCATGCATCCTCACTGAATCCTTTCTTTTCTGATTCCCTGTTCTATTTTAGATGAAATTGACAAACTATGCATGGATTTTCTTTGGGGCTCGTCCAAAATTAAAAGGAGTTTACATTTGGTAAAGTGGGACTTTGTGTGCTTACCTAAATCTGAAGACGACCTTGCTCTATGAAGGAGTAAAGATATAGCTTCTGCTTGCCTTATTCTGAACGTCTGGGACATTGCAAGAAAGAAGGATTCGTTATGGGTTAAGTATATTAATGAGAAGTATTTAAAGAAAGAGTCCTTTTAGTCCATTAACCCTTCAACTAACTTCTCTTTGTTGTTTAATCATCTTCTTAGATGTCGGGATGATATTCTCAACTCTATTGAGTTTAAAATTGGAGATGGTTCCATGACTAGGCTTTGGCTTGACCCTTGGGTTAAAGGCAAATTCCTCTCTATTTTTTGGCAATGATATTTTCATTAAAGATGGCCTTCCTAGTGACTCTCTCCTCAGTCACATTATCTCTAATGGCACTTGGGACATTCCTACTTCTAGAAGTTCTAAAGATTTTGCCTCGACTATCTGTGGTCTCTATGTGTCCTTTTCTACTAGAGATCATTTGCTATTCTCAGGGAAGGAACATATCAAACTAAAGGATGCTTGGAATTTGGTTCATCTTTTTGGAGAGAAGATGATTCTTTTTGAGTGGATATGGAAATGTAAAGCTCCAAATCATTTTCTCCTCAGTCTTTGGAAGGTTGGTCATAATAGGCTCCCCACTCTAGATTTTGCAGAATGGAGAGGCTTCCAATTGGATTCTTTCTGTTTCTTATGTAGGTTGAGTTTTGAAGACACAAATCATATTATTTTTTATTGCGCCTTTACTGTTGATCTATGCTTCCTTATGGAGGAGTTATTCCCTAGTTTTTCCTATCCTAAAAGCTGGGAGAATTTTGTCTCAAATACTAACTGCAACATCAGGACTTATATCTCTTGTATTATACATCCTCTGTGGATGGAAAGAAATAGGAGAGTGCATAACAACTTATCTAAGTATTTGGGCAAACTGTGGAAGATTATTTCTGGGGATGCCTATGCTTTTTGTACTTAGTTTATTTGATCCTCCTTTTAGATCTGGTTTCATCTGTTCTTCTTTTCTTACTCGAGTTTTCTCTCCTGTCTCTGTGGTATCGGGTGATTCTTGATGCCACCTCCCTAATTATGGACTTTCTTTCTTCAGGAGCATCTAGTCCTTTCTTGGCTACTTTCTCTTATTCTGAGGTGCGGTTTCATTTTTTTCTTCTTCCAACTATCCTTGTGATAGTTTGTTACATGTGTTTTGCGATGGATGCTCTATTTTTTATGTTGTTGAGTCATCTTGTAGGTGTCAATTCATTCTAATCTCAGTTTTATGCTTGGTTCACTGGTGGATCTTGATAGAATACACTACGTATATCTTTACAGTTTCATACAATGTTTAGTTACATTTTTTATTTTTCTCATTTCTCGGCTTGAGAAAAGAAGCATTTTATATACCACTTTTACAAAAATGAAAAAAAGGGACAGTAGGAGTTTGGGTGACCAACAAAAATGCTTTGAATGATTCAATGTTGTTAAGTTTTCTCGTCTTCTTTCCTCTTCTTGGTTATCATCATGTTATATCTAAGAAACTTTTACTTATACTCTTAATCTATTTACATGCCTTTCATAGCGTACCCAATGCACTTGTATTGTTATATTTTGTTTATCAATTTTGAGTTGCCAAGGATCCATGACACTCTAGAATCGAATGAAACACTAATGGTTTATTCTTGAATATAGAAATGGGTACATGTTTCTTTATTCCCTTCTAATATATTATTATATTTTGTTTTTACTGCTTTTACATATATATTGCCTATGTGAAATATTTGATCCATTCTAAGGACGGACGCCCATGTCCACTTGCCTTTGGCTGTGTAGCCATTAGGAGTGTAGACTTAGGGTAATAAATGGATCCTTTATAGTTACATATATAAATAGGCAAAAAATTATGAATAATAATATATCATATGTCAGAAAAGTTAATATTTAGCTTTTACATGTATTTTTAAGGTAAATGCTAATACACAACAGGTTGTACACAATAAACTACTCTAGATTTGGCCTCAAATACATTAATTCTTTCGAGAACAACTTAGAAAATGTGAAATATACATTCTTCACATCCACTACACCATGTATATCTGGCATCATTTTAACGAGTGCTACATTGCGAACCCATGCTCTTAAGGAATGGGTAACAAATATCTTAGTACTTTATGAAGAAATCATTGGAATGCACTTGCATCTAGTTCTTGTGGTCTATTTTGAGGAGAGACAACATATTTTTACTGAAGCTAACTTATAGTGTAGATAATTTATAGATATAAACCATTCAATAAACATCAAAACCATTAATTCCTTTACAAATCTTGTAGGTGCTATCTTGAAGGGCAAAGTCTCATGCAATTCATTCACGATTGTGGATCAAGGAGATATGAGCAAGTGGCGTGCTTATAGTCGAGACCATGATGCAAGCATCTAACAATAATATGGACATAAGGTGTGTTTCGTCTTCCCTTTTTTTACACATAAGGTGTATCTCGTGCTATGAAAGGGTTTGAGGACATTCATTTATTTTTTAGACCTGAAATGGAGTGCTGCAATTCCATATCTCGACAAAGAAAAAAAGAGATATTTATATTAATAGATAAATGTATTTTGAGAAAGATAGACTGCATGGAAGAATATTTGTTGAAACTTGTTTTCATCATACTATACCAAATATTATATCAAGGGAAAAAATAATCAAAAAAATAAGTAATGAATAAAATGAATGATAATTATTTTGCAATGTCGAAAATGTTACTAGTCGAATTCATTACCATGTCAAAACAGTTGGGAAAGGAAAAGGATTCCGGCCCATGTCCTGGTTGGATTTGGACTTGATTTGGAGTTGACTTGATCTACCAATCCTAATAGGAGTCAAATCTAAAAGGAAAAGGAGATGGTTTCCTATGTGCACCATGGAATTCAAGTAGGATTCCTAGTTGCAACCATGTCATGGAGGCCTATAAACATAGCCCCCTGGGGAGGACATTGGATCATCCCTCCGGTTGATGTGTGATTCCTCCACTTACTTTTTGTTGCCTTCCGGTGGTAGACGCGTCAGAGAATAACAACAACAGGTAGAGATTTATTGGTTGATAAGAGAGGATCATAAACTTTTCCTTAAAGAAACGTAACAGCTTACAAATAGTGACACATTGGGTGTACAAATAGAGAAACTCCCTTGGTTGATAAGAGAGGGCCAACGAATTTTCCTTGAAACAAAGTAGCAGTTGGCGGTTATTACCCAAATTTAGGGGTAAAAAATATGGGAGGTGTGAGTTCTAATCTTTTTACATAGTTCTTATTGGTAGATATTGTCCCATACTTTTTTTCTTCTTGTCTTGAGGAGAGTTTTTCACGTTAAATTTGGTGTTTCATCTTTGGGTTTACATACTTGTCAGTAACGCTTCTGCAACAAGTTTTCATCACATTTGGGATCGTATGAGTACAACATCCCCAACAAGTGGAGCGCATGCTACTGCAACATACCAAATTTTGGAATTTTTACCTTTTGGCCCTCTTTCTCGTCTTTTCCTTTCATTTCTGTCCTCTTTGGCCTTTTTGTTTAATTTGTGAAGAATATGATGGCTTAATGAGCATTTGTTCACCTTTTCTCTCAATATTTGGGTTTATGCACAAATACCTCAATAAAAGATTACTAATGAGTTTAGTATGTAAAATGTCCACTCAAGTGATAAAAAGAATAAGTAAATTCGTGCAAGAACTTTCTAGTATCTTTTAGGATATGAAAAATAATGGAAATCTCGAAATATGCATAAAGGGGATGATAAATGTCATAATTGGAAATAATATGGAATATATTAGATAAGGGAGGATAATAAGGAATATCTTATTTCAAAAATCCTAAATAGAAAGGCACGAGATAATTTGATAACAAATTCATTTCTTAAACTAAAAGATACTAGTTGCCAAGTATCATATAATTTGAATAATATAAATAAATATATAAAGGCCTTTATTACAAGATAATAGGAAATAGGCCAAAAAAGAGAAATAAAATATCTAATGTCCTCAAAGTGGAAAACTAATTCCATATTCATACTCTAAATATTAAATAAGCCTTTGGGCAAGTTTTTTAATTAATTTGGAGGCTTTTTGGACAATATGAGAAAATAGGAGAGAGAAAGTGTGTAGAATGTTCCTTTTGATATATAATTAAATAAATGACAACAACATGATCTAATAATGCCAAATCATATCTAAGACATTAATTGAGACACGTGGGTGAAATTTCATCATATTTGGATAATTGTAGAGTCATAAATGAAGGAAGATAGAGGAAATAAAGAATAGCCTAATGATCTAGTTAAAGTTGCTCAAAATGTAAAATGAACTTTATATTCGGATTCTACGCATCGAATTTATCTTACATGTCAATTTTCATTTGATTTGGATTTTGTTTGAGCCTCCAAAAGAGGAGAGAGAAAAACATTTAATGTTGATATATCACAAGTCAAAATTTGTTTGGGCTGGGAAATCACATGTCACTCTGGCTTTGGACTCATCTGCCCATGATCCGACAGTGGAGAGAGAATCGTGGACCCACGTCCACCGATCAGACGAGTCTCGGTCGTCTCCTACCTCAGCTCGGCTAGGGGAGAGAGAGAAATAGTAACTCGATTTTTTGTTTTGCATTATCTCCGCAAATACTCAACCAAATCAAGAACTTTTTGTTGCTACAGATTCCTCGTAAGATTCCACTCCACTTTATCCCAAAATTTTCTCATTTTGATGAAAGTTCGAGAAATACCCAATTTGGCCGAAGCCACTCTCTCACCTCACATACACGAACCCTAAACCACATCTCCTCATCTATAAATACTTGCACCCCTCACATCGCCATCGCTTTTACAACTCAATGCAACTTCCAATTTTGGTTTTTGTCACCGTTTTGGCCTCGGTGAGCTTCTGAAGGGTGTGGATCTTGTGGCAGATTCTTCTCACACTACTCTTCGTCTCTGTCCCAATTGTTGGGTCCATCAGGTTCGATTCTTCTTGCTCTTTCTTTCACATGCTTGAGTCATTTTTCATTGAGAAACCCGTATTTGCCTAAAATTGCAAGCAACCAAGCTATTGCTTGCTCGCCTCCATGGCGTGGGTGAGGGAGGAAGTTAACTCCTCACATTTTTACTATTTTCCCTCACCATGTTCTTGCTTTTCCTCTCTAGGCCGCTCGGGGGTGCTCCCGTATTTTCGCTTTTTTTGACCAGGTTGACTGAGCGTACCCGGGCCGCCAGCTCGACTGCCAACGAGTTCGTCAGCTAGGTGTACGGGCCCCATCGCCGCTCTCCCACTTTCTCCCACTCTCCCTCTCGCTCTCTCTGATCCGAACGCAAATGCCTATGTGGCAAATGATGGTTTGTTTGATTTAGAAAATTGATATCGTTTTACTCATTTATCCAAATTTAAAAATAAAATATGTTTTGAAATCAGAAAAACATTCTCTATCCATTAAAAATAGTTTCGATGCTTGATTCTGAGGTTTTTGCAAAAGTTTTTTTTGGTGATCTAAATTAAATAATCATCATGAAAAATACCTTAAAAAGTCAATATCTCCAAAATATATGAAGTTATATGTTATTTTGATTAGAAGAATGTAACTAAGATAGTATTGAGGTTTTAAGAGTCTGAATCGATAGTTTTTGGAAAAAGTTGGTAGTTTTGGGGTCTTGAATCTTTAATAATTGAACATAGTATTTATTCATGGATCTAATGATGAAATTAGGGAAAGTGGATCTGATCTCATTTAAAGGTGTTAAAAAGTGGTTTCTAGGACTCTAATGATAAGGTATGTGAATTACCTATTTATGTATGTGCATCTACCCTTCATATTGGGAATCATATTTTACCCAAACCCTATTTCTAATATCTAAATAAGCCATTATTGGCATTAAGCCTTAGTGTTCATTTTGAAAAGCTTAAACTTGCAACTTGCTCATGATAAATCTTGTTACTGATTTGTACATGAAACCTAATTGTTAGTATCTCTTGTTGATTAGAATTTTGCTTTGAAAAAGTTTCCTATTTGCTCTACTTTTATGCATGCAAAATAATTAGACTAATATATCTAGGGTAGTTTTGCATGGGCACAACCATACAATGTTGGGCATGCTATTTCCGCTATATGTTCCTATTCCACCTATATTAAGGGTGAGCTATGTTCCACCCAAATATTATTATTAGGTCAAGGGTTACTGTAACACCCCGATTTTCATATCACATGAGTGGAAGCATATTTTTTTTTCTGGGGTATCACAAACATGATTATCATTGCAATGAAAGTAAATGAAACACTTTGCAAAACTACAAAACTGATTCGTACATAGCTTTTTGTCAACATAAAACTACATCATGTTTATGCTTAAGTTCATAATAAAAAGATGTCAATACTCAGGATTGTCTAGGTAGATGGCACCCCACTAGGCAAGATTGAAAGTCTCTTAGGCCTTTGCTGATCCCTTTGTTCCTAAATTACTCCAAAACCTCTGGACATCGCGTCCCCAGCCATGCATTGAGAAAAATAGTCATTAGAGTAAGTGGCATGAGTATTCTAAAATATACATTGCTAAAGAACTGAAATATTACAAAAGATTCTTGAACATCATAAATATGAAATGAACATTTAACTCTGATTAAATCTAGAAACATATTATCTCTCATTTCTTAAACTCTTATTTTCTACTCTATCTTTTCTGGAGACCTATACTCTGGGTCTCATGGCCTACGCCAAAGTGTCTAGATCATAAATATCTTATCTGAATTCCTCTCATCACACTCGTGGATGAGATTACAGACATGCTCTAATCTTAAGTATCTTTTACTTATGATTTTTATCTGTTTGTGGCCCCCATTAAATAATAAGTCCTCCTCTGCTGACACCGAAGTGTCCTCTACGGTGCAATGCACCCTCTGTTGGCACAATGTGCGATCTGTTGACACCGAAGAGTCCTCTATGGTGTAACACACCCTCTGTTGGCATAACATGCCCTCTGTGACACTCGCAGTATCTGGCACAACACGCCCTCTAACTCGTCCCGCGACTCTCTGGTGAGGACTTATTATATAATGTATTATGTGAAGGTTTTGAATTAATTATCTTAAGTCTATCTTTACTAAACTCTGAATCTGAACTTATCTGAAACTGAGTACTGAACATGTATAGAATCTTGAATCTGAATCTGAATCTCTGCTCTTAAATTCTGAATTGAATCTATTACTGAAATGTGAATATGTATCACAAATTATTACGTAATTGAGATTGGGCCTACAACCCTTATCATGTATCTTTATTCAAAATCTGGCTACTCACACAGTGAGTAGTCTAAGTCTGAATCTAAATTTCTTATTCTTAAGTTCTAAATTGAATTCATTGTTGGATTTGAGCATATATCTCATTATCTGGGTAAACTTTATTCTAACACTCTTATTTGGTAAGATTACTTCATTATATCAATTATATCATAAATGAGTCTAATGTCTTATGAGAAAGGATCTGAAATGAATATAGAAATACTAAGTATACAAAGTATGTCAAATCAAGCTTATGAAAGTATCATAAGTGCAACATATCTAAAATATCAATTCTGACAAGATGGTTCAATCCTTCTTATAAAATATGATGTTACCCTGAAACTTTGCATATGAACTTACATATTAAACCTTAAATATCAAAATAGAAATCTTATAAAATATTGTATTGCAACCAAATCATAACTTAATGTGTCATTATCTTATAATGCCATCATGAACTCATTTTTACAATACATTGTGGTCCCAAAAGTACCTTTATTTCTAAAAGTAGACCATGTATTAATATTCTAAAATTTATATTATTATATTGTAATTAAATTCTAGATATTATTCATTATAAGGAATCTAGTTTTTATATCTATACATATATATGAAATCTTAATGGCATGTTTCTACTTGAAATCGTAATACATAGTTATGCCTATAAATATGGGAAATCCTGATAAAATATGTGTACTTAAATTCTCAATACAAAGCTATCCCAAACCACCAACTAAGTATGTCTACATTACTTTCATATCTTATCTTACAATCTTATTCATTAATTTCAAACATTTCTAAGAAATCTTGTAAGAACATGATTCTTTAACTTTCTCATGGACTTGGTCCATGGGTCACAACTATTTTGAGCAACATGTCTCTATTTGAGGTTTTGGATATCTGAACTTACATAATGATGGAGATATGATAATATTCTTATTTGCATTAAAATCTTAGAACATTGAACCATATAAATTATAAAAGTCTTATCAGGATACATGTAAACATACTAAACTTAAAATATGAGTACTCATGGGCATGGACCACTTACCTCTTGTACAGGTGGCATCGATAAGGAAGTCTTGATTCTAAGTTCCATAACTTTAATAACCTGGATATCATCATAGTTTTATTAGTCCAAGCCTATATTCCCTCTTTCTATTTCTAAATCTCAAAACCCCATCTTCCTAACTACATATACCAACTTAGGGTTCTTATTTAGACTAAACATAACTTTAATCTAAAATCACCATAAAATCTTGTCGTAAAAATAAAATAAAACTCATACTATATAATCAATATTATCTTTATACTCAAATAAGACATAAATCGTCTTATGCACTAATATGAACATATACTTCATATAATGAGAACAATTCTCAAACATAGTTACATATTCTAAACTTATTGACTCAATTAGGAAATCAAAGTAGAATACCATCACGCTACTAATATCATACCTAATTAGACATACATATATCACTTATTGTGCCAGGATAATCATTTATTATTCTTTCATAATGGTTACTCATCTAAAACTAAATACTAATATAATAGCACAAGAAACTTCATAAAATCTCTAGAAACGTATTCATATAATGTAGGAATGATCATGTATTAAAATATCAGGTCATTTAAAAATCATATCATGGGTGAAATACCCAAAATACCCTTATTAGGTTTTATATCAAAAACCTCAATAAAACTTCATATAATAGAGATCAGGCTTTGAAATCATGTTAAGAATATCATAATACACATGTAGTAAAATTTGCATGAATTTCTAAATTCATTTGCTATTTTTAATTGACAAAAATCAAAATCATATAGTTTGGCATCCCAACACATATAAAAAATAGAAGACATCAAAATCATATTCTGGGGATATTTTTAGAATATAGTACATTCAAAGAGCTTTTTGTGGGTACCTTATTTGATAAAATCGGAGTTTCCAATCTCAAGATATGGATTTTAGAAGCTTACCTAACCTTGGCCAATCTTGGCCGTCAAGATTTGATCTGGCGGCCCCCATCCCAGGCGCATCTCAGGCCTTAGGGCCGATGCCTACCTCCCGATCTTTGTATTCTTGTGTGCGTAAGCAGCAAAATAGAGTACTGCTGCGCCCAAGACCTCCGGCGAGGTCAAGCTCCCTCTTCTGGCCACGAACTCCTGAGGTAACTACTTCCCTAACTCTGGCGTGATCTATACTCCATGGACGGCGTCTTATTTGTTCCCTGGGTGGACAAGATTGCATATCCCTAAACCAAAATCATGTTGCAGCTGCTGCCCCTCCTGGTCAATCATGGATCTTCCTCTCTTCTTCTCATGCTTCGCGAAAACCCTAGATCTAGGTGCGTGAGGGCTTATGCGCCGAATCCGTGAAGCTTTTATAGAATCTTGGTTAAAGAATCTCGGGCGGAGCCCCTTCTTTGTCGGACTCTGTTCAATCCATAAAACAGAGGGTGTGTCTCTCCAGTCCGTGAGGACTGGGGTCGCCTCCCTTTTTAATTTTATTTTTCTTTTTGCAAAAAGTCCAATCTATAGAAATAATTCTACAGACCACCACATCACCCTGTCTGAACTCAAATTTTGGGATAACTGATATATTATCATTATCTTGTTATGGAAAAAATATCCAGTCCAAATTAATTATAAAGACACTCCAAAAATATCTTTTAATTAATTGTTGAATAATTACAAATTTAATTACCTAGGCCTCTAAGTAAATCAAAATCATCTAAAATTTCTCCCACAATCTTATATTCTAATTAGCCATATACTAAAATTATTATCAACACTTATTATGAGGGCTACATACTATATTCCCAATTTTATACTTCAAGGACACATTTGTGAACTTAATTACATACCTAGCCATGTTAGGTTCATTAGGTCCCTTGGCATACACTTACTAGAAAACCCCACATTAACGACTTAAATTAGTTATGAATTTGAGGATGTTACAATTCTACCCACCTTAAAATAAATTTCATCTTCAAAATTTCTCTAGGCTACTACCCACCTTAGGGTCCTGCTAACCTCTTCATTTATTGCTAATTAACATATTGAGGTACACATGTTCAAAATTTTGCATGAAAAGAGATATGTAATGTATTTTCATAAAATATTTATGTAAGCATTATCTATTACCTTGGTTTATTGCTCAACTCATACTTAGGGTTTATGAAACTAAACTTGGCTCTATACTTAGGACATCTACCTCAACCTTGTCATGACTGTCTAACATTAAGTTTACATGGTTGTCTAATCTTAGGTTTTTTAGGTCACTCCTACATTCCTAGATATGTGGTGATCAGGCACATACCCAGAGATGTGGGATCCTAACATACTACCTCTCACTAACCTACTAATACATGTATCCCATACCATGTGCACTAGTAAGAAAGGAGATATGCATATAAGCCTAATGCTTATGGCATCCCTCTTCCATTCTCAATTGGTTGGCCATAACCATTGAGAATGGAGAGGATATATCATTAGCTAGGTTTAGGTATTCCTTTTTGGAGTCTATCCTCTAGGATATCTATCTACTCTGAGGTCAAGACTCCTAATCACTCTAGGTTATGGTATTCCTTTTTGGAGTCTATCCCTAAATCCTAACCTTACCTCTTCACTCTAGGGTGATTATGAGAATCATGTTTGCCTTGTGGCCATTTACCAAATTGCTCTGATACCATTTGTAACAACTGGGCCCACTGCCCAAGGCTCTAGCAAGGTTTCAAGAATGACGACTGGCCTCACAAACCACCACTAGCCTTTGTAACAATCGGGCCCACTGCCCAAGGCTCTAGCAAGGTTTCAGGAATGACGACTGGCCCCACAAACCACCACTATCCTTAACTACGCGCTTTGTCCTTACTCACGCACATGCCAGGATCAACTTCCCAACAGGTCACCCATCCCAATACTACTCCAAGCTGAGCACGCTTAACTATGGAGTTCTTTAGTGATGGGCTCCCGAAAAAGGAGGTGCACCTTGGTGATATGGGTAGTCCAATCATTCCTTTTAAGATTAACTTGTCTATGGCTTCAAATCCTGAGATGTTACAATCTCCCCCACTTAGACTCTTGACTTCCTCATCAAGGCTCAACTATAAGGCCTCATAATCTCTTCCCCATTTCAATGTAGACCCACAATGACCCATGGACACCCAACTCTCGATCATGAAATATCAGCACAAGGGTGGCTACGTCAACCATGGACAATCCTTTCCTACATGCCTGGACCGCACGGCTCAAGACTAGCATGCCATGCCCATGTGGGCCCCACCTACTCGAGGGGAATTGGCTATGATACCATATTGTAACACCCCAATTTTCATATCACATGAGTGGAAGCATATTTTTTTTCTGGGGTATCACAAACATGACTATCACTGCAATGAAAGTAAATGAAACACTTTGCAAAACTATAAAATTGATTCGTACATAGCTTTTTGTCAACATAAAACTACATCATGTTTATGCATAAGTTCATAATAAAAAGATGTCAATACTCAGGATCGTCTAGGTAGATGGCACCCCACTAGGCAAGCTTAAAAGTCTCTTAGGCCTTTGTTGATCCCTTTGTTCCTCAATTACTCCAAAACCTGCGGACATCGCGTCCCCAGCCATGCATTGAGAAAAACAATCGTTAGAGTAAGTGGCATGAGTATTTTAAAATATACATTGCTAAAGAACTGAAATATTACAAAAGATTCTTGAACATCATAAATATAAAATGAACATTTAACTCTAATTAAATCTAGAAACATATTCTCTCTCATTTCTTAAACTCTTATTTTCTACTCTATCTTTTCTGGAGACCTATACTCTGGGTCTCATGGCCTACGCCAAAGTGTCTAGATCATAAATATCTTATCTGAATTCCTCTCATCACACTCGTGGATGAGTTTACAGACATGCTCTAATCTTAAGTATCTTTTACTTATGATTTTTATCTGTTTGTGGCCACCATTATACAATAAGTCCTCCTCTGTTGACACTGAAGTGTCCTGTATGGTGCAATGCACCCTCTGCTGGCACAACGTGCCCTTTGTTGACACTGAAGTGTCCTCTATGGTGTAACACACCCTCTGTTGGCATAACATGCCCTCTGTGACACTCGTAGTGTCTGGCGGAACGCGCCCTCTGAATCGTCCTGAGACTCTCTGGTGAGGACTTATTATATAATGTATTATGTGAAGGTTTTGAATTAATTATCTTAAGTCTATCTTTACTAAACTCTGAATCTAAACTTATCTAAAACTGAGTACTGAACATGTATAGAATCTTGAATCTGAATCTGAATCTCTACTCTTAAATTCTGAATTGAATCTATTACTGAAATGTGAATATGTATCACAAATTATTACGTAATTGAGATTGGGCCTACAATCCTTATCATGTATCTTTATTCAAAATCTGGCTACTCACACAGTGAGTAGTCTAAGTCTGAATCTAAATTTCTCATTCTTAAGTTCTAAATTGAATTCATTGCTTGATTTGAGCATATATCTCATTATCTGGGTAAACTTTATTCTAACACTCTTATTTGGTAAGATTACTTCATTATATCAATTATATCATAAATGAGTCTAATGTCTTATGAGAAAGGATTTGACATGAATATAGAAATACTAAGTATACAAAGTATCTTAAGTCAAGCTTATGAAAGTATCATAAGTGCAACATATCTAAAATATCAATTCTGACAAGATGGTTCATACCTTCTTATAAAATATGATGTTACCCTGAAACTTTGCATATGAACTTACATATTAAACCTTAAATATCAAAATAGAAATCTTATAAAATATTGTATTGCAACCTAATCATAACTTAATGTGTCATTATCTTATAATGCCATCATGAACTCATTTTTATAATACATTGTGGTCCCAAAAGTACCTTTATTTCTAAAAGTAGACCATGTCTTAATATTCTGAAATTTATATTCTTATATTGTAATTAAATTCTAGATATTATTCATTATAAGGAATCTAGTTGTTATATCTATACATATGTATGAAATCTTAATGGCATGTTTCTACTTGAAACCGTAATACATAGTTATTCCTATAATTATGGGAAATCCTGATAAAATATGTGTACTTAAATTATCAATACAAAGCTATCCCAAACCACCAAC
Source organism: Alisma plantago-aquatica (assembly GCA_963693085.1). NCBI lineage: Eukaryota > Viridiplantae > Streptophyta > Magnoliopsida > Alismatales > Alismataceae > Alisma > Alisma plantago-aquatica. The sequence continues at coordinate 879,728,901 of OY856411.1, forward strand.
TATGTCTACATTACTTGCATATCTTATCTTACAATCTTATTCATTAATTTCAAACATTTCTAAGAAATCTTGTAAGAACATGATTCTTTAACTTTCTCATGGACTTGGTCCATGGGTCACAACTATTTTGAGCAACATGTCTCTATTTGAGGTTTTGGATATATGAACTTACATAATGATGGAGATATGAGAATATTCTTATTTGCATTAAAATCTTAGAACATTGAACCATATAAATTATAAAAGTCTTATCAGGATACATGTAAACATACTAAACTTAAAATATGAGTACTCATGGGCATGGACCACTTACCTCTTGTACAGGTGGCATCGATAAGGAAGTCTTGATTCTAAGTTCCATAACTTTAATAACCTTGATATCTTCATAGTTTTATCAGTCCAAGCCTATATTCCCTCTTTCTATTTCTAAATCTCAAAACCCCATCTTCCTAACTACATATACCAACTTAGGGTTCTTATTTAGACTAAACATAACTTTAATCTAAAATCACCATAAAAGCTTGGCGTCAGAATAAAATAAAACTCATACTATATATTCAATATTATCTTTATACTCAAATAAGACATAAATCGTCTTATGCACTAATATGAACATATACTTCATATAATGAGAACAATTCTCAAACATAGTTACATATTCTAAACTTATTGACTCAATTAGGAAAACAAAGTAGAATACCATCACGTTACTAATATCAGACCTAATTAGACATACATATATCACTTATTGTGTCAGGATAATCATTTATTATTCTTTCATAATGGCTACTCATCTAAAACTAAATACTAATATAATAGCACAAGAAACTTCATCAAATCTCCAGAAAAGTATTCATATAATGTAGAAATGATCATGTATTAAAATATCAGGTCATTTAAAAATCATATCATGGGTGAAATACCTAAAATACCCTTATTAGGGTTTATATCAAAAACCTCAATAAAACTTCATATAATAGAGATCAGGCTTTGAAATCATGTTAAGAATATCATAATACACATGTATTAAAATTTGCATGAGTTTCTAAAATTGTTTGCTATTTTTAATTGACAAAAATCAAAATCATATAGTTTGGCATTCCCAACACATATAAAAAATAATAGACATCAAAATCATATTCAAGGGATATTTTTAGAATATAGTACACTCAAAGAGCTTTCGGTGGGTACCTTATTTGATAAAATCATAATTCCCAATCTCATGATATGTATTTTAGAAGCTTACCTAACCTTGGCCAATCTTGGCTGTCAAGATTTGATCTGGCGGCCCTCATCCTAGGTGCATCTCAGGCCTTATGGCCGGTACCTACCTCCCTATCTATGTGTTCTTGCGTGCATAAGCAGCAAAACAGAGTACTGATGTGCCCAAGACCTCCGGCGAGGTCAAGCTCCCTCTTCTGGCCATGAACTCCTGAGGTAACTGCTTCCCTAACTCCGGCGCGATCTATACTCCATGGACGATGTCTTATTTATTCCCTGGGTGGACGAGATTGCAGATCCCTAAACCAAAACCATGCTACGTCTGCCACCCCTCCTGGTCATCTTCTCCATCACGGATCTTCCTCTCTTCTTCTCATGCTTCACGAAAACCTTAGATCTAGGTGCGTGAGGGCTTATGCGCCGAATCCGTGAAGCTTTTATAGAATCTTGGCTAAAGAATCTCGCGCGGAGCCCCTTCTTCGTTGGATTCAATCCGTAAAACAGAGGGCGCGGATCTCCAGTCCGTGAGGACTGGGGTCGCCCCCCTTTTATTTTATTTTTATTTTTGCAAAAAGTCCAATCTATAGAAATAATTCTACAGAGCACCACATGACCCCGTTTGAACTCAAATTTTGGGATAACTGATATATTATCATTATCTTGTTATGGAAAAGATATCCGGTCCAAATTAATTATAAAGACACTCCAAAAATATCTTTTAATTAATTGTTCAATAATTACAAATTTAATTACCTAGGCCTCTAAGTAAATCAAAATCATCTAAAATTTCTCCCACAATCTTATATTCTAATTAGCCATATACTAAAATTATTATCAACACTTATTATGAGGGCTACATACTATATTCCAAATTTTATACTTCAAGGACCCATTTGTGAAATTAATTACATACCTAGCCATGTTAGGTTCATTAGGTCCCTTGCCATACACTTACTAGAAAACCCCACATTAATCAACTTCCTGACAGGTCACCCATCCCAGTACTACTCCAAGATGAGCACGCTTAACTATAGAGTTCTTTAGTGATGGGCTCCTAGAAAAGGAGGTGCACCTTGGTGATATGGGTAGTCCAATCATTCCTTTTTAGATCAACTTATCTGAGGCCTCAAATCCTGGGATGTTACAGTTTTGGTCTTGACCCTACTTTAGGTGTAACTGGTCTTTAATTATGCATGCATGCTTATTTCTCTTATGCTAAAAATCCTTGTTGATTAAACATTCTTTTATCATTATTGCTCTTCTTCATAATACCATAATGATCTTTAAACCCTATATTTTCCTTATTTAGTTGTGCCTTTACTTTTACCCTGACACATACTTTGTTTTCCTTTTACCTTTTGCTGGGTGAATCCCAACCACCCAGGTGCTAAGCAAGGTGATGGATAAGACATGAAGGTCATAGCTTTGGCATGGACTTAGATAATGTATATGTTGCTTGGAGACAAAAGTGGAGTAGTGTAACATCCCAATTTTTGTATCAAACAAGCTCAGGGTCTTAATAGAAATTTCACCACTAATTAAATTAAAATATCACACCCTAACATAAAAATCCCACATTGAAAACCTTAATTGACTTAGGTCTTATTAGATGGACCCAACTGACTATAAATGAAATATCACATGAATAAGAACAACATGTTGAGCTATGTTATTGTTGATAACATGATAGTAACATATTCTACTAAATCGTCATCATCTGGACACAAGATATGGAAAATAAGTAAATGAGAAATTTATAGAACCTAAAATAGACATATGGTCAACATTTGGGCTTATTATGACCTTATTTGACCCCTAAAATTTATTTTATAAAATTAACATATGGTTCGAATCATGATTTCGATATTATTAAATCGATTTGATATGGTTTTCACTCTTTTTTTTCTGCTGTCATTTCCGTTTTTATCCCTGATCTGATCGGACGGCCCTCTTTATATCCTAGATCACGCGGACTCTGTGGGTGGTGGGCAGCGTCTCTCCCTCACCCGAATTCAAGTCGGATTAGAAGCGGCAGACCCACGCTCTACTCTCCCTCCCGATCTCTTCCCCGGTTATTTCTCAACGCGAACCGATCAACCTGTTGCAATCCTCACGCCTTCCTGAAGCTTCCGATCCCTCGCAAGATAGGGTTTCATGCCCTAGAGCCCTGAGTCAACTAGGACTCTTCCCCGTTTCCCCTGTTTCCTTCCTCACAAGTAAACCAACAACCCTCCTAACATGAAACCTATATATATCCTTCCAAAAATGACCGCATGGTGTCCACGAACGGAACCCCGTCGTTGCTTTTCTCTAGATCTCTTCCTAATCCTACCTCTGATCTCTATCTCTCCCTCTACCCTAGCGGTGGTCTGAGACGAGAGTAGATGGCACTTTGAACCTCACTGACGCATCGTCGTGAACCAGAGGACCTCTTCGAAGCTTTCCGCATCTGCAATTTCATCCAAAACGGTACTCAACTGCTTTCCCTCTTTCATCTTCCTTCTTGTACCCAAGAACAATGTCAGCGCTTTCGGCTTCTTGGACATTGTTAGGGCCGTCTCCAACTTTGTTAAGGTGTCTCGGATTGGTCTGTGTGCTTGCTTATCATTGCGATGTGGTACTTACTGCTATCCCTATTTGTCCCTGTCCCTGCCATGGCAGGATGGTTTTTGGGTTCCCTGGCCATCGATCAGCCGTGTTCAGGGCTTGTTCCCTTCATTAGGTTGTGACGGATTCGCCTATACCCTTGGTTTCTTGTACAGTTTCAACTTGGAGGATTAGTGGAACAAGGATCTTCGCTCTTTTTGCATCGGCTGATGTTGTTCTTTTCTCGATCAAATGAAGAAGAAGCTTGGTCCTAAAAAGACCATTATGCCCATCCATCGCTAAACGAGTGACTGTTGGTCCAAGGTTGTTTTCGGGTTTTGGTTTTGTTGACTTCGGGTCTGTCCCAGTGAGGCCCATTGCTTGTGCGGACGACCCTGATTGGGCCAGCTAGATACGGGTCCCAGGCCCGCGTGGATTTTCCATGATTTCTAATTGGTCAATTGTTCGGAAATTCACAATAAATCAACCGCTTATCAGAAAAATACCCAAAAATAGTCGTTGGAAAGGTTTTTCAACAAGGAACTTGGTTTTAGTGTTTTCAAACCCTATTTCTATAAGATCAGACCCCGTTTCCTTAAAAGGCTCAAATTAGGGTTTAATGTGTATCAATGATGGAGATTAATATAAATCATATATTTTCAGGAATATAAGGGTGTCTCAGGATCATGGAGAATAATTAGGGTTTGCTCCAATAAAGGTAAGTGGATCCATGCACTTTGAGTATTTAAGTAATGGTTTTCAATCGCTTTAATAATATTGTATCATGATGATCGAGTTAAACCATATGATGGCTATGTATTCAATTTTTAGAAATTCTTAAGTTAATGCTTCCAAAGGTTATCATATGATCCTTATGTTTTAAATTTCTTATTTCTAGAATTTGTGTCATGTTCATGTTAAATCCAAGTAATTGATCATTATGTCGAGTTAATGACGAATCATGTAATTAGTTGTATTATTTGTCATTATCATATTAATGTCAAGCCCTCGGGCCTTATGAGTTCAAATGGAACATTATGGTACTTATGTGCAATTCATGAGTTCAAATGGAACATTATGGCACTCAGGTGCAAATCATGAGCTCAAGTGGAGCATAGTTATGGCACGTTTGTGCAAATCATGAGTTCAAGTGGAACATCAATTGAGCCTATGGGCCTTATGAGCACAGTTGGTGCATAAGAAAAAAAGACATTACAAGTAACCAATTAAGAGCATATTATGTGAACTAAACTTTTATTGTAAAATAACATTTATGATTTTTCTTATTGCCTAGTTATTATGTTATTATAATGATACTCTATGCCGCTTACTCTAACGTGTGTTTTCCATTTTGAATGCATGGCTGGGGACGTGATGTCCCCAGGAGAAAAGTATAAGGAAGGAGATTAAGCGTGGAACATACATCTCAAGGGCAAACGAAGAGTTTAGACCTGGTGGGGTGTCGACTATCTTATGGCCTTTAGATTAGTTTTTCAATTAAGTGTTGAGACTATGTACTAGTTTAGTTCAGTTCAAAGCTTTAGTCGTATGTTGTGGAACTTGAGACATGAGAATTGCAAATTATGTATCATGTGATGGTTTATTAAACTTTATTTTTATGCAATGATGATCATGTTTGTGACATCCCAATAAGATGTAGGCTTCCACTCAGTTTGTGAAATTGGGGTGTTACAAAATGGTATCAGAGCAAAAAATATGGTTGGCCACCAGGCTTTTCTCAACATCTCATGAAGTTTATGTTCCCTTTTGTAGATGGCTCCCAAGAGAAAATCTGATAAGGGCAAGGAGCACGTAGATGGAGAGGGAAGCTCTTCCAATGGAGAAAGTGACCATAGTGCTTCTAGAGGGGATAACCCTAATGGTGACCCTAATGCACCGCTAGAAGTGCTCATCAAGGCTCTCACTGATGCTCTCACCGGTCAACAAGGAAGACCACATCAACCGAGGAACCAAGAGTTGACTTTAGTAGACTTCCTGAAGATCAAGCCATAATCCTTCTCTGGAGAAGCAGAGACCTACGTAGTCAGTCGTACTGAGGAGTGCCTTCTCAACATCGAGCACGGTTTCCGTGACTTGGGATGTCCCGAGCCCCTAAAGTTTGCTTTGGGACACACATGCTGAAGAGTGCAGCCCGCACTTGGTGGGAAAACTTCACTAATGCTCGAGGACCCAATGTTGAGTCGTTGACCTGGGAGGAGTTCACTATTGCCTTCCAGAACCATTACATCTCTGAAGCTATGATCGAGAAGAAGGAGATGGAGTTCAAGTGCTTAAGACAGAATGACTCAACTGTTATCCAGTATGCAATGAAGTTTCGTATGCTGCAGAAGTACAATTATGGTTTGGACGAGACGCGTCTGGCAAAGAAGTTCATGTGTGGCCTGAAGCCTAATCTTGGCTTTGCTCTGGTGGGACATGGCATCAGGACAGTGCAAGAAGCTCTAAAATCAGCCCTAGAGTTGGAGGACCATCCTGGATGATACTGGAAGAATGGAGCATCCTCAGGAAGCAAGAGTGAGCATAAAGGACAGGATGACAAGAAGAGGAAAGCTCCAGAAGGACAGCCTGCTAAGGAACCTTGTGCAACCTGTGGTAGACTTCATGATGGACCATGTAGGAAAGGACTGGGTGTTTGCTACTACTATGGAGACCCAAATCATAAGAAGCCAGAATGCCCCAAGCTAAAGGAAAAGAATGAAGTAGGGAAAACCCTAAACCACAGCAATAAGAAAAGAGGCAAGCAAGGATCTTTGCAATGGTTGATAGTTAGGATGAAGAAGAAGGTACGATCTAGTTCCAACCATGGTAGTATTTTTGTGGATATACATGTTTAGTTTTTGCAAACTAGATTTTAAAAAAAACCTAAGGTGGGTAGAATGCTAATGGAATTTCGAGGACAAAATTTTTTTTATGTGGGTAATTGTAACATCCCAATTTTTGTATCAAACAAGCTCAGGGTCTTAATAGAAATTTCACCACTAATTCAATTAAAATATCACACCCTAACGTAAAAATCCCACATTGAAAACCTTAATTGACTTAGGTTTTATTAGATGGACCCAACTGACTATAAATGAAATATCACATGAATAAGAACAATATGTTTACCTATGTTATTATTAATAACATGATAGTAACATATTCTACTAAATCGTCATCATCCAGACACAAGATATGGAAAATAAGTAAATGAGAAAGTTATAGAACCAAAAATAGACATATGGTCAAAATTTGGGCTTATTATGACCTTATTTGACCCCTAAAATTTATTATATAAAATTAACATATGGTTCGAATCATGATTTTGATATCATTAAATCGATTTGATATGGTTTTCACTCTTTTTTTTTTCTTCTATCATGCCCATTTTTATCCCTGATCTGATCGGACGGCCCTCTTTATATCCTGGATCATGCGGACTCCGTGGGCGGTGGGAAGCGTCTCTCCCTCACCCGAATTCAAGTTGGATTAGAAGCGGCAGACCCACACTCTACTCTCCCTCCCGATCTCTTCCCCGATTCTTTCTCAATGCGAACCGATCAACCCGTTGCAATCCTCGCGCCTTCCTGAAGCTTTCGATCCCTCGCAAGATAGGGTTTCATGCCCTAGAGCCCTGAGTCGACTAGGACTCTTCCCCATTTACCCTATTTCCTTCCTTGCAAGTAAACCAACAACCCTCCTAACATGAAACCTATATATATCCTTCCAAAAATGACCGTGTGGTGTCCACGAACGGAACCCCGTCGTTGCTTTTCTCTAGATCTCTTCCTAACCCTACCTCCGATCTCTAGCTCTCCCTTTACCCTAGCGGTGGTCTGAGATGAGAGTAGATGGCACTTTGAACCTCGCTGGCGCATCGTTGTGAACCAGATGATAGCTATGTATTCAATTTTTAGAAATTCTTAAGTTAATGCTTCCAAAGGTTATCATATGATCCTTATGTTTTAAATTTCTTATTTCAAGAATTTGTGTCATGTTCATGTTAAATCCAAGTAATTGATCATTATGTTGAGTTAATGACAAATCATGTAATTGGTTGTATTATTTGTCATTATCATATTAATGTCAAGCCCTCGGGCCTTATGAGTTCAAATGGAACATTATGGTACTTATGTGCAATTCATGCGTTCAAATGGAACATTATGGCACTCAGGTGCAAATCATGAGCTCAACTGGAGCATAGTTATGGCACGTTTGTGCAAATCATGAGTTCAAGTGGAACATCAATTGAGCCTACGAGCCTTATGAGCACAGTTGGTGCATAAGAATAAAAGACATTACAAGTAACCAATTAAGAGCATATTATGTGAACCAAAGATTTATTGTACAATTACATTTATGATTTTTCTTATTGCCCAGTTATTATGTTATTATAATGATACTCTATGCCGCTTACTCTAACGCGTGTTTTCCATTTTGAATGCATGGCTGGGGACGTGATGTCCGCAGGAGAAAAGCATAAGGAAGGAGATTAAGCGTGGAACATACATCTCAAGGGCAAACGAAGAGTTTAGACCTGGTCGGGTGCCAACTATCTTATGGCCTTTAGATTAGTTTTTCAATTAAGTGTTGAGACTATGTACTAGTTTAGTTCAGTTAAAAGCTTTAGTCTTATGTTGTGGAACTTGAGACATGAGAATTGCAAATTATGTATCCTGTGATGGTTTATTAAACTTTATTTTTATGCAACGATGATCATGTTTGTGACTTCCCAATAAGATGTATTCTTCTGCTTAGTTTGTGAAATTGGGGTGTTACAAGTAGTCTAGACTTCCCTCTATCTAGATCCTAGTTTATGTATGTTGATTTTTACCTAAAAGGGATATTGTTGATGTATATTTTTGAATATTTTAAATGAAATTGAAATTAGTCAGAAATTTTATTTTTTTGCTTCCCTATGTGTTTTGGTTATCATATTTTAGTAGAGGGTGGTTTATCCCACTCTTTACAACATGGTATTAGAGCCCATGGTAGTCAGAAATCTAGCTATTTCAATTTTGCCTCCCTAGTTAGAACCCGAGATTTGCCTAGTTCCCTTCTAGTTATATGTGTGCCCTAGATTTGATCTATGTTGATGAAAGGTTGACTTAGAACCTTATAGTTCCATAGTAGAATCTAGGTGAATAAAACACTAATATAATTATAATTAAATATGCATAGCTTAATGTTGTTTAGGTTTTCCTTTAGGCAACTATTAGGGCATGAAGTTGAAGCAAAGGTGTCTAGAATGGATCACGTTCTGGGGGCTGGCAATATTTTTCTCCATGCCACTTTCTTAGTTTATGAGGACTCCCAGATCCATATGATACTGGCCTGGCCTGAGTTGATATAGACTGTTATGAAATAGTTTGATTTTAGGCAATAATAACCTTAGGCAGTAGTTGATACAGATTGTTCTGAAATAGTTGATACAGATTGTTCTGAAATAGATTGTTCTGATATAGTTTGATTTTGGGCTTCGCACACCATCCCTGCTTCAGAAGGTTCAGGCGGAGGAGGGAAATCATCAAATGAGGTAATGGAAAAGGCGTCTCAGGATATACGACAAGACAATTCATCGGTCGAAGCCCTAGGAGGTCCCCGCCCTAATCGCCCTAATCCTTTTCCGACGGCTTCGCGGTCAATTCCAGTTCCGGGCATACCTCGTGCAAAGGCTAAGACGGCAAATGTCGGGGTAGCAAATGCTGCGAAGACTTGGAAGGATCTATTTGCGAATCAAGCACAGAAGGAATACACTGCGCTTCAGTTTGTTCAGCATGAGATTGTTGATGGTGAACTGAGGTATAAAAGGGAGAAAGCTGTCGAGATTGCGAAGAAATGGAACAACACGGCTGCTGGTTATGTTGTAGGGTTGAAGCCGCATTGGCCTATTCTTGTCCGGCATTTTGAAACAGTATGGAAACCTAAGAGCTCCTTTGAAGTTATTCCTAGGAACAAATGCTTCTTCATCATCAAATTCAAAGAGGCTGATGATCTGAAAACAACGGTGGAGGGGGGTCCTTGGTATGTCAGAGGCAAGCCTATGCTTCTGAAAAAATGGGAGATAGGTGAGCCTCTTGAGAAACTTAAACTGAAAGAAAATCCAATATGGATTCGTTTTCCTAATCTGCCGCTAGAGTTTTGGGATCAAGATATGCTGAGTTTGTTGGGGAGCTGCATTGGGAAACCTCTTTGCGCTGATTTTGGTACTAAGTCGATGACGAGACTGAACTTTGTTCGCATCCAAATTCTGATTTCTTTGGAATGTAAGTTTCCAAGTGAAGTTGTTCTGAGAAGTGACGAAGGACATAAGGATGTTATTCAAGTTTCCTATGAATGGGTGCCTGATCTTTGTACTAAATGCAACTGCTTTGGGCATGATCCTGGTAGCTATGTTCCAGCCGACGCTAAAAAGATCTAGATACCGATCAACAATACTAATAAGGTGAATAGAGAGAAGGAAATTTCTAGTAGGAATAGTGAAAATGTCATGGTTGTTGCAACTAACAGTAATCCTGGCAAAATTGTAAATGAGAAAGGGCTATCTAAACCTAGCTGCAAACAAGTTCAGAATAAGACTAAGGATCTACCTATTCAAGATCAGGTGGAACAAGGGGGTGTCCAGGTTATGGAAGCTATTGACAGAGAGATCTCGGATCATGGAAATTTACAGAAAGATAGCCAGATAATGAAGAAAGGGGAACAAAATAAAGAGCTATGTCAGGCCTCTTCGTCTACTTCTATGAATAATATGGTAGATCAGGTCGATGGATTTACCACACCTCAGTATGAAGTGCCAGACAGGATGAAGAATGTGATTGATAGTAAGCTCCATTTGAAGAAGCATATGATGGATAATGAAGGGTTCTGTTCTATTACTGAAAAGAATCGTGCTCCTTATAGGAAGGATACTAAAAGCCTGACTACTACCAAGAAAATAGTTGATGAAGTATCTACTAACATGTTTGAAATCCTTGATGACTTGTCGGAGGATAATTTTGAAGCTACTGAGGTTGGCAAGGCTCCAACCAAAGATCATTCTAATGGGTGAAAACTTGGGAGTGTTCTCCTGGAATGTTCGAGGTCTAAATAGATTTGGGCACCAGGAGAAAATTAGAGAGGCTATTTGTAAATATGATATGCCTGTAAATATTCTCTTAGAAACCAAAATAAGACATAAAAAGATTAACAAAATTATGTATAGAATTTGGGGTGAAAAGGAATGGTGTTCTAATAATAATTTTCATCATCTTGGAAGGGTTATCATTCTTTGGGATGATAAGGTGGTGAAGATTAATAAAATTCTAGAGACGGATCAATTGATTCATTGCAAAGTGGATTACAATGATACTACTTTCTTTCTGACTGCTGTCTATGGACAAAATGATGAAAAAAGAAGAGGTGAACTCTGGGATTCTATTCTTAAGATCCATTCGAGGTTGACGGGTCCTTGGCTGCTAGTTGGTGATTTTAATGATATACATTTTTCTCATGAAAGGAAAGGCAGGGGGTTCTATTCTCTGAAAGCTGTGGAAGATTTCAATAATATCTTTGCCAATTCTGATCTTGTTGAGTTAGAGCTTAAAGGTGTTTTTTATACCTGGGATAACAGGCGTGGAGGTGACCAATTCATCATGTCAAAAATTGACAGGGCTCTTTATAATCTTGAGTTTATGGATGAATTCAAAGATTGTTGGGGAGATATAAACAACACTATTCACAGTGATCACCGTCAGCTTATTATCAGGATGAATAAAACTGCTAAGAAGAAGAAAGGTTACTTCAAGTTTATCAATGCTTGGACAAGTCATCCTGATTTTTCAAAGGTTGTGAAAGAAGCCTGGGAGGTAGAGGTGACTGGTAACCCTATGTTTAGAGTTACAAAATAACTTAAGAATGTGAAGGATAAGGTCATTAAGTGGAATAAGGAGACCTTTGGTAATATTAAAGATTCAGCTAAAATCCTGGAGTTTGAAGTTGTGGAAGCTATAGATGTTGCAGATAAAATTCCTGATGATAAGAATCTGAGAGACATAGCTATCAATAAAAGCAAGGCTGCTAGAGAAGCTGTTGAACGAGAGGAATCCTTTGCTAAACAATTGTCTCGGGTGAATTGGTTGAAACTTGGTGATAAAAACACTTCTTTCTTCTATAACTCTATCAAGACTAGAGCAGCTAGAAATCGTATGAGATGTCTCAATATTGGAGGTTGTAAAACCTATGATGAGATGAAGATTACTGATCATATTCACAATTATTATAATGATATTTTCCACAAGTTCACTAATGATTCTAGTGAGGTTTGGGATTCAGATTGGGACTTGTCTAATATATCTGTTGATCATTTTGATATGATTAGAGCTGAAGTTACTAAAGATGAAGTAGAGAAAGTCATCAAGGAAGCTGATGGGGACAGGGCTCCTAGCCCAGATGGGTTTAATGGACATTTCTTCAAATCTACATGGGATATCATAGGCAAGGATGTCACTAAGGCAGTGCTTAACTTCTTCAGTAGTAATAAGCTGCTTAAAGAGGTCAATAAAGCCTACATTACTCTCATTCCTAAAACCCTTGATGCTGAGAATATTAGTGACTGGAGACCTATTGCCTTGTGTAATTTCTTATACAAGATTATTTCTAAGGTTCTCTCTAATAGGCTTCAGAATATTCTGCCTTCCATTATTAGTCCTAATCAAATTGCTTTTATCAAGGGAAGAAAGATTTTGGATGCTCTCTTATTGGCTAATGAGTTGATCAGTGACTTTAACCTTAGCAATGGCAGTGATAAAATGTGTGTAAAGGCGGATTTAACTAAAGCCTATGATTCGGTCAAGTGGCCTTTTCTTTTCAAGCTGATGGAGAAGATGAACTTTCCTCACTGTTTTGTGAATTGGATCAAGACTATTATGAAGACTACAAGCTTGCATATTCTTGTAAATGGTTGTCCTTCTGATGTGATATTTCCTTCCAATGGTATTCACCAAGGTGATCCTCTGGCACCTTCTTTGTTTGTCATTGCTATGCAGGGTTTTAGTGCTATGATGGACAACGCTGTGAAAAGGAATATGCTTGATCCTATTAGTAATGGGAGTGTTGCTATTTCACATACTTTATTTGTTAATGATGTAATGATATTTGCTAAAGGCAATCCTGAGAATGCTACTTCTATTAAATCTCTTCTGAGGCATTTTGCAAAAATTTCTGGATTGGAAATGAATCTGAACAAGAGACATGTGTTCTGTAGTAGAAATGTGAATGGGGACCTCATTGCTAGTATTTTAAAGATCAATAAAGGTTTGCTTCCTATGTGATATCTTGGTCTCCCTCTTTTTGTGGTAAGTTGAAGAGTTCTTACTATTTGCCTCTTATTGATAAGATTAAGAAGAAGTTAGAGAGTTGGAAGATGAAAACCTTATCTTTTGGAGGAAGAGTAGAACTTGTGAACTCTACCCTAAATGCTTTGCATTTTTTTGGTCTGCGACTTTTCCTCTGCCTGCTAGTACTATGAAGGAGATAAACTTAATATGTAAAAGTTTTATTTGGGAAGGCTCATCTGTTGAAAAGAAGATTCACCATGTGAAATGGGACCAAGTTTGTAAGCCAAAGAAAGAGGGTGGTTTGGGGATAAGGAAGGTTGATGATTCTAATAATGCTGGTATGATTGTGAATGTTTGGAATATTGCTTCTAAAAAGGATTCATTGTGGGTAAGATGGCTAAATGGGAAGTATTTAAAGAATGACTCTTCCTGGTCCAGTAAAGCTAATTCTAACAGCTCATGGATGTGGAAGCAGCTTTGCAGTTACAGAAGTATTATTTTGCCTCTTATTAAGCTTCACATTGGGAATGGTTCTTATTTTAGGATTTGGAAAGATCCATGGCTGCCCAACAATAAATTCCTGGGTGATTGTATTGATACTACTAATGTGCTAAAGATCGGATGTGGTATGAATGGCTTTCTCAGTATTTTCATTAGTGATAAAAAGTAGATCATTCCGGAGAGAAGATGCTTTAAGGATTTCAAGAGCTGCATTGATGAAGCTGGTATTGAACTTTATGATGAGGATTCAATTAGTATTCAAGGTCTTTATTCTCTCAAGATCAAAGATGCTTGGAATGTCATTAGAGGCAATAAGACTTACCCTGCTTGGGCCAAATGGCTTTGGAATTTTGACCATCCAAGAGTCATGATTATCAATGCTTGGAAGATTTTCTTAGGCAAGCTTCCTACCCTTGATTATCTTCAGAAGGTGGGATTTCATCTAGCTTCTCGCTGCTGTCTTTGTGAGAGTGAATCTGAAAGTATTGCTCATGTTCTCTTCAATTGCAAATTTGTTGCTACAACCTGGAGATATGGAGTGAGTGTTGGGTACATTGACAATGCCCCGAAGTGTCCTGAAGACTGTCTGAGGATGAAGACGAAAAAGCAGCAGCTGATGTGTCTTGCTACTCTGTTCTTCATATGGAAAGAGAGAAATTACAGAATCTTCAAGAGTTCATCTGCTGATAATAAGAAATGCTAGAAAAGCATAGCTGAGATAGTTTCGTTGTATGATTGATTGTTTTTCTTCTTTATTTCAGATGTATAGATGTTTTTATACTCCTTCTTTCTTCTATACCTGTACATAAGAACTCTTTTCCTGTCTAATAAAGAGAAAGGCGCTTACTGAGCAAAAAAAAACCTTAGACATATATGTTGTATACCTTTGGGAACCTTAATAGGTTGACCTAGTCTTTCAGGGGTGTTAACCTTGTGGCTTGTTTGAGGATATATACCTAGATAGTTTCTTATGTCCCTTACAACCATATGTTGGATTAGGTTATCCCTAGAACCTATACCTTGAAGGTTGGTGTTTAGTAGGCTATCAGTGTGCATAGTTGAAGTGTGGTGGACCTTATACATGGTTTAGTTAGATTTATCCTTAACCTTAGTGTAGTCTGTGTAGATAGGTCGAACCCTTTAAGGGGTGGTGTATAGTTAGTCGATGCTGTTGGATGGTTAGATTTCTAGGACGAAATCCTCTTTAGGGGGATGGAACCCTATAACATCTTGAGGTCTATATACCCTATCTTTAGAAACCCTAACCCTATGAGTAGGAGGTTAGTATGCTTGGATCCTTAGTTTTGACCAAACATGTTATAGTGGTAACCCTAACGTGCTTGTTAATATGTAATGAACATATAATAGTCATCGAAGGAATAATTCATAAGTTCAAACCCTAATGGATATCCAATGCACATAATAAGAGTAAGTCACATATTAATACGAAATTATGGATCACATGATGCTAACCATGTTATAAACCCTAATGACATGATGATTAAGATAATTATAACCTGATTCAGATTTAAAGCATGTCAATAAATGAGTAAGTGAAATATAATGGTCACGTTGACCTAAACCCTAAGTTGTAATCATCCACCTTCAACATATATATCCTTAATGCCTTTCATGATACATTAATGATGTTAAGTACCATAATCAGTTAATATACTTTGATACACATAAATGATGTATATGATCATCTAATCACATATTAATCAAGTCATGAATATGAAATACATGTTACCTTCTTCCCTAATACACACATGATTAGTCACCTAATGTGAATCAATTCATTAATATGTAATATGTTGCACCTTGATCATAAAATACATGTAATGGCTTCAAATATGAATATGAAGTGATTAGATTCACATAAAGGTGAAAAATAAATAATATAACTGAATAAATATGAGAAAATGATTAATGATGACATTAATATGAGCAATAAATATAATGTGACAATGTGCCAATGTTTAATATGAATATAAATATTAATGTGACATTAATTGGAATAATTGTATGCTTAACCACAAATTGGATGAAATGTCTTATTATATGCAAAATAATTTGTTGTAATTAATAAAGTGATGATATGAGGATAATGAAGTATAAATCCGAATTATTAAGGACAATGATCAAATATTATTGAATGTTGAGATAATTAAGTAACCCTAACGGTGCCAAAATTCGTGGTAAGATAAATGAGAAATATATATGTATAATGTTTCATGGATAATAATGAAATATAACCCTTTTGGCAATAAAATGAATATGACATGACATAATTAAAATAATGATGATAATGTGATATCATGGTGAATACAATGTTGATGGGCCAAAATGTAAATAATGTTAAATCTCCTAAAAATAATATCTTAATGATGGAACCCTAGGTGATCCTTGAGAACCCGACCTATTAGTTGATGTATGTGAAGTTTATGAACCCTTAGGTGTAGTTGAAGTATAAGTTTTGGTGGAAGTATGGTTGAAGGAACAACCTAAATTTTTGTGGTGTGAGGTTGCACCCTCACCCTTCCCTAATTGCTAGTGATTTCGAGGACGAAATCCTCTTTAAGGGTGGAGTGTTGTAACATACCAAATTTTAAAAATTTTACCTTTTGGTCCTCTTTTCCATCTTTTCCTTTCATTTCTATCCTCTTTGGCCTTTTTGTTTAATTTGTGGAGAATATGATGGCTTAATGAGCATTGGTTCACCTTTTCTCTCAATATTTGGGTTTATGCACAAATACCTCAGTAAAAGATTAGTAATGAGTTTAGTATGTAAAATGTCCACTCAAGTGATAAAAAGAATAAGTAAATTCGTACAAGAACTTTCTAGTATCTTTTTGGATATGAAAAATAAAGGAAATCTCGAAATATGCATAAAGGGAATGATAAATGCCATAATTAGAAATAACATGGAATATATTAGATAAAGGACGATAATAAGAAATATCTTGTTTCAAAAATCCTAAATAGAAATCCACGAGATAATTTGATAAGAAAATTTGTTTCTTGAACTAAAAGATACTTAGTGGCCAAGTATCATATAATTTGGATAATATAAATAAATATATATAAGCCTTTATTATAGGAAAATAGGAAATAGGCCAAGAAAGAGAAATAAAATATCTAATGTCCTCAAAGTGGAAACTAATTCCATATCCGTACTCTAAATATTAACATAAGCCTTTGGGCAAGTTTTCAATTAATTTGGATGCTTTTTGGACAATATGAGAAAATAGGAGAGAGAAAGTGTGTAGAATGTTCCTTTTGATAAAAATTAAATAAATGAAAAAAACATGATCCAATAATGGCTAAATCGTATTCAAGACATTAATTGAGACACATGGGTGAAATTTCATCACTTTTGGATAATTGTAGAGTCATAAATGAAGGAAGAGAGAGGAAATAAAGAATAGCCTAATTATCTATTTAAAGTTTCTCAAAATGTAAAATAAACTATATATTAGGATTCTACGCATTAGATTTATCTTATGTGTCAATTTTCATTTGATTTGGATTTTGTTTGAGCCTCCAAAAGAGGAGAGAGAAAAACATTTAATGTTGATATATCACTTTAGTAGAAAATTGTTTGGACTGGGAAATCACATGTCACGTGACGCAATTTTACTGTGCGTATAAACGCAAGTGTACGCGTCGAGTAGTACAGGCCTTGTGAGGCCCGAGTCGAACACAGGGATACTCGGAAATGTTGGAGACTCCTACTAACTATTTGCGATCAGCTAAGCCGAATAACAAATTGGGGTTGTTGAATAAAATTAAAAGAAAACAAAAATAAAACAAAGCAAACAATCGATTAAAGGTTGATTTAATCAATTCAAAAGGATATCTTTAGGATTGCAGTTTCACCGCGGGTTTTCATTGTATTAGGTTTTATATAATGCCTCAATCTTCTCTCTCTATCCGGGTAATGGCCTGAAAATAGAATTGCCCACTGTCGTGGTACAATTCACTATCTAGGTTTAGGTCGGTTCCACTGTCGTAGTAACCTATACCCTAAACTAGATGCATTATGAACGATCTCTCAGTATCCACCATTAATTTTACACCACCTTGGTCAAGGGATTTGTCGATTAATGTAGATTTCGTCTCTTTTCAACCATTAATCCTTCTTTCAAAGTGATTAAGGGTATTAGGTTATTATTATGGTGATCAAGCATAACAATATATGGAGAAAACGAAACTATACCACAGATTTAAGAGAGAAAATATGAATTATTATTATAAAACTGTCATACAATGAATCCCCAGGCTACTCCCGGTCCTAAAGATGAAGGGGATTAGCCCCGCATGGTCATCTCACACAAGTACAAGGTAGAAATAGGGGAAATCATATGAAAAACGTGAATTGAAAGGGAAAACCCCTGAACGGAGAAGAACCGGTTGATCCTTTGCGTAGAACACGTGCTTTCCCGCCTCTCGGTGGTGAAATCCGTCTTCGACAGCGTCCGGATCGACTGGTATGAACTTCTGGCCTCCGTTCTCTTTTTTCCTGCTCCTCGACACTTGTGCAATGGCTAATCCGATCCCCCCCCGTCTGGGCGGCCGTCATTAGGTATAAGTCCCTCATTAGGTCGTTAATTAACCGTAGCCGTCCGATTGAAATCATTAGAAAGCAAACTCATATCCTACGGCGTCGATACCATCGACGCGAGTCGATGGTATCGACCCACTACAGTAGCGAACCCTTCCTTTGTTGCGCCCGACATCATCTCGATACCATCGACTCGGGTCGATGGTATCGACTTCCTTTAGGCGTCGGTTTTGTCATTTTGTGACGTTGTAGCCTCCGAGTGTCGATGGTATCGACTTGGTGTCGATACTATCGACCGATTTCTCGCCAGTAGCTGATGGTATCTCGATACTATCGACGTCACCGTCGATAGTATCGACTTTTTCCTGCCTCTTTCGGCTGGCAACCTGTAACCATGTCGATGGTATCGACTTCCGTCGATGGTATCGACGGAAGAAAATACTCGTTTGTCCTGAAATTCAAAGACAAGATCACATAAATTCACACAAATAATGATAATTTGACAATTAATGCTCAAAATGATGAAATAAAGGGGATTTGACATAAAATAGTGGCAAAGACCAAAATGGATGAATTATGCAATATTAACCATAAAAATGACTAATAAAAGCATAAAACACATATCAAACAGGTCTATAAATGCGACTCAAAATCATCACATCAAACTCCCCTAAGCTTGAACGTTGCTCGCCCTCGAACAACTAATCCTTAGAATAGAATTGCAAATGTCAACTGAAAAACAACACACCAAACCAACATCCCAAATGACTCCCACCGGACATTCACATACCGGCCCTCTCTAACCACGAAACGGTAATTACCCTAAAGGCGACAGTAATCATCCATAAAAGAAATTGACCTCAAAACTGATGAACACTATCACATAAGGCAGTTAACATAATAAAAATCGCCGGTTCAGACTTGGTACATCTTGTGATCTCCTAAACTACGTTGCTCGCCCTAACTACCATCTACATGGAAGCCGTTCTCCTGATATACATTAATGAGGAGAAATTCACGGTGGCCTACCAATCCGAGCAACGGGTGGATGAGATGGGTGGCTCATGGAAGAAAGTGGAAGTATTGTACTGTTTCAACATGCATAAAACAAAAATGCCCTAAATGACGCAAATGCACATGAGAAATGCCCTAATGTCTAAGATTAGGTGGAATGATGCATGTACTAACCATCTGTCTTAAAATGAGATGGATATCGAGTTAAGTTACATCATGTACTCAATTATCCTGAAATGCATGTGATATTACGTTCCTTTCTCCTTCTTATTCTTCTTTCTTCTAAATAACTCTTTTTCATTGTGCAGATTTTTTAGATTTTTTTTCTTTTTCTTTCTTCTTTTCCAGCCCTTATATCCATAATTGCTTAAAGATAATTACACTGGGCTAATTTTTCTTCATACTCAGAAATTTGCACTAATTAGAAGGTATGGAACAATTTAATTCACCATTGGAGAAAAATTGAGATACATGATATACTTTATGCATGAAAATTATGAATGCATCTACATGGCATGCACCTAAGGGTAATGTGCATGTATCACTATTCTCATTTTTTTTAATGCGAAACATATGGAAAAAGAATTAATGCAAGTCCTATCTAGATGCTATGCAAACAAAAGGAGTTAAAACTGCACGTTACTTCCAATTCTTTGGTGGATTGTGAAACAATGAGATGGAAAGATCACAAAATTAGGTGACTGAACCTTAGAAAGATATTATGTGTCCCTCCTTACTGACCTGTGTAGTAGTCAAGAGGTTTCTCTCTCCTACTTCCAATTAAAATCACATTACCATTTGGTCAGATTAGGCTCAAACAACCATTTCCGTCCACTTTCCTGAATCATTAGGAGTACAGTTGTGAAATTGTGTTTTAAAGTTGACAAAACCAATCATTTTCGTAGGATATGTGCCCAAGGTTAAACAAGACAAGCTTTGCACACACACAAAAAAAATTTAAATTTTCCCTTGATTTTCCCATGCACAAAATGAGATGACACAACTTTATGACATCTACGATTACACTAGATAGCATGTGGATCCTACAAAAACTAAAAATGCAAGAAAACAAATAACAAGAACAAAAGCAATAATGCTAAAAACTAAAAATAATAAAAGATAAAGCTGTTCCATCTACCCCCCTAAGCTTGAATTCGACTATGGCCTCATAGTCAAAAACAAACTTAAAGATTGGAACAGGGATACCGAATCACTCCTGTGGAGGCGGAGGCGGGTACTGCCAGGGTCGTGGGGTCCGAATTTGCTCTCGATGACACTTGGCGCAAGTGGAGGAAGAAATCATTGAAGATGTGACTTCATTTGACCAATAACCCCGTCTTGAATAACTGACACCGACACTGCTGTGTGCCCGTCGATACCATCAACAGAAGTCGATGGTATCAACTCACTGATTAGGGCAACTGCCTCGCGAGTCCGGCCGCCGCCTTTTTCACTTGAAAATGTCGATACCATCGACACACCCGTCGATGGTATCGACTCCACTGAGTCGATTTCTTCTGAAAATCTCCAGAGATCTCGATGGTATCGACTGGCATGTCGATACCATCGACTTTGATATTGCGATCTGCCTGTAGGTAGGTCGATACCATCGACGAGGCCGTCGATGGTATCGACGCAGAGCAAAATCTACAGTCGTCAACCTGTAACCCGGTCGATACCATCGACCAGTGTGTCGATGGTATCGACTCTGCCTCAGCCTGCACATCAAACAAACCGATCACGGTATCTTTTTTATACTAAAAACTAAGTAAAAACAAATTAAACTACGAATGTAAATAAACTATCCTACTGTACCGATGGTTGGGTTGCCTCCCAACAAGCGCCCTTATTTAACGTCTTAGGCTAGACGACTTGAAGCTCATCATCTTGGCACTTTGGGGCATGTGCTTAGAGGATCGTGCGGTAATTTGAATTCAACTCGATCTCCTCCAATTCCCAAGGACAATGTACCTCTCCCTAAGCCAGTCACGACATCCGCCGTTGCTTGAAAAGGTCTTCCTAGAAGAATTTCACAGCTTGGGAGCGGTGGCATATCCATGACAACAAAATCCACTGGGAATATAAATCGATCCACTTTGATGAGAACATCTTCACATACTCCATATGGTCTCACTAAAGACCCATCCGCCAATTCAATTGTCGCGGCTGACTTCTTGATTTCTTTTAACCCAAGTTTCTGAAATGTCGCCAGAGGCATGAGATTTATGCTGGCGCCTGAATCACATTGCGCTTTAGGAAAATGTTGATCACCTATCGAGCATGGAATGTAGAAACCTCCTGGGTCTTTTCTCTTCTTTGGCGAACTCCCGTGAATGATAGAACTCACCGTCTCATTCATCCGACAAATATCATCGTCTTTTATCCACCTCTTCTTATTGATGATTTCTTTGATGAACCTCCCATAGGCGGGAACCTTCTCGATCATCTCCACTAATGGAATATTGATGTGGAGTTTTTGGAATATTTCCAAGAATTTCCTAAAATGACGATGCTCTTTCTTTGGCCTTAGATTTCCTGGACTTGACACAACTGTTGCACTCACACGCCTGTGAGGTGGCACATATGAGCTTTTCGGGGCCAACTCCCCTAAGCTTACTTCAATCACTCCCTCTGACGTGGGCTTTGGCGAGACATCATCAACAGTAATAGCTTGTTGTGGTTCCTCTCTCGCATTAGATGTTTCCACACGTGCACAAACAGCCTTCAATTGTTCTTCTTGCCTAAATGGAGATGCAATATTCATAACTGGCTGAGATTTCCTAAAGAAAGTGCTTCCGCCTGCTAGTCCATAATAGGTGTGAGGGTACGGTATTGCCGGTGTCGCCTCTGTACTAAAAGTCAATTTGCTTTGATCTTTTGTCTCTGGCACCTGGGATTCCTCCTCATTGCTTACTACAGATATGTACTTGACCTGATGGTGTGCTTGGGCCACGTTTGCATTCTCGGCTGGTTTCTGTTGATTGGCGTGCTTGATGCCCGCCACTTCACTGGAAATCTGTGCCACAGTGGTTTCTAATGCTCGCATTTTTGCTCCATGGCTTTATAGCGTCTGCCCAAATTTGGTTAGAATATCACCTTGAGATTGTAGTTGTTTACCAAACATAGCCATCATCTCCTGATTTTGCTGCACCATTTGACTAAGTAATTCAGTGTTCTTGTCCTCCGCTCTAGGTTGTGGCTTGGCATCCGGATCTTGTTGGAAATTATTAGGATCCTTCCAGGAGAACTTTTTGTCTCTCCTCCATGCATAGTCATTGTTTTTGTAGCCCTGTTGTTGTATGAATTTAACTTGGGCTTCTTCATCCTCAGATGCATCTTCCTTAGCTAGCAACTTCTTGGCTAGAATATCTAACTTGTCGTTCAACTCCTTAATTACTTTGGATTCACCTGCAACTCTGACTTGCTCCACAACGCCTCTGTCACCCCATGACTGTTTCCTAGCCATGTTCTTTAATATCTCCCAACATCTCGTATCTGTATTATTCAGAAAGAATCCCGACCCAGCTGAATCCAGATTACTCCTATCGTGCTCGGAGAGAGAAAAATAGAAGATCTTCACCTGTGTCTCTTTATCCAGCCCGTGATGTGGGCACCTCCTCAGCATGACCTGAAATCGCTCCCAGGTCTCAGAATATGTTTCACCGGCCTGTTGGGTGAAATTATGAATTTTCCGGATCATGTCGTTAGTCTTCTCAGGAGGGAAGAACCTCTCAAAGAAGACCTCCACCATATGGTCCCAGGACTCCACGAACTCATCGTCAAGATTATGCAGCCACTCTCGTGCGGCTCCCGCTAAAGAACTCGGGAAGAGCTTGAGATATAGTGCATCCTGTGGAAACCGATCGATTTTTACCATGTCACAGTTTTCAACAAACTGGTTGATGTGTGCAACAGGATCCTTATTTTTCAGCCCATGAAACACATTTGATTTCACCAAATTTATCAACGCCGGATCGATCTTGTATGTCGGTATGTTGATCGCATGCTTCTTTATAGGCCCCTTTGAAGCTGATGAGGAAGAAGCTTTAATCTTCTCCTATATGGTCTGTGGCTCGGCCATGTCTTCTTGTTCAGATTCAGAATCTATCTCTTCTTGGTGCTCTTGCTCGTAATACTCCTCGTCCTCAGATCCCAGAAGTGGAACCCCGGGTGTGCGATTGTCGTAGTCCGTACTACGTGTCTGCACCATACACAGTACCTGAAATAAGAAAATTCGAGTTCAGTACTATGCTTAGACGAGTATAAACAATTATAGCCCAATGTAAAAATATTTGAAATTGAATGAAAATTATATTAAAAAAAATGTGGCCTCGAGTGGCCGCTCGTAGCACTCGAAGTGCCAACAATTTCGCCGTATCCCCGGCAACGGCGCCAAAAACTTGACGCAATTTTACTGTGCGTATAAACGCAAGTGTACGCGTCGAGTAGTACAGGCCTTGTGAGGCCCGAGTCGAACACAGGGATACTCGGAAATGTTGGAGACTCCTACTAACTATTTGTGATCAGCTAAGCCGAATAACAAATTGGGGTTGTTGAATAAAATTAAAAGAAAACAAAAATAAAACAAAGCAAACAATCGATTAAAGGTTGATTTAATCAATTCAAAAGGATATCTTTAGGATTGCAGTTTTACCGCGGGTTTTCATTGTATTAGGTTTTATATAATGCCTCAATCTTCTCTCTCTATCCGGGTAATGGCCTGAAAACAGAATTGCCCACTGTTGTGGTACAATTTACTATCTAGGTTTAGGTCGGTTCCACTGTCGTAGTAACCTATACCCTAAACTAGATGCATTATGAACGATCTCTCAGTATCCACCATTAATTTTACACCACCTTGGTCAAGGGATTTGTCGATTAATGTAGATTTCGTCTCTTTTCAACCATTAATTCTTCTTTCAAAGTGATTAACGGTATTAGGTTATTATTATGGTGATCAAGCATAACAATATATGGAGAAAACGAAACTATACCACAGATTTAAGAGAGAAAATATGAATTACTATTATAAAACCGTCATACAATGAATCCCCAGGCTACTCCCGGTCCTAAAGATGAAGGGGATTAGCCCCGCATGGTCATCTCACACAAGTACAAGGTAGAAATAGGGGAAATCATATGAAAAACGTGAATTGAAAGGGAAAACCCCTGAATGGAGAAGAACCGGTTGATCCTTTGCGTAGAACACGTGCTTTCCCGCCTCTCGGTGGTGAAATCCGTCTTCGGCAGCGTCCGGATCAACTGGTATGAACTTCTGGCCTCCGTTCTCCTTTTTCCTGCTCCTCGGCACTTGTGCAATGGCTAATCCGATCCCCCCCGTCTGGGCGGCCGTCATTAGGTATAAGTCCCTCATTAGGTCGTTAATTAACCGTAGCCGTCCGATTGAGATCATTAGAAAGCAAACTCATATCCTACGGCGTCGATACCATCGACGCGAGTCGATGGTATCGACCCACTACAGTAGCGAATCCTTCCTTTGTTGCGCCCGACATCATCTTGATACCATCGACTCGGGTCGATGGTATCGACTTCCTTTAGGCGTCGGTTTTGTCGTTTTGCGACGCTGTAGCCTCCGAGTATCGATGGTATCGACTTGGTGTCGATACTATCGACCGATTTCTCGCCAGCAGCTGATGGTATCTCGATACTATCGACGTCACCATCGATAGTATCGACTTTTTCCTGCCTCTTTCGGCTGGCAACCTGTAACCATGTCGATGGTATCGACGGAAGCAAATACTCGTTTGTCCTGAAATTCAAAGACAAGATCACATAAATTCACACAAATAATGATAATTTGACAATTAATGCTCAAAATGATGAAATAAAGGGGATTTGACATAAAATAGTGACAAAGACCAAAATGGATGAATTATGCAATATTAACCATAAAAATGACTAATAAAAGCATAAAACACATAACAAACAGGTCTATAAATGCGACCCAAAATCATCGCATCATCACGCTGGCTTTGGACTCATCCCCCCACAATCCAATGATGGAGAGCAAACCATGGACCCATGTCCACTGATCAGACGGGTCCCAGTCATCTCCTACCTCAGCTCGACTGGGGGAGAGAGAGAAACAGTAACTCGATTTTTCGTTTTGCATTATCTCAGCAAATACTCAACCAGATCAAGAACTTTTTGTTGCTACAGATTCCTCGCAAGATTCTGCTCTACTTTATCCCAAAATTTTCTCATTTTGATGAAAGTTTGAGAAATACCCAATTTGGCCGAAGCCACTCTCTCACCTCACATACATGAACCCTAAACCACATCTCCTCATCTATAAATACTTGCACCCCTCGCATCTCCATCACTTTTGCAACTCAATGCCACTTTCAAATTCAATTTTCATCACCGTTTTTGCCCCATCGGGCCACCGAAGGGCGTGGATCTTGCAGCAGATTCTGCTCGCACTGCTCTTCGTCTCCGTCCCAATTGTTGGGTCCATCAGGTTCGGTTCTTCTTGCTCTTTCTTTTACATGCTTGAGAGTCATTTTTTGTTGACAAACTTGGATTCACCCAAAACCACAAGCAAGCAAGCAAGGTACTTGCTCGCCGCCTTGGAACGAGTGAGGAGGAAGATAACTCCCCCCATTTTTACTATTTTGCCCTCGCCATGTTCTTGCTTTCCCTCTCTGGGCCGCTCGGGGGTGCTCCCGTCTTTTCGTCTGACCAGGTTGACTGAGTGCACCCGGGCTGCCAGCTCAGCTGCTAGTGAGTCTACCAGCAAGGCACACAGGCTCACCGCCACTCTCCCTCTCTCTCCTGCTCGCCCTCTCGCTCTCTCTGATCTGAACGCAAATGCCTATGTGGCAAATGTTGATTGGTCTGATTTAGAAAATTGATATCTTTTTACTCGTTTATCCAAATTTAAAAATCAAATTTGTTTTGAAATTGGGAAAACATTCTCTATATGTTGAAAATAGTTTCGATGCTTGATTATGAGGTTTTTGATAAAGTGTTTTTGTGGTGATTTAAGTTAACAAATCATCATGAAAAATACCCTAAAAAGTCAATATCTCCAAAATATATGAAGTTATATGTTATTTTGATCAGAAGAATGTAACTAAGATAGTAGTGAGGTTTTTAGAGTCTGAATCGATAGTTTTTGGAAAAAGTTGGTAGTTTTGGGGTTGTGAATCTTTAATAATTGAACATAGTATTAATACATGGATCTAATGATAAAATTAGGGAAAGTGGATCTGATCTCATTTAAAGGTGTTGAAAAGTGGTTTCTATGACTCTAATAATAAGGTATGTGAATTCCCTATTTATGTATGTGCATCTACCCTTCATGTTGGGAATCATACTTTACCCAAACCCTATTTCTAATCTCTAAATAAGCCATTATTGGCATTAAGCCTTAGTGTTCATTTTGAAAAGCTTAAACTTGCAACTTGCTCATGATAAATCTTGTTACTGATTCGTACATGAAACCTAATTGTTAGTATCTCTTGTTGATTAGAGCTTAGCTTTGTAAAGGTTGCCTATTTGCTCTACTTTTATGCATGCAAAATAATTAGACTGTTATATCTAGGGTAGTTGTGCATGGGCACAACCATACAATGTTGGGTGTGCTATTTCCGCCATGTGTGCTTATTCCACCTATATTAAGGGTGAGCTATGTTCCACCCAAATATTATTATTAGGTCAAGGGTTATGGTCTTGACCCTACTTTAGGTGTAACTGGACTTTAATTATGCTTGCATGCTTATTTCTCTTATGCGGAAAATCCTTGTTGATTAAACATTCTTTTATCATTATTGCTCATCTTGAGAATACCATAATGATCTCTACACCCTATGTTTTCCTTATTTCGTTGTGCCTTTACTTTTACCCTGACACATACTTTGTTTTCCTTTTCCCTTTTGTTGGGTGAATCCCAACCACCCAGGTGCTGAGCAAGGTGATGGATAAGACATGAAGGTCATAGCTTTGGCATGGACTTAGATGATGGATATGTTGCTTGGAGACAAAAGTGGAGTAGTCTAGACTTCCCTCTATCTAGATCCTAGTTTATGTATGTTGATTTTTACCTAAAAGGGATATTGTTGATGTATATTTTTGAATATTTAAAATGAAATTGAAATTAGTCATAAATTTTATTTTGTTGCTTCCCAATGTGTTTTGGTTACCATATTTTAGTAGAGGGTGGTTTATCCCACTCTTTACAGCTGCAAAACATGTCCAGATGGGAAGGATGAAGATGAGATGATGATAAAGTTGACAAATACAAATTGACAGATTTGAAAAACCAATATGGAGGATATTCACTATTGTAAAGATCTATATGATCTAATAGAGGGGCAAAAGCCAAAAGAGTACATCTGATGTAGAATGGAAGATACTAAATAAAAAGATCATGGGAATAGTGTGAAAGTGGCTCGACATTTCTGTGTTCCATCATGTCTCAGAAGAGACAAATGCCAAAAATTTGTGGAAAAAAAATCAAGAAGTTATATGAGCGAAAGACTGTAACAAATAAAGATTTCTTGATCAAAAAGTTGGTGAACCTCAAGTATCAGGATGGGACAAGCATCACTGAGCATATGAATGAATTTCAAAGCCTTATAAATCAACTGAGGTGCATGATGATGGTTCTTGATGATGAACTCTAGGCTCTACTTATTTTGGGATCTTCGCCTGACAGTTGGGAGACACTCATAGTGTCAGATAGCAATTCTGCACAGGAAGGCAAGTTGACGCTTGACCATGTGAAGAGCAGTCTACTGAATGAAGAGACTCGACTATGAGCCTCAAGCAAAAATGGATCAGAGGTGCACTTTATAGAGAGCATGAGTG
The DNA here is from genome assembly GCA_963693085.1 of Alisma plantago-aquatica. NCBI lineage: Eukaryota > Viridiplantae > Streptophyta > Magnoliopsida > Alismatales > Alismataceae > Alisma > Alisma plantago-aquatica. The sequence continues at coordinate 879,756,936 of OY856411.1, forward strand.
CTGATAGAGCAAAGATCGTGGTAGATCCAAGAGCCACAGTGAGTCCCAAGACCACGGGAAGTCTCATGGTAGATCCAAGTTGAAGAGTAGTAGAGGCTGCTTCCATTGCAGAATGCCATGCCACTTCAAAACATGGGTGTGAAACCAAAGAAAATCAAGACAATGATAAGAATACCACAACGGCAATCTCATATGATAGGAACAATGATAAAGATGTGGTCTTAACTGTCTAGGAGCAGCATTTGCATGCGGATGAGGATGATTCTGAGTGGGTGGTGGATACTATAGCTTCTTATCATGCTAAACCCAGTAAGGAGTTCTTCATTTCATATAGGAGAGAAGACTTTAGAAGGGTGAACATGGGAAATTCCATCTTCTTTTGAATTGTCGGGGTTGAAGATATTTGTGTCAGGCAAGTGTCAGTTGCATGCTTACGCTGAAGGATGTTCGTCACATTCTAGATTTGTGACTGAGTTTGATATCTGGTTCATTCTTTGATAGAGAAGGTTGTCATCTTGATTTTGGTGATATCATATGTAAAATTACTAAGGGGGTGTTGGTTATTGTATGGGGCAAACTGTGTAGTACATTGTACAAGACCAAGGTCAGAGTTCTCAGAGGTGACGATATACATGAAATTCAAGATCATCAAATATATATATGGCACAAACAATTAGGATGCATCAGAGAGAATGGCTTGAATCTTCTATCCAAATAGAGATTGATTCTTAATGGAAAGGATACTGGTTTCAGTTCATGTGATGCATGTCAGACAAGAAAACATTAATGAGTTTCTTTCGAGACAAGATAAAAGGTGAAGGCACAACTTCTATAGTTGGTTAATTTGGATGTCTATGGTCCGTTTGAGGTAACTTAACTAGGTGATAATATGTATTCATTGATTATGCATCTAGGAAGGCGTGGGATTACTTACTAAGACCACGGATCATGTCTTTTAGTGTTTCTAAAAATTCATGCCATGGTAGAATGTGAGACAGAGAAAAATCTAAAGTGTCTCCACACAGACAATGGAGGAGAGTACACCTCTAGGGAGTTCAAGGAATATTGCTCCCAACATGGGATATGACATGAAAGGACAAAGCCTGGCATACCATAACACAATGGTACAACTGAGAGGATGAACCGTATCATAGTGGAGAAAGTTAGATGCAATTTGAAGACTACAAATTTAGCAAAGACATTTTGGGGTGAGGCAGTGAGTTTTACGTGCTATCTGATAAATAGTTCGTCATCCGTTCCTTTGGGGTTTGATATACCTTAGAAGGTATGGACTGGCAACGATCCATCCTATGCTCATATGTGAATATTTAGGTGTAAGGATTATGCACATGTTCTAAAGGAAAAGAGGCAAATGTTTGATGATAAAGTGGTGTCAAGTATCTTTCTTAACAACAATTTTGCTACAAGTTATGGGATCCTGTAAAAAAGACCATGAGCAAACATAGAGATGTGACTTTGTGTGAGAGACAGACAGTTACATAGTCTGAGAGTGATGATGTAGATGTTTCAGGTGATAGTTATTCGGACGTATGAGGATTCTTCAACTTCTTCACATGTGTAGTATTCAGATGATGAAGAAGAGAAGTGTAACATCCTCAATTTCATAGCTAAAGTAAGCCTTTTATGTGGGGTTTTCTAGTAAAGGCATTCCAATAGACATAATGAACATAACCATGGCTAGGTACGTAACTAAGTTCACAAAATGTGTATGATTGTGGTCGGTTGTATATGAATATAAATGAATTATTCCTATGAACAATAATGTGACAAATATATAATATGATGAGTCTAGTTCATGGCTTGAGCCTTAGACCTAGCTTAGGTCTTCATGTTATGTAACTAAAAAAATATTAATCACATGTCATACATGAGCTTCAATTGAGAAATTATATTGATTGAAGACATATTTTCATGATTTAGAACATTATTAAGCTCATGGGCCCTTTGCAAGACTATGGAATGCGACATGTGCCCTAGAGTCCAATTCTAGCTCATTTGGGCCAATTAAGTCTTACAAGTAGGTCCTTGGAGTATAAATTTAGAAATCTAGTATTCTTACACATGATAAGTACTTTTAATATTTTTTAATAGATGAAGAACTAAAACATAAGATCGTAGGAAATTTTTTATATAATTGTGGATTATCTAGTGATCTGGGAAATTAATTTGGTAATTATCCAAGTCTTACTTAGAAGGCAAATTTGAAGTCTTTATCTATTTGATTTTGACCAAATCTCTTATACCAGGGGAAGATAATAAAAATATTGTGTTAATTATGAAATTTGGAATTTAACGAGATTAAGATATGATCTACATGATTATTTTTAGCAATTGGACTTCTATCAAATAGAAACATGAAAAGAAAATAAAAAAAGAGGGTGACCCCAGTCCGCACAGACTGGAGGCCGTGACCTCTGTTTCCTGGTTCCAAAAAGAGCGCCCATTATAGGCATCTGTTGCCCAAGATCGGGTGAGAGTGGGGGTATAAAACCCCTCGATCTTGGATGCTTGGTGCCGGCTGGACCCTATGCTAGGGTTTTGACACAGATCGAGAGAGAATGAGAGAGAGGGGACATGGAAGAAGACCAAGATGGTAGCAGCTCTAGGGTTCGGATGAAGCTTGTTTTGGCAGCCATCAAGGTAGCATAGCATCGACAGAGGTGAAGGGGAGGAGGATCGGCGGCCAAGTCAACCTTTGACGGGTTCATCGCCAATTGGAGACACGAGCACGTTCACCGTCATAAGCACCAGTCGTCATGTTCTGTTCTTACGGAAAAATAGGGGAAAATGCCCCCTTTCCATCGGGTGAAGAAGACGGAGGGAGCGCCGGCCCTAGTCTGAGATGTGCCTAAGATGAGGGTCACCGGATCAGATCTTGACGGCTGAGATTGGCTAAAGTTAGGTAAGTTTCTAAAATTCATATCTAGAGATTGGGAAGTTGGATTTTATCAAACAAGATACCTATAGAAAGGTCATGATTAGTACTATCACATAAAAATACATCCATATTATGATTTAGATATTGGTTATTTATTAAAAATAGTGCATTCAAAACTATATGATTTTGATGTTTGGTCAACTAAAAATAGCAAACGAATTTAGAAATTCATGCAAATTTTATTGGATGTGTATTATAATGTTCCTAACATGATTTCAAAGTCTGATCTCTATTATATTAATTTTTATTGAGGTTTGTGATATTAACCCTAATAAGGGTATTTTGGGTATTTCACCCATGAGATGATTTTTAAATGACCTGATATTTTGATACGTGATCATTCCTACATTATATGATTACTTTTCTATAGATTTGATGGATTTTCTTATGTTATTATGTTAATATGTACTTTTGGACCTAAGTGGCCATTATCTAGAATAATAGATGACTATGTTGAGACAATAAGTGATATATATATATATATATATATGCCTAATTAAGTCTGATATTATTTATCTAAATGGTATTTTAATTTGATTTCATAATAGAGTCAAGTAAGGTTAGTATGTATGATCATGTTCGAGATTTTCTTCTTATATGATCTATATGTTCATATTAATGTATAAGACGATTTATGTCTTATTTGAGTATAAAGATAATATTGATTATATAGTATGAGTTTTATTTTATTTCAATGCCAAGATTTTATGATGATCATAGATTAAAGTTATGCTTAAGAACCTTAAGTTGGTACATATAGTTAGGAAGACGGGACTTGAGATTTAGAAATAAAATGAGGGAACACCGGCTTGGACTGATAAAACTGTGATGATATCCATGTTATTAAAGTTATGGAACTGGAATCAAGACTTCCTTATAGACACCCTCAGTACAAGAGGTAAGTGGTCCATGCCCATGAGTATTTGTATTTATCAAACTCCTCATATTTTCATAACACTTCATGATTTATGTGATCTAGTGTTCTAATACTTCATGTTAAGATATACAAGTAAGATTTTTATACATTCATGAATATGTCCTTACATGTACCTAATATCTCGAGAAGAGATATGTTATTAAGATTTTATGAGGATGATAGAAACTCATGAACCTGGTTCATGAGAAAACTTAAGCATCATGTTTCTGTAAGAACTATTAGTAATGATTCATATTGATGGATACGACTACAAGATAACCTATGCAACCAATATTGACAATGAGGGATAAGAATGTATTAATATTTCAAGTAGAAATATGCTATTAATATTTCTTAGATGAATTAATATATAAGAACTAAGTGTTATTTATATTTCTTAGAATGATTTAGATTTAATATTTAAGCATGATGTAAGTATATAAGTTTTCAAACATATCAAGACATGTTCAAGTTTCCAAGATAAATATTATACTAAGATCAAAATATATTGAGAATTTAGTTTATGATGATGTTATAACATTATGATGGATAAAGTTACAAAATAATATTTTTATAGGGTTCATACTCCAAGATTTATGATTGAAGATGTAAGCTCACATGAATACATTAAAATTTAGGGTAAGATCAGATTTGGTGAGAGTTATGGAAATTGAGTTATATTGTTAGTAATCATACTTTTTAGATATTTTATACTTAAGATGAATTCATACATTAGACTTAAAGTTTAATACGTAAGTTCATATGAAGACATTAAGATTCAAGGAATGATCTATTATAATGAGTTTTAATATAGATTGAATAATCTTGTCATATGGTACGTTTATAGATATTCTATGCTTAAATTAATCTCACATACTTTATTAAAGTTATTTTTGTATCCTTAGTATATATATTCAGATAAGATCCCCTCTCGTTAGACATTAGACTCATTTATCATATAATTAGTATAAGTGAATTAATTTGACCAAATAAGAGTTTTAAAATAAAGTTTACCCTGATAATGAGATACATGTTCAAATCTAGCAATGAATTCAGTTTAGAACTTAAGAATAAAAAAGATTTAGATTCAGACTTAGACTACTCACTGTGTGAGTAGCCCTATTTTAAATAAAGGTACATGATATGGGTTATACACCCAATCTCAATTATGTAGTAATTGAGATACATGTTTACATTCAGATATAGATTCAGATTCAGATTCAGATTTAGATATAGATTCAGATACAGATCCAGATTTCAGATTCAGAATTCAGTACATGTTTAGTACTCAGTTTCATATAAGTTCAGATTCAGAGTTTAGTAAAGATAGACTTAAGATAATTAATTTGAAACATTCACATAATGCATTATATAATAAGTCCTCACCAGAGAGTCCTGGGACGATACAGAGGGTGTGTTGCGCCAGACACTGCGGGTGTCACAGAGGGCATTTATGCCAACAGAGGGCACGTTGTGCCAACAGAGGGTGCGTTGCACCATAGAGGACACTTCGGTGTCAACAGAGGGCACGTTGTGCCTACAGAGGGTGCATTTCACCATAGAGGACACTTCGGTGTCAACAGAGGAGAACTTATTATATAATGGTGGCCACAGTCAGATAAAAATTGTAAGTAAAAGATACCATAGATTAGAGATGCACATATTCTCATCCATGAGTAATGATGAGAGGGAATTAGATAAGATAAGCAAGACCTAGCCACTTTGGCATAGGTCATGAGATTCATGTACCAGGTACATGTCTCTAGAGAAAGATAAGATAGAAAGATATGAATTGCAGATTAAGAAATAAGAGATTTTATGTTTTAGATTTTACTTAGAGATTCATAGTAATTTCTCATTTATAATGTTAATTTCAGATTATTAGTCATGTACATTTTTAGAATACTCATGCCACTTACTCTAATGACTGTTTTTCCCAATGCATGGCTGGGGACGCGATGTCCGCAGGTTTTGGAGAAATTGAAGAACAAAGGGACCAACAAAGACTTAAGAGACTTTCAAGCTTGCCTAGTGGGGTGCCATCTACTGAGACGATCCAGAGTTTAGACATCTTCTTTTATGCATGGTCTCGTTATCACAGTATATTAGATGACTTGTTTCCCTTTGTTAGAACTATGTATGAATCTGTTGTACTTAAATGCAAAGTGCTTCATTTACTTTAATTGCATTGATAATCATGTTTGTGACACTCCCGGTTGAAGAAAAAAATGCTTTGGCTCATGTGATATGGAAATCGGGGTGTTAAAAGAAGCATAATCAGTCTGAGCATCAAAGTGAAAGCACATATAGTTCTCCTGGTCCACATGCACAATTGTGTGAGTTAGATTCATAGTCAAAGACTTTTTGGCAGGGGGAGAAAGATCATCACCAAGAAGAGTCCTCAGAGAAGTAGTTGAGGAGGTATGACAGAGTTCGTCATTCTTCATCTAGATATCCAATATCTAGTATATTCTCCTTACTTATTAGAGTGAGCTAGAGACTTTTCAAGAAGCACAAAATGATAGAGACATAGCACAGTGATATCAGACGATGCAAGAGAAGATGTCTTCCTTGCAGAAGAATGATACATATGAGCTTGTGGCACTTCCCAAGGGCCGCAAAGCTCTAAAGAACAAGTGGGTCCAAAGGATGAAGAGAGATGTAACATACTGAAATCCTCTATGTACCTCTTTGTACCCTTTTCTATAAGTGTTGTCCTTCATTTTCATCCCATATGTCCTTGGATTCGACTTAGTGAAATTATGATGGTTATTGGATAAATGTTTCCCATATATTCTTGATATAGGGTTGTATGCACAAATACCTCAGTTAGATTTTAGATTATGGGTCTAAAGTGCAAAATGTACACCAAGCAATAAAAAGAATAAAATAATTCATCTTAGAACTTTCTAGCACTTTCTAGGATAAGAGAAATAAGAGAAAATCCGAATTTTATATAAAGGAGAAGATAAATGCAATAATAAAAGGTAATATGGAATTTAATGGATGAAAGAGGATAATGAGAAAGATATTGCACAAAAATTATAATTGGAAATCCATTAGGATAATTTGATACTTAAATTCATTTTCTTGACCAAAAAGTAACTTAAGGGCCAAGTATCATTTAAAGTGGAACATAAATGTAAATAATAATATCATTATCAAAAGAAAATAAGAAATAGGCCAAGAAAGTGAAATAAAATACTTCATGTTCTCAAATCAGAAAAATAACTCCAAATTCGTATTCTAAACATAAAAATAAGCCACTGTGCAAATTTGCAACTAATTTGGATAATGTGTGAATAATGAGTAAAATAGGAGAGAGAAAGTATGTAGAATATTCTATTTATTTAATAAATAAATAAATAATCTCAACTTGTAAAGATAATTGCAAAATCGTATTCCAATCCCTTAAGGAGACTTATGGGTGAAGTTATACTAATTTTAGATAATGTTATCACCTCTTTTGAAGGAGGAAAGAGAAAATGATATATTAATTATTTCACCTATCAAACTTTCTCAAAAGACAAAACTAACTCCATATTTGGATTCTACGCGTCAAAATAAGTCAGGATATAAAATTTGGTAATATTTGGACAATGTTTGAGCCTCCAAACAAAGAGAGAGCAAAACATTTAAGAATTAAATGAGTTTTGATCGAATTTTATTAAGAATCGATTTCCTAATCTCATGCGCGAGATCGGACGGCCCAGAGTCCTTGGTGGACCCAGGTCCACCAATCTGACGACCCGCGGTCATCTACCTCCTCTAGCCGAATAAGGCAACAGGTTCTTTGTTTTTTATTTTTCAAATCGATATATCCGGTGAGTTAATAGGTTTTGCTAAATTTTGTTGCGTTGGATTCCTCATCGGATTGTGCACTGTTTTAATCCAAAGTTTTTGGGATTTGATGAATATTTGTGAAACGCCCAAGATGAGCGCCGACCTTCTTTTCTTTCCCCTACCTAAACCCTAGTCTAGGGTACCTTGCCTATATATATCCCAACCCCAAAGACCGCCATCGCCTTACCAACCCGCTCGTGCCTCCAATTTGGTGTTTCGTGGACGTTCTGACCCCCAGCTGGCCGCCGAGGACCCCTGGCTTGCGGCGCACCTCCTTCTCTCGTTGCTTCATCTCCGTTCAATCGAGAGGTATCACCAACTTCGGTTCTTCTTCCTCTTTCATTCAAATACTTGAACGCGAGATTTCGTTGGGTATCGCAAATTTGCCCAAATCGGCCGAGTTGCTTCTCGCTATTCTTTGCCCAGGTCGCGAGCAAGGGAAGAAGATGATTCTGCAATTTTACCTTTTTACCCCTCGGGTTGGTTGTTTCCTCAGATCCGCGCGAGGGACGTTTGCGTCCTTTTTCTTTTTGGCTTTGACCGCTTGACCCCGGTCCACTCGCCTCCTGTGAGCGCTCCTGAGACGCGGGTCACCGCTCTCTCCCGCTTTCGACCGCTCGACTTTGAGTGTGGTTGCCTACGTGGCACTCACTGATTGGTCAGAATGAAATATTTTCTAAAAATTATTCCGTTGGTCAAAAATAGAATATAAATAGTGTTTTGGATTCAGGGAGATGATTTTTATTCAATAAAAATAATTTTGGGTTTTTATTTTAATGTTTGCAAAAACGTAATTTTTAGAATGATTTAATTAACTTAAAATCACTAAAATTTACCCTAAAAGTCCATATCTTTAAAATATACAATATTATATGTTATCTTGACCAGAAAATCCTAACTAAGATGATGGTGAGGTTTTTGTAGTCTGATTTGATGGTTTGCAAAAAAGTTAGTAATTTTAGGGTTTCCCATCTTTGATGAATACATACAATTCTAATTTATAAATCTAATGATGTATTAAGGAAAGTGGGTTCTAAATTCATGTGAAGGGTTGGAAAGATGGATTCTAGAACACGTGAGGCTAAGGTATGTGCTTTGTTTGTGCATCTACTTTTCAGTTGGGAAAACATTATACCATTACCTATAATTTCTTATGAGGCTTAATCTGACCTAAATTCTTGATTCTTGAAACCTAAATTGTTTATTGCCTCAAAATTTGTTGTAAAATTATCTTATATGGGTATTCATACCCCACTGCCATGTTACATAATCTTGTGCTTAATCTTGCCATAACTTCTTTGTTAGCATGTAATTAAATGTTCTATTTAATATTAAAGTAGTGGTACTTTTGTACAACCACCCATAGAGGGCATGTATATAATCGCCCTAGGGGAATGTTTATAATTCTCCCCATAATATATTGTAGGTGATTGGGAATGTCTTATTCTCCCCTCACCTAAGGTTAGAGGTCCGGTAGGTGCCTCAACCCTACTTAGTTAGGTAGACATATTAATTTACATGCAAAACCTTTATTTATTTTGTTATTGGCAAGTTTCATTATATAAAGCCTCATACTCTTTGATGTCTCACTTTTCAATAAATCTCTAGCCTATTTTACTTGTTACAACTTTCTTGTCACTTTTAGAATAATCTTGTAACACATACTTTTCTTTCTTCTCCTCTTGCTGGGTGTCTTCCCAACCACCCAGGTGTTGGTGTTGAGCAAGGTGAAGGACAAGCTTGAAGGAAGTTTCCCTCCGGAGTTGATCTTTAGCTTTTGGAAAGGATGGATAGGTTGCTATAGCTAGATCATGTTTATCTTATCTTTTCTTTTAGAAATCATTCATGTAATAAACAATAAAGCCATGTGAAGGCTTATTATTTCTTTCTTTCCGCTGCTATTGACATTTTATTATGTATCTGGAATCATACTTATTTACTTGGAATATTATGCAATCATCCTCAAAGTCCCTAAATTTTGTTAAAATTGTGGATGTTTGTATTTCCTTTAAATTTGAGTAAAGAGGTGATCTCACCTCTTTACAACATGGTATCAGAGCCTTTAGGTGACTATTAGGGCATGCAGTTGAAGCAAGGGTATCTAGAAAGGATCAGGGTATAAGGGGCTGGCAAAACTTTCCTCCGCACCACTAGCTTGGTATACGAGGACTCCCGTGCCCATATGATCTGGCCTGGCCTGCGTCGATATGAATTGCCTGAAGTAGTATGCTTTTAGGCAATAGCATTCTAGTTATCCTTCTCTCATCTCTATTTCTATTCTCTTCTCATCTATGATTCTATACTCATGAGAACCTAATATGATAACCCTAATTTTTCAGGAGAGGTGACTTGTTTGACAACGCGAACCAGGAGTCGATCCCTAACAACCCCGACACTCCTGCAACTCCTGCGGTCAACCAACCAGCTTTTGGTGTTCCTGCCTTCACACCTGAGCAAGAACTGGAGATGTTGCGACAGTTGTTGTCCTCCACCATGATGGGACAACTCAACACCATTGCTGCTGTTGCCACCAAGCCGAGGGAGTTCACCCTCACCGACTTCATCAAGATGCAGCCACCCTACTTCAAGGGTGAAAGTGAGCCTAACATGGTGGACAAAGCCAACGACTGGGTGTTGGCCCTGGATCGGACCTTCGAGGGCATGGTGTGTCCTCCTCACCAAAAGGTTCGGTTTGCAACGTACGTGCTGGATGGACCGGCGCGCGTTTGGTGGAACGGTGTTGCCCACAGTCGGGACACCTCTTCAATGGAGTGGACCCAGTTCCTTAAGTTGTTCAGGGAGAAGTACATCTGTCCTGCTTTCTTAAGGAAGAAGGATGCTGAGTTTTACAGTCTCAAGCAAGGAAGCTTGAGCGTGGCCGACTACGTTCAGAAATTTCTGTTGTTAGAGCGTTACGCCACCGACCTTGGAGCTGACAGAAGAGCAACCTTGTTCTTGGAGGGCCTGAACTATCATGTTGGTCGAAGCCTCGTTCTGCAGCTGCCACTCACTTTTCAACAAATGGTGGACAAGGCTCTTGCCATCGAGTCATATCCAGGGTTTCAAGCTTCTAATGGCTTCAACAACAAAAGGAACAATCCGAACCAGCATGAGAACCGTGGATGTGATCGCTGCAACAGGTGCAATCGCCACCATCCTCCTAGCAGATGCCCCGCCAACAATGCACCTGCTCGTAATGGCAACCGTCCTCCACCAACCTGCCATGAGTGCGGCCAAGTCGGGCACATCCGACCCAACTGCCCCCGTTTCCAGCAAGGGCAAAATAATGCCCCGCAGCCGCAACAGCCAAGACAGAACCCGCCGTCGCGGAACAACAACAACAACCAGAACCCGAGACGTCCGCCAGTGGAGAGGCGGAATGGGAGAGTGTTCGCTCTCAATACTGACGAAAATGGTGAAGGCAATGAAGTGATTGAAGGTACCCTGCACCTTAATATGCATCCTTTAAAAGCCCTTTTTGATTCTGGTTCCTCCAATACCTTCATATCTTGTCAGTTTGTCTCTATGGTTGAAATTGAATCTGAGTTTATGGATCATGTGTTAGATGTAAAAACCCCTTGTGGTAAAATCTGCTCCTCGTACCTCCAAACTCCTACCTTGAACCTCTGTATGTCCGGAATAATGTTTCCCATAGTTTTTGTCTTTCTTGATATGACCGTCTTTGACATCATCCTGGGTATGGATTGGTTAAATAAGTATAAAGTAGTTTTGTACTGTGAGGAATCCAAGGTTAGACTGGTTCATCCTGATGAAGGAAAAGTGTGTTTCAAGGGAAAGAAGCGAGAAGAGCGACAGTTTGTCATCTCTGCCATTAAAGCTGAAAAGCTTGTCTCGCAAGGGTGTAGAGCCTTTCTAGCCTCCATAGTTCTCGATTCTACACCTCCTGCTCTAGAACATGTTGATGTGGTGAAGGACTTCCCAGATGTCTTTCCTGAGGAGTTTCCCGGGTTGCCACCAACTCACGAGGTGGAATTCTCCATCGAGATCATACCTGGAACTTCACCAATATCAAAGCCACCCTACCGCTTGGCCCCTGCTGAGCGGGCGGAGTTGAAGAAGAAGCTTGAAGAGCTTCTCGTCATGGGATTCATTTGCCCTAGTGTTTCCCCTTGGGGAGCCCCTGTCCTATTCATGAAGAAGAAGGATGGATCTTTGCAGATGTGTATGGACTACCGCATGCTTAACCAGGTGACAGTGAAGAACCGTTATCCGTTGCCGCGCATCAATGACCTATTCGATCAGCTAAAGTCAGCCACCGTGTTCTCCAAGATGGATCTGCGAAGTGGTTACTACCAGATGCGTGTAAAGGATGATGATGTCCCGAAGACAGCATTCATAACTCGTTATGGGCATTATGAATTTATGGTCATGCCTTTCGGTTTGACAAATGCCCCTGCAGCGTTCATGGACCTGATGAACCGAGTATTCCGCCCATATCTCGACAAGTTTGTAGTGGTGTTTATTGATGACATTTTGGTTTATTTCGAGACGTTGGAACAACATCGCGAACACCTGCAGATTGTACTCAGCACATTGTGAGAAAATAAATTGTATGCAAAATTCTCAAAATGTGAGTTCTGGATAAAGGAAGTTATGTTTCTTGGTCACGTGATTTCTACCGGCCATATAGCTGTTGATCCTACAAAGGTAGAAGTTGTGACAAAGTGGAATGCTCCGAAAAACCCGTCAGAAATCCATAGTTTCCTTGGTCTAGCTGGTTACTATCGGAAGTTTATCAAAGGGTTCTCTGAGTTGGCTTTACCTTTGACCAAGCTGACTCGGAAGGAGGTCAAATTCTCATGGACCCCTGAATGTGAGGACAGTTTTCAGAAGTTGAAGATGAGCCTGACTTCTGCTCCTGTGCTTGCTTTGCCTGTTGAGGGTGTACCCTATGTCATCTACACCGACGCATCCCGACACGGCTTAGGGTGTGTTTTGATGCAAGATGGAAAGGTGATCGCCTATGCTTCTCGACAGCTGAAACCTAATGAAGCAAATTGGCCTACGCATGATTTAGAGCTTGCTGCCATAGTTCATGCTTTGAAGATCTGGCGACACTACCTCTATGGAGAAAAGTTTGAAGTTTTTTCTGATCACAAGAGTCTGAGATATCTGTTGACTCAGAAGGATCTGAACTTGCGAAAGCATAGGTGGATGGAATATCTTAAAGATTACAACTTCACCATCACCTATCATCCTGGTAAAGCAAATGTCGTAGCTGATGCTCTAAGTTGCAAGAAGGATGCTGTTTGTGCTGCTCTGAGATGTTCTGTGTGGGAAAACCTTGAACATGTGGCCAGTTGGAGACCTCATCCTGTCGATTTAGTGGATGAAGACAAGTTGTGTGTTCATATGGCCAGTTTGACCGTTACACCAACCTGGATCTCAAAAGTCGTGACTGCACAGTTGGGGAGTTCTGAGCTTGAAGAGATGAAAGCTTTATCTGAGAAACCGCAATCTGACTTCTCCATCGGAGTGGATGGTGCTATTCTCTTTAGACAAAGGTTGTGGATTCCCAATGTTGGTGATCTGAGATAGAAGGTTCTGAGTGAAGCTCATGGGTCCAAGTACACCATTCACCCTGTCACAACCAAGATGTATAAGGACTTACAGCGAAGCTTCTGGTGGAAGAACATGAAGAATGATATAGCTCTGTTCGTAGCAAAGTGCTTGACATGTCAGCAGGTCAAGATTGAACATCAACGACCCGGTGGTCTCCTTCATCCTCTTGAGATTCCGGAATGGAAGTGGGAGAAGATCACAATGGACTTTGTTACCGGTTTCCCTAAGTCCAAGAAAGGTTATGATGTTGTTTGGGTGGTGATTGATCGGCTTACAAAATCTGCTCATTTCTTGCCTTTCAAAACCATGTATAAAGTTGCTGAGATGGCTCAGTTATATGTGGAGTGGATAGTTCGTCTGCATGGTGTCCCTACTGTGATAGTTTCTGATCGAGATCCAAAATTCACTTCTCGCTTATGGGGTCAGATTCAAGAAGAGATGGGTACTGATCTGCGTTTCAGTACTGCTTACCACCCGCAAACTGATGGTCAGTCCGAGAGAACAGTTTAGATTTTGGAGGACTTGCTGCGTGCTTGTGTGATGGATTGGGGTGGTGCCTGGGATCGGTATCTACCGTTAGCAGAGTTTGCTTACAACAATAGATACCAAGCAAGTATTGGCATGCCACCTTTTGAAGCTCTCTATGGTAGACCTTGTCATTCGCCTTTGCACTGGGATGATGTTGGTGAACGTTCCCTAGTGAAGACCGATGACATGCAGATGATGCTTGAGAAGGTACAACTAATAAAGAAACGGATGAAAGCTGCTCAAGACCGACAGAAGATGTATGCTGATAAAAAGAGGTCTGATGTAAGCTTCTTAGTGGGAGACTATGCTTTTCTAAAGATCAAGCGTATACGTTCTATTGCAAGATATAAAGTAAAAGGCAAGTTGAGTCCTAGCTATGTTGGACCATTTGAAATCTTAGATAAAGTGGGAGATTGTGCATATCGCTTAGCTTTGCCTCCTGCTTATGATAAGATCCACAATGTGTTCCATGTTTCTGTGTTGAGGAAGTACGTTAAGGATCCGTCTCATGTACTCACTATTGAACCTGTGGAGATTCATGAGAATCTGACGTATGAAGAACTACCTATGAAGATCCTTGACTCCCGAGTAAAGCAGTTCAAGAATAAAGAGATAGAGTTAGTAAAGGTCTTGTGGAGATACCATGGTTTAGAAGAAACCACTTGGGAGTTGAGAGATGAGATGTTATGTACTCACCCTTCCCTCTTTGTATGAGATTTCGTGGATGAAATCCTTTTTAAGGGGTGGAGTGCTGTAACATACTGAAATCCTCTATGTACCTCTTTGTACCCTTTTCTATAAGTGTTTTTCTTCATTTTCATCCCATATGTCCTTGGATTCGATTTAGTGAAATTATGATGGTTATTGGTAAATGTTTCCCATATATTCTTGATATAGGGTTGTATGCACAAATACCTCAGTTAGATTTTAGATTATGGGTCTAAAGTGCAAAATGTACACCAAGCAATAAAAAGAATAAAATAATTCATCTTAGAAATTTCTAGCACTTTCTAGGATAAGAGAAATAAGAGAAAATCCGAATTTTATATAAAGGAGAAGATAAATGCAATAATAAAAGGTAATATGGAATTTAATGGATGAAAGAGGATATTGAGAAAGATATTGCACAAAAATTATAATTGGAAACCCATTAGGATAATTTGATACTTAAATTCATTTTCTTGACCAAAAAGTAACTTAAGGGCCAAGTATCATTTAAAGTGGAACATAAATGTAAATAATAATATCATTATCAAAAGAAAATAAGAAATAGGCCAATAAAGTGAAATAATATACTTAATGTTCTCAAATCAGAAAAATAACTCCAAATTCGTATTTTAAACATAAAAATAAGCCTCTGTGCAAATTTGCAACTAATTTGGATAATGTGTGAATAATGAGTAAAATAGGAGAGAGAAAGTATGTAGAATATTCTATTTATTTAATAACTAAATAAATAATCTCAACTTGTAAAGATAATTGCAAAATCGTATTCCAATCCCTTAAGGAGACTTATGGGTTATGTTATACTATTTTTAGATAATGTTATCACCTCTTTTGAAGGAGGAAAGAGAAAATGATATATTAATTCTTTCACCTATCAAACTTTCTCAAAAGACAAAACTAACTCCATATTTGGATTCTACGCGTCAAAATAAGTCAGGATATAAAATTTGGTAATATTTGGACAACGTTTGAGCCTCCAAACGAAGAGAGAGAAAAACATTTAAGAATTAAATGAGTTTTGATCGAATTTTATTAAGAATCGATTTCCTAATCTCATGCGCGAGATCGGACGGCCCAGAGTCCTTGGTGGACCCGGGTCCACCAATCTGACGACCCGCGGTCGTCTTCCTCCTCTAGCCGAATAAGGCAACAGGTTCTTTGTTTTTTATTTTTCAAATCGATATATCCGATGAGTTACTTAATAGTTTTTGCTAAATTTTGTTGCGTTGGATTCCTCATCGGATTGCGCACTATTTTAACCCAAAGTTTTTGGGATTTGATGAATATTTGTGAAACGCCCAAGATGAGCGCTGACCTTCTTTTCTTTCCCCTACCTAAACCCTAGTCTAGGGTGCCTTGCCTATATATATCCCAACCCCAATGACCGCCATCGCCTTACCAACCCGCTTGTGCCTCCAATTTGGTGTTTCGTGGACGTTCTGACCCCCAGCTAGCTGCTGAGGACCCCTGGTTTGCGACACACATCCTTCTCTCGTTGCTACATCTCCGTTCAATCGAGAGGTATCACCAACTTCGGTTCTTCTTCCTCTTTCATTCGAATACTTGAACGCGAGATTTTGTTGGGTATCATGAATTTTCCCAAATCGACCGAGTTGCTTCTCGCTATTCTTTGCCCAGGTCACGCGCAAGGGAAGAAGATGATTCTGCGATTTTACCTTTTTACCCCTCGGGTTGGTTGTTTCCTCAGATCCGCGCGAGGGACGTTTGCATCCTTTTTCTTTTTGTCTTTGACCGCTTGACCCTGGTCCACTTGCCTCCTGTGAGTGCTCCTGAGACGCGGGTCACCGCTCTCTCCCGCTTCCGACCGCTCGACTTTGAGTGTGGTTGCCTACGTGGCACTCAATGATTGGTCAGAATGAAATATTTTTTTTTAACCTCATCAGAGGTGAATCTTATTCATTCAGCTCCCGCATGACTGGGAACACCCATTGGTTACATTTAGTTCCTGCTGGGAAAATAAATCTGGTAGGGTTTCTAACATTACAGGGAGAAGGGAGGAGGGACTGACCCACAGGGTCGAGGGGAGGATCAAGGTATACTCGATCATCCTGGTAGTTTTTGTGGTGGTGCCTGGCTAGGCCATCCACCAGATGAATGGTTGCTCTGCCGACCTTCAAGACTTCATTATCTTCAGTGTCTGCTAGAATCTTGTGTATGTACGAGATCCAGGGTCGAATTGCAGGTGTGTATCTTCCTTTGTCCTTCACTGCCTTAGTTGCTGTGGCGCTGTCTGAGATCAGAGTGACTCTAGGACATTGATTAATCTTGCAAACTTCAGCTGCAAGGTGCAGTGCTCTTGTTTCAGCTTCAAGGACTGACTGAACATTGATTCTCCTCGCACACCCCCCTAGCCAATTACCATCGTTATCCATGGTTGCTACTGCAATGGTAGCATTGTTTCCGTGTACTGATGCATCGGACATACATAGGATGCGTCCTGCTTCATTTATGGGAATCTCTCCTTCTAGCTGTAACTCATTTGTTTTGGCCTTTACCTTGTTCTCCCAGGCTCGGATCACTGATTTATAAAGACATGATATTTGTGAGACTTGTCGACTTTTCTGTGTGGCTTTTTTGTCGAAGATCTCAGCATTTCTTGCCTTCCATATGCACCAGCAGGTGATGGCGAACTTGGATTGGGTGTTCATGTCTTCCTTCAGCATAGTAGCTATCCAGCTTCTTGAAGGTGCAGACGAGTTCGTCAGGTGTATAT
The DNA here is from genome assembly GCA_963693085.1 of Alisma plantago-aquatica. Taxonomy (NCBI): domain Eukaryota; kingdom Viridiplantae; phylum Streptophyta; class Magnoliopsida; order Alismatales; family Alismataceae; genus Alisma; species Alisma plantago-aquatica. The sequence goes on from OY856411.1 coordinate 879,774,225, forward strand.
TTCTGAGCTTCGTAGCCAGCCACACTTCACCTGCTTTTGGACAGTCTCTTAGTGCGTGAAGTGTGGTTTCCTCACTACTCCCACACCTCGGACAGATGGTGGAATCTATAAATTTTCGTTGCTTCCTTCTTACATCAGTCATGATCGCCTCATGTGCAGCAAGCCATAAGAAGGTTCGAATCTTGGCAGGGGCTCTGATGTTCCATATCTTCAGCCAAACATCATCAGATTGTGCGTTATCTTCAGTGTGAATTAAATCGTAAGCCTTGCCTGTTGAGTATTTACCTGTTGTTTCATATTTCCAGCTCCAGAGGTCTTTGCCCTTATTACAGGTGGGGGTGGGTAAGTTGATGATTTTCCTTACGCAGCTCGGAGGCAGATAGCTGCCTAGGAAGTCAGTGTCCCAATTGTCGTTGAGATTGACAAGGCTCGAGACTTTTAGGTCCATAATCTCTTCATCAATGGTTTTAACACATTTATCAACCAGCTTCCCCTCTCCTGGTACCCAATTATCATACCAGACCGAGGTATCCCTGCCATTACCAATGGATCTGATACAGTTAGAGATGACGAACTCTTTCCCTGAGTCAATGGATTGCCAGAAAGGTGTCACACGACAACCTTTGCCTTGGCGGAAGTTTCTGTATTTGTTCAGCAGGCCTTGCCTCCAGAGAGACGGTTTGGCATTGAGGATGTTCCAAGTGTTTTTCCAAAGGATGGCTTTGTTCCAGCTATGCATAGATTTAATGCCCAGACCTCCTCTATCAATACTTGATGTTACATGTCGCCATGCGACCAGAGATACAGGTTTGTCTTTGTGGCCTCCTCCCCATATGAAGTTCCGGATGATTTTGTCCAGCTTGTTGCAGATTGACACTGGGATCTTAGCTGTTTGCATGGCATAGGATGGTATGGAGTTAAGCACAACTTTTTCTAGGCAAATTCTTCCTGCGAGAGACAAAGTTTTCGCCGCCCAACCGTTAATCCTGGATGTAATGTTATTCACTAGGTATGCATATGTCTCCTTTTGAATTCTTCCATGTAGCAATGGAACTCCAAGGTACTTTCCCAGGTCGTTGGTCTCAGATATCCCACTGGCAGAGCATATTTGATTGCGTATGGCATGAGAGACGGCTTTAGAGAAGTAGATCTTAGATTTTTCAATCGAAATTTTCTGTCCCGAGGCTGATTCGAACATCTTAAAACACTGGTTAATGTTGGTAATCTGCTCCATTGAAGCATGGGCAAAGATGACGATGTCATCCGCGAAGATAACATGAGATATAACTGGGCCTTTTTGGGATAATTTGATTGGTTTCCAGCTCTTATTCACAACTGAGTTCTCGATTAGTTGAGAGAATCTTTCCATACAAAGAACGAACAGGTATGGGGAGAGGGGATCTCCCTGTCTCAGGCCCCTAGAAGCTTTGAAGGGTTGAAGATTTCCACCATTCAGGATAATGCTGGTTCGACCTGCTTGGAGAGAGTTCATAATATATTTTTGGATGTTACTCGGCCAGTCCATGTGATTAAGCGTGTCCTCGATGAAGTCCCAGGAGAGTCTGTCGTAGGCTTTTGATAAGTCGACCTTGATAGCCATATAACCTCCGGTTGAGTTCCTTCTCATGTTGTGGAGTAATTCCTGAACAATGATGATGTTATCTGATATGTTCCTTCCAGGTATAAAGCTAGATTGGGTTTTGGAGATCCACTTTGACAAATGTTGTTTCACTCGATCCACCACAATATTGGATGCGATCTTCATAATAGTGTTGTTCAAGGTGATGGGTCGCAACTGGTTACAGTTGGTAGGACTTCTGCACTTAGGGATGAGTACAATGTTGGAATCTGCAAGTTTATCATCAATGGGTGTTCCATTCAACATGCTTCGTATGGATTTAATCACAGATTGCTTGATTACCTTCCATTGCTTTTTGAAGAAGAGGTAGTCTGATCCATCAGGCCCCGCCGCCTTGTAGGGATCTGCTTCTTTAATCATTCTCCAGATTTCATGCTCCGTAGGGGTCGCAGCAAGGTGCCTGTGCTGGCTGGGTGTGAGTTTCTTAAACTTAGCAGGCATGGATGAGATACTTGTAGAGGATTGGTTTGCAGGAGCTGTGAACATCTCCTTAAAATGTGATTCCACCAGGAGATTAAGGTCAGCTTCGTTAGAAGTCCATTCACCATTGCTTTTCTGAAGGGTAGTGATTCGATTAGAGCGACGCCTGTTGTTGACAAAGGCATGGTAATACTTACTGTTGTTGTCTCCATGATGGAGCCAATTGATGTGGCTGCGTTGTTTCCAACTGTCCTCTTCCTTCATCATGATGCTATCGAGTTTGCTTTCGAGTTCGATACATCGAGAGTCCATTGCTTCACTGTAATTTGTTTCCACGGCCTTTTGGGCTTGTGTGATTTCCCGGATGAGTATATCCTTTTCTTTCTGTTGTTTCCTGGTGACATTTTTGTCCCATCGCAGCACCGGTTCCATGGCGTCTTGGATAGCGTCCTGGTAAGCTTTCTCTGGGTTCCAAACACTTGTTAGAAGAGCCGTGAAGACAGCTTGGTGATGCCAACTGGCTTTGGTGAAGAACCGAGTTCTCTTCTGTTTGGTTCGGGTATTTAGGATAGCAATGGGGTTATGATCCGAACCAATTTGTGTGAGGGTTTCACACACAAAGTTGGGGAAATTTTGGATCCAATCAGCATTCGCTACTGCCCGATCGATGCGTTCATGAAGTATCCCTTTCTTATAAGTGAACTTGAAACCTGAGTTGCCAATGTCGGTAAGGCCTGCTTGAGTGAGAGTATTCCTGAAGGTAGTTGCTTCCCGGAGGTTGAACAGTTTGCTACCAATTTTTTCATCTGGGTTAAGCATGCAGTTGAAGTCTCCCAATGTGATCCAGGGTTTGTCAATGGAGGAACTTAGTCATAGCAGATGCTCCCAAAGAATGGGTCGGCGAGTCGGGGAAGGAGATGCATAGATGAAGGTAATGTAGGTGTTATTATTAACTTTACAGTGAATGAAGTATTTGTTGCTTTCAAGAATTTGGATGTCGCATTTTTGCTCATTCCAAAGAACCCATATACCTCCTGAGAAACCTGCTGCTTCTACTCTATGTGAACTAGAGTAGCCTATCTCCTTGATGATGTTTTCTGCCTGTGTACCAGAAATACGAGGTTCAGAAATGGAAACTATATCAATCTTGTGCTTCTTGATTAAGGTTTTGAGGTAGTGTCTGGCTTTCTTTTTGCCAGCACCCCTTATGTTCCAAGCTAGTGTGTTAATCATCAAAGCATGGGGGGTGTAAGTTATTGGCCCAGAGCGGCACCCAACCCCTCCTTGTCTTCACTGGTCCTCTTCGTCTTCCCTCGGGTACTATAAGGGTGGCTTTTGTTTGGACTACCCTTCTGTGCAGGTTCTCCCTTTTCCTTCGCCTTCCGACCTGCCATAGATGTTTTCCTATTGGCAGGTCTTGTCGTGGTAGCTTGAGTTTCTGTTGCTTCAGTGGTGTTCACTTGTCCTCCCTGGTGTGAGTTTACTGTGACTTCGGCATCTGCTACAAATCTGCCCTGTATAATTTCATCACCTACTGGTGATACTGCAGTATGTCTCAAGTGTTCATTTGGACCTTCATTTACACTGGTTGCTTTTCCACTTTCATTTGCTGGGGCCTGATTTTTTGTCTCCATTGGTTCCTCATGTGAAGCATCTCTCTCCTTTTCTCGTCTTTGTTTCTTCCTCCATATTTTTGGGCTTGTCGCAGTGCTTTGTTGCTTTTCTGTATTCTCAGTTTCTTCTCCTTCGGGTGTTTCATTGCTTTCCTCCTCATCATCAAGAACTTGATATCTTTTGTTCTGCTCCTTTCCTTGTTGCTTATCTTTGCGGTCTGGATCTTTATCCTTCCTTCTCGGCGGTCTACTTGCTAGTATTTTCTTGCCGTAGTAAACCTGCCATTTGTCCTCTTCATCAACCCATCTTACCCCTGCAGACTCCTCCGTAGCATTTGTTTCTGTTGTTGCAGGTTCTGCAGTTGCGCCCCTACAATCTTGTTCTTTGTGCCCCATTCTGCCGCACTTCGTACAGAAATTTGGCAAAGATTCATACTCTAGTTTATATTCCCTCCCATTTATTAGGATTGCCGGGTTGATAGGGAGGCTAGTATCCAATTCGATAGCTAGCCGAGCAAATCTGCTTCTTGTTCTGTTGACTGAGTGGTCGTCTGCACGGATCAAACGCCCCACAGCTTCCCCTATTTTGTTGAAGATCTCCCTGTTATAGTAGTGGATTGGCAGCCCTATAACTCGGACCCAGGTGACGATATGGTCAGGCATCCCCTGTGATGGTTCGAAGTAACCGTTCCATGGCCATACCATCAAACATCCTCCAAAAAGGGACCATGGCCCCCCTGTAAGAACCTTCTCATGATCGTGTTTGTTATAGAATTGGGCAACGTAGTACTGATCGGTTAATTCATAAAGTTCAAAACGACTTGCAGGTTTCCATAATAGCTTTAGTCTCTCCCCCATGGTTAGAAAGCCCACCGATCTGTCTATGAGTTTCACGATGACCGAGTATTTAAAGGGTCTGCTCAGTATTTCTTCAGCCTCGGGTGCTACATATATTTCTGGATATCCATGGACATTGATAAGTTCGATGTCATCGGGGTTTACTAACTCCTCTGGTTCATCATCGATAAATACTGGGTTCGTGACGCCCCCATGTCCACCTCCCATACAGGCTTGTTTGAAGTTTAGAGCTTGCGTCTGGGGGCCTTCATCTGGTAGAGAGGTATTACCATCAGCATCATTTTGCCCATCTGTTTCCATCTCAGAAACATCCGCCGCAGTCATGACTTCCAAGTCGTTGTTAGGGTTTGAGTCTCTCATGCTTCTGTAGGTGATGTTAAGGCCGGTCACTTTGGCCAGCCGTTGATTATCCATCGTCTTCCGTGCTGGACTCTTCCTTCCATCTAAAAATTATTCCGTTGGTCAAAAATAGAATATAAATAGTGTTTTGGATTCAGGAAGACGATATCTATTCATTAAACATAATTTTGGGTTTTGATTTTAATGTTTGCAAAAACGTAATTTTTAGAATGATTTAATTAACTTAAAATCACTAAAATTTACCCTAAAAGTCCATATCTTTAAAATATACAATATTATATGTTATCTTGACCAGAAAATCCTAACTAAGATGATGGTGAGGTTTTTGGAGTCTGATTCGATGGTTTGCACAAAAGTTAGTAATTTTAGGGTTTCCCATCTTTAATGAATACATACAATTCTAATTTATAAATCTAATGATGTATTAGGGAAAGTGGGTTCTAAATTCATGTGAAGGGTTGGAAAGAGGGATTCTAGAACACCTGAGGCTAAGGTATGTGCTTTGTTTGTGCATCTACTTTTCAGTTGGGAAAACATTATACCATTACCTATAATTTCTTATGAGGCTTAATCTGACCTAAATCCTTGATTCTTGAAACCTAAATTGTTTATTGCCTCAAAATTTGTTGTAAAATTATCTTATTTGGGTATTCATACCCCACTGCCATGTTACATAATCTTTTGCTTAATCTTGCCATAACTTCTTTGTTAGCATGTAATTAAAAGTTCTATTTAATATTAAAGTAGTGGTACTTTTGTACAACCACCCATAGAGGGCATGTATATAATCGCCCTAGGGGAATGTTTATAATTCTCCCCATAATATATTGTAGGTGTCTGGGAATGTCTTATTCTCCTCTCACCTAAGGTTAGAGGTCCGGTAGGTGCCTCAACCCTACTTAGTTAGGTAGACATATTAATTTACATGCAAAACCTTTATTTATTTTGTTATTGGCAAGTTTCATTATATAAAGCCTCGTACTCTTTGATGTCTCGCTTTTCAATAAATCTCTAGCCTATTTTACTTGTTACAACTTTCTTGTCACTTTTAGAATAATCTTGTAACACATACTTTTCTTTCTTCTCCTCTTGCTGGGTGTCTTCCCAACTACCCAGGTGTTGGTGCTGAGCAAGGTGAAGGACAAGCTTGAAGGAAGTTTCCCTCCGGAGTTGATCTTTAGCTTTTGGAAAGGATGGCTAGGTTGCTATAGCTAGATCCTGTTTATCTTATCTTTTCTTTTAGAAATCATTCATGTAATAAACAATAAAGCCATGTGAAGGCTTATTATTTCTTTCTTTCCGCTGCTATTGACATTTTATCATGTATCTGGAATCATGCTTATTTACTTCAAATATTATGCAATCATCCTCAAAGTCCCTAAATTTTGTTAAAATTGTGGATGTTTGTATTTCCTTTAAATTTTAGTAAAGAGGTGATCTCGCCTCTTTACAACATGGTATCAGAGCCTTTAAGCGACTATTAGGTCATGCAGTTGAAGCAAAGTGTCTATAAAGGATCAGGGTATCAGGGGCTGGCAAAATTTTCCTCCGCACCACTAGCTTGGTATATGAGGACTCCCATGCCCATATGATCCGCCCTGGCCTGCGCCGATACAAATTGCCCGAAGTAGTATGCTTTTAGGCAATAGCATTCTAGTTATCCTTCTCTCATCTCTATTTCTATTCTCTTCTCATCTATGATTCTATACTCCTGAGAACCTAATATGATAACCCTAATTTTTTAGGAGAGGTGACTTGTTTGACAACGCGAACCAGGAGTCAATCCCTAACAACCCCGACACTCCTGCGACTCCTGTGGTCAACCAACCAGCTTCTGGTGTTCCTGCCTTCACACCTGAGCAAGAACTGGCGATGTTGCGACAGTTGTTGTCCTCCACCATGATGGGACAACTCAACACCATTGATGTTGTTGCCACCAAGTCGAGGGAGTTCACCCTCACCGACTTCATCAAGATGCAGCCACCCTACTTCAAGGGTGAAAGTGAGCCTAACATGGTGGACAAAGCCAATGACTGGGTGTTGGCCCTGGATCAGACCTTCGAGGGCATGGCGTGTCCTCCTCACCAGAAGGTTTGGTTTGCGACGTACGTGCTGGATGGACCGGCGCGCGTTTGGTGGAACGGTGTTGCCCGCACTCGGGACACCTCTTCGATGGAGTGGACCTAGTTCCTGAAGTTGTTCAGGGAGAAGTACATCTATCCTGCTTTCTTGAGGAAGAAGGAGGCTGAGTTTTACAGTCTCAAGCAAGGAAGCTTGAGCGTGGCCGACTACGTTCAGAAATTTCTATTGGTAGAGCGTTACGCCACCGACCTTGGAGCTGACAGAAGAGCAACCTTTGTCTTGGAGGGCCTGAACTATCATGTTGGTCGAAGCCTCGTTCTGCAGCTGCCACTCACTTTTCAACAGATGGTGGACAAGGCTCTCGCCATCGAGTCATATCCAGGGTTGCAAGCTTCTAATGGCTTCAACAACAAAAGGAAGAATCTGAACCATTATGAGAACCGTGGACGTGATCACTACAACAGGTGCAATCGCCACCATCCTCCTAGCAGATGCCCCGCCAACAATGCACCTGCTCGTAATGGCAACCGTCCTCCACCAACCTACCATGAGTGCGGCCAAGTCGGGCACATCCGACCCAACTGCCCCCGTTTCCAGCAAGGGCAAAATAATGCCCCGCAGCCGCACCAGCCAAGACAGAACCCGCTGCCGCGGAACAACAACAACAACCAGAACCCGAGACGTCTGCCGGTGGAGAGGCAGAATGGGAGAGTGTTCGCTCTCAATACTGAAGAAAATGGTGAAGGCAATGAAGTGATTGAAGGTACCCTGCACCTTAATATGCATCCTTTAAAAGCCTTGTTTGATTCCGGTTCCTCCAATACCTTCATATCTTGTCAGTTTGCCTCTATGGTTGAAATTGAATCTGAGTTTATGGATCATGTGTTAGATGTAAAAACCTCTAGTGGTAAAATCTACTCCTCGTACCTCCAAACTCCTACCTTGAACCTCTATATGTCCGGAATAATGTTTCCCACAGTTTTTGTCTTTCTTGATATGACCGTCTTTGACATCATCCTGGGTATGGATTGGTTAAAGAAGTATAAAGCAGTTTTATACTGTGAGGAATCCAAGGTTAGACGGGTTCATCCTGATGAAGGAAAAGTGTGTGTCAAGGGCAAGAAGCGAGAAGAGCAACAGTTTGTCATCTCTGTCATTAAAGCTGAAAAGCTTGTCTCACAAGGGTGTAGAGCCTTTCTAGCCTCCATAGTTCTCGATGCTACACCTCCTACTCTAGAACATGTTGATGTGGTGAAGGACTTCCCAGATGTCTTTCCTGAGGAGTTGCCCGAGTTGCCACCAACTCACGAGGTGGAATTCTCCATCGAGCTCATACCTGGAACTTCACCGATATCGAAGCCACCCTACCGCTTGGCCCCTGCTGAGCTGGCGGAGTTGAAGAAGCATCTTGAAGAGATTCTTGTCATGGGCTTCATTCCCCCTGGTGTTTCCCCTTGGGGAGCCCCTGTCCTATTCGTGAAGAAGAAGGATGGATCTTTGCGGATGTGTATGGACTACCGCATGCTTAACCAGGTGACAGTGAAGAACCGTTATCCGTTGCCGCTCATCGACGACCTATTCGATCAGCTAAAGTCAGCCACCGTGTTCTCCAAGATGGATCTGTGAAGTGGTTACTACCAGATGCGTGTAAAGGATGATGATATCCCGAAGACAGCGTTCAGAACTCGTTATGGGCATTATGAATTTATGGTCATGCCTTTCGGTTTGACAAATGCCCCTGCTACGTTCATGGACCTGATGAACCGAGTATTCCGCCCATATCTCGACAAGTTTGTAGTGGTGTTTATTGATGACGTTTTGGTTTATTTCAAGACGTTGGAACAACATCACGAACACATGCGGATTGTACTCAGCACATTGTGAGAAAATCAATTGTATGCAAAATTCTCAAAATGTGAGTTCTGGATAAAGGAAGTTATGTTTCTTGGTCACGTGATTTCTACCAGCCATATAGTTGTTGATCCTGCAAAGGTAGAAGCTGTGACAAAGTGGAATGCTCCGAAAAACCCATCAGAAATCCGTAGTTTCCTTGGTCTAGCTGGTTACTATCGGAAGTTTATCAAAGGGTTCTCTGAGTTGGCTTTACCTTTGACCAAGCTGACTCGGAAGGAGGTCAAGTTCTCATGGACCCCTGAATGTGAGGATAGTTTTTAGAAGTTGAAGATGAGCCTGACTTCTACTCCCGTGCTTGCTTTGCCTGTTGAGGGCATACCCTATGTCATCTACACCAACGCATTCCGATAAGGCTTAGGGTGTGTTTTGATGCAAGACGGAAAGGTGATCGCCTATGCTTCTCGATAGCTGAAACCTAATGAAGCAAATTGGCCTATGCATGATTTGGAGCTTGCTGCCATAGTTCATGCTTTGAAGATCTGGCGACACTACCTCTATGGCGAAAAGTTTGAAGTCTTTTCTGATCACAAGAGTCTGAGATATCTGTTGACTCAGAAGGATCTGAACTTGCGACAGCGTAGGTGGATGGAATATCTTAAAGATTACAACTTCACCATCACCTATCATCCTGGTAAAGCAAATGTCATAGTTGATGCTCTAAGTCGCAAGAAGGATGCTATTTGTGCTGCTCTGAGATGTTCTGTGTGGGAAAACCTTGAACATGTGGCCAGCTGGAGACCTCAGCTTGTCGATTCAGTGGATGAATACAAGTTGTGTGTTCATATGGCCAGTTTGACCGTTACACCAACCTGGATCTTAGAAGTCGTGACTGCATAGTTGGGGAGTTATGAGCTTGAAGAGATGAAAGCTTTATCTAAGAAACTGCAATCTGACTTCTCCATCGGAGTGGATGGTGCTATTCTCTTCAGACAAAGGTTGTGGATTCCCAATGTTGGTGATCTGAGACAGAAGGTTCTGAGTGAAGCTCATGGGTCCAAGTACACCATTCACCCTGTCAAAACCAAGATGTATAAGGACTTACAGCGAAGCTTCTGGTGGAAGAACATGAAGAATGATATAGCTCTGTTCGTAGCAAATTGCTTGACATGTCAGCAGGTCAAGATTGAACATCAACGACCCGATGGTCTCCTTCATCCTCTTGAGATTCCGGAATGGAAGTGGGAGAAGATCACAATGGACTTTGTTACTGGTTTCCCTAAGTCCAAGAAAGGTTATGATGCTGTTTGGGTGGTGATTGATCAGCTTACAAAATCTGCTCATTTCTTGCCTTTCAAAACCACATATAAAGTTGCTGAGATGGCTCAGTTATATGTGGAGTGGATAGTTCGTCTGCATGGTGTCCCTGCTGTGATAGTTTGTGATCGAGATCCAAAATTCACTTCTCACTTATGGGGTCAGATTCAAGAAGATATGGGTACTGATCTGCGTTTCAGTACTTCTTACCACCCGCAAACTGATGGTCAGCCTGAGAGAACAGTTCAGATTCTGGAGGACTTGCTGCGTGCTTGTGTGATGGATTGGGGTGGTGCCTGGGATCGGTATCTACCGTCAGCAGAGTTCGCTTACAACAATAGATACCAAGCAAGTATTGGCATGCCACCTTTTGAAGCTCTCTATGGTAGACCTTGTCGTTCGCCTTTGCACTGGGATGATGTTTGTGAACGTTCCCTAGTGAAGACCGATGACATGCAGATGATGCTTGAGAAGGTACGGCTAATAAAGAAATAGATGAAAGATGCTCATGACCGACAGAAGATGTATGCTGATATAAAGAGGTCTGATGTAAGCTTCTTAGTGGGAGACTATGCTTTTCTAAAGATCAAGCCTATACGTTCTATTGCAAGATCTAAAGTAAAAGGCAAGTTGAGTCCTCGCTATGTTGGACCATTTGAAATCTTAGATAAAGTGGGAGATCGTGCATATCGCTTAGCTTTGCCTCCTGCTTATGATAAGATCCACAATGTGTTCCATGTTTCTGTGTTGAGGAAGTACGTTAAGGATCCGTCTCATGTACTCACTATTGAACCTGTGGAGATTCATGAGAATCTAACGTATGAAGAACTACCTGTGAAGATCCTTGACTCCTGAGTAAAGCAACTAAAGAATAAAGAGATAGAGTTAGTAAAGGTCTTGTGGAGATACCATGGTTTAGAAGAAACCACTTGGGAGTTGAGAGACGAGATGTTACATACTCACCCTTCCCTCTTTGTATGAGATTTCGGGGACGAAGTCCTTTTTAAGGGGTGGAGTGTTGTAATATACTGAAATCCTCTATGTACCTCTTTGTACCCTTTTCTATAAGTGTTGTCCTTCATTTTCATCCCATATGTCCTTGGATTCGATTTAGTGAAATTATGATTGTTATTGGATAAATGTTTCCCATATATTCTTGATATAGGGTTGTATGCACAAATACCTCAGTTAGATTTTAGATTATGGGTATAAAGTGAAAAATGTACACCAAGCAATAAAAAGAATAAAATAATTCATCTTAGAACTTTCTAGCACTTTCTAGGATAAGAGAAATAAGAGAAAATCCGAATTTTATATAAAGGAGAAGATAAATGTAATAATAAAAGGTAATATGGAATTTAATGGATGAAAGAGGATAATGAGAAAGATGTTGCACCAAAATTATAATTGGAAATCCATTAGGATAATTTGATACTTAAATTCGTTTTCTTGACCAAAAAGTAACTTAAGGGCCAAGTATCATTTAAAGTGGAACATAAATGTAAATAATAATATCATTATCAAAAGAAAATAAGAAATAGGCCAATAAAGTGAAATAAAATACTTAATGTTCTCAAATCAGAAAAATAACTCCAAATTCGTATTTTAAACATACAAATAAGCCTCTGTGAAAATTTGCAACTAATTTGGATAATGTGTGAATAATGAGTAAAATAGGAGAGAGAAAGTATGTATAATATTCTAATTATTTAATAAATAAATAAATAATCTCAACTTGTAAAGATAATTGCAAAATCGTATTCCAATCCCTTAAGGAGACTTATGGGTGAAGTTATACTAATTTTAGATAATGTTATCACCTCTTTTGAAGGAGGAAAGAGAAAATGATATATTAATTATTTCACCTATCAAACTTTCTCAAAAGACAAAACTAACTCCATATTTGGATTCTACGCATCAAAATAAGTCAGGATATAAAATTTGGTAATATTTGGACAACGTTTGAGCCTCCAAATGAAGAGAGAGAAAAACATTTAAGAATTAAATGAGTTTTGATCGAATTTTATTAAGAATCGATTTCCTAATCTCATGCGCGAGATCGGACGGCCCAGAGTCCTTGGTGGACACGGGTCCACCAATCTGACGACCCGCGGTCGTCTTCCTCTTCTAGCCGAATAAGGCAACAGGTTCTTTGTTTTTTATTTTTCAAATTGATATATCCGGTGAGTTAAAAGTTTTTGCTAAATTTTGTTGCGTTGGATTCCTCATCGGATTCGCACTGTTTTAACCCAAAGTTTTTGGGATTTGATGAATATTTGTGAAACGCCCAAGATGAGCGCCGACCTTCTTTTCTTTCCCCTACCTAAACCCTAGTCTAGGGTACCTTGCCTATATATATCCCAACCCCAACGACCGCCATCGCCTTACCAACCCGCTCGTGCCTCCAATTTGGTGTTTCGTGGACATTCTGACCCCCAGCTGGCCGCCGAGGACCCCTGGCTTGTAGTGCACCTCCTTCTCTCGTTGCTTCATCTCCGTTCAATCGAGAGGTATCACCAACTTCGGTTCTTCTTCCTCTTTCATTCGAATACTTGAACGCGAGATTTCGTTGGGTATCGCGAATTTGCCGAAATCGGCCGAGTTGCTTCTCGCTATTCTTTGCCCAGGTCGCGAGCAAGGGAAGAAGATGATTCTGTGATTTTACCTTTTTACCCCTCGGGTTGGTTGTTTCCTCAGATCCGCGCGAGGGACGTTTGTGTCCTTTTTCTTTTTGGCTTTGACCGCTTGACCCCGGTCCACTCGCCTCCTGTGAGCGCTCCTGAGACGCGGGTCACCACTCTCTCCCACTTCCGACCGCTCGACTTTGAGTGTGGTTGCCTACGTGGCACTCGCTGATTGGTCAGAATGAAATATTTTCTAAAAATTATTCCGTTGGTCAAAAATAGAATATAAATAGTGTTTTGGATTCATGAAGACGATATCTATTCATTAAAGATAATTTTGCGTTTTGATTTTAATGTTTGCAAAAATGTAATTTTTAGAATGATTTAATTAACTTAAAATCACTAAAATTTACCCAAAAGTCCATATCTTTAAAATATACAATACTATATGTTATCTTGACCATAAAATCCTAACTAAGATGATGGTGAGGTTTTTGGAGTCTGATTCGATGGTTTGCGCAAAAGTTAGTAATTTTAGGGTTTCCCATCTTCAATGAATACATACAATTCTAATTTATAAATCTAATGATGTATTAGGGAAAGTGGGTTCTAAATTCGTGTGAAGGGTTGGAAAGAGGGATTCTAGAACACCTGAGGCTAAGGTATGTGCTTTGTTTGTGCATCTACTTTTCAGTTGGGAAAACATTATACCATTACCTATAATTTCTTATGAGGCTTAATCTGACCTAAATCTTTGATTCTTGAAACCTAAATTGTGTATTGCCTCAAAATTTGTTGTAAAATTATCTTATTTGGGTATTCATACCCCACTGCCATGTTACATAATCTTTTGGTTAATATTGCCATAACTTCTTTGTTAGTATGTAATTAAATGTTCTATTTAATATTAAAGTAGTGGTACTTTTGTACAACCACCCATAGAGGGCATGTATATAATCGCCCTAGGGGAATGTTTATAATTTTCCCCATAATATATTGTAGGTGACTGGGAATGTCTTATTCTCCCCTCACCTAAGGTTAGAGGTCCAGTAGGTGCCTCAACCCTACTTAGTTAGGTAGACATATTAATTTACATGCAAAACCTTTATTTATTTTGTTATTGGCAAGTTTCATTATATAAAGCCTCATACTCTTTGATGTCTCACTTTTCAATAAGTCTCCAGCCTATTTTACTTGTTACAACTTTCTTGTCACTTTTAGAATAATCTTGTAACACATACTTTTCTTTCTTCTCCTCTTGCTGGGTGTCTTCCCAACCACCCATGTGTTGGTGTTGAGCAAGGTGAAGGACAAGCTTGAAGGAAGTTTCCCTCCGGAGTTGATCTTTAGCTTTTGGAAAGGATGGCTAGGTTGCTATAGCTAGATCATGTTTATCTTATCTTTTCTTTTAGAAATCATTCATGTAATAAACAATAAAGCCATGTGAAGGCTTATTATTTCTTTCTTTCCGCTGCTATTGACATTTTATTATGTATCTGGAATCATGCTTATTTACTTGGAATATTATGCAATCATCCTCAAAGTCCCTAAATTTTGTTAAAATTGTGGATGTTTGTAATTCCTTTAAATTTTAGTAAAGAGGTGATCTCACCTCTTTACAACATGGTATCAGAGCCTTTAGGCGACTATTAGGGCATGCAGTTGAAGCAAGGGTGTCTAGAAAGGATCATGGTATCGGGGGCTGGTAAAATTTTCCTCTGCACCACTAGCTTGGTATACGAGGACTCCCGTGCCCATATGATCCGGCCTGGCCTGCGCCGATACGAATTGCCTGAAGTAGTATGCTTTTAGGCAATAGCATTCTAGTTATCCTTCTCTCATCTCTATTTCTATTCTCTTCTCATCTATGATTTTATACTCCTGAGAACCTAATATGATAACCCTAATTTTTTTAGGAGAGGTGACTTGTTTGACAACGCAAACCAGGAGTCGATCCCTAACAACCCCGACACTCCTGCGACTCCTGCGGTCAACCAACCAGCTTCTGGTGTTCCTGCCTTCATACCTGAGCAAGAACTGGCGATGTTGCGACAGTTGTTGTCCTCCACCATGATGGGACAACTCAACACCATTGCTGTTGTTGCCACCAAGCCGAGGGAGTTCACCCTCACCGACTTCATCAAGATGCAGCCACCCTACTTCAAGGGTGAAAGTGAGCCTAACATGGTGGACAAAGCCGACAACTGGGTGTTGGCCCTGGATCGGACCTTCAAGGGCATGGCGTGTCCTCACCACCAGAAGGTTCGGTTTGCGACGTACGTGCTGGATGGACCAGCGCGCGTTTGGTGGAACGGTGTTGCCCGCACTCGGGATACCTCTTCGATGGAGTAGACCCAGTTCCTGAAGTTGTTCAGGGAGAAGTACATTTGTCCTGCTTTCTTGAGGAAGAAGGAGGCTGGGTTTTACAGTCTCAAGCAAGGAAGCTTGAGCGTGGCCGACTACGTTCAGAAATTTCTATTGTTAGAGCGTTACGCCACCGACCTTGGAGCTGACAGAAGAGCAACCTTGTTCTTGGAGGGCCTGAACTATCATGTTGGTCGAAGCCTCGTTCTGCATCTGCCACTCACTTTTCAACAGATGGTGGACAAGGCTCTCGCCATCAAGTCATATCCAGGGTTTCAATCTTCTAATGGCTTCAACAATAAATGGAAGAATCCAAACCAGCATGAGAACCGTGGACGTGATCGCTGCAACAGGTGCAATCGCTACCATCCTCCTGGCAGATGCCCTGCCAACAATGCACCTGCTCGTAATAGCAACCGTCCTCCACCAACCTGCCATGAGTGCGGCCAGGTCGGGCACATCCGACCCAACTGCCCCCGTTTCCAGCAAGGGCAAAATAATACCCCGCAGTCGCAACAGCCAAGACAGAACCCACCGCCGCGGAACATCAACAACAACCAAAACCCGAGACGTCCGCCAATGGAGAGGCAGAATGGGAGAGTGTTCTCTCTCAATACTGAAGAAAATGGTGAAGGCAATGAAGTGATTGAAGGTACCCTGCACCTTAATATGCATCCTTTAAAAGCCCGGTTTGATTCCAGTTCCTCCAATACCTTCATATCTTGTCAGTTTTCCTCTATGGTTGAAATTGAATCTGAGTTTATGGATCATGTGTTATATGTAAAAACCCCTAGTGTTAAAATATGCTCCTCGTACCTCCTAACTCCTACCTTGAACCTCTGTATGTCCGGAATAATGTTTCCCACAGTTTTTGTCTTTCTTGATATGACCGTCTTTGACATCATCCTGGGTATGGATTGGTTAAAGAAGTATAAAGTAGTTTTGTACTGTGAGGAATCCAAGGTTAGACTGGTTCATCCTAATGAAAGAAAAGTGTGTGTCAAGGGCAAGAAGTGAGAAGAGCGATAGTTTGTCATCTCTTCCATTAAAGCTGAAAAGCTTGTCTCGTAAGGGTGTAGAGCCTTTCTAGCCTCCATAGTTCTCGATGCTACACCTCCTACTCTAGAACATGTTGATGTGGTGAAGGACTTCCCAGATGTCTTTCCTGAGGAGTTTCCCGGGTTGCCACCAACTCACGAGGTGGAATTCTCCATCGAGCTCATACCTGGAACTTCACCGATATCGAAGCCACCCTACCGCTTGGCCCCTGCTGAGCTGGCGGAGTTGAAGAAGCAGCTTGAAGAGCTTCTAGTTATGGGATTCATTCGCCCTAGTGTTTCCCCTTGGGGAGCCCCTGTCCTATTCATGAAGAAGAAGGATGGATCTTTGCGGATGTGTATGGACTACCTCATGCTTAACTAGGTGACAGTGAAGAACCGTTATCCGTTGCCGTGCATCGACGACCTATTCGATCAGCTAAAGTCAGCCACCGTGTTCTCCAAGATGGATCTATGAAGTGGTTACTACCAGATGCGTGTAAAGGATGATGATGTCTCGAAGACAGCGTTCAGAACTCGTTATGGGCATTATGAATTTATGGTCATGCCTTTCGGTTTGACAAATGCCCCTGCTGCGTTCATGGACCTGATGAACCGAGTATTCCGCCCATATCTCGACAAGTTTGTAGTGGTGTTTATTAATTGACATTTTGGTTTATTTCGAGACGTTGGAACAACATCGCGAACACCTGCAGATTGTACTCAGCACATTGTGAGAAAATCAATTGTATGCAAAATTCTCAAAATGTGAGTTTTGGATAAAGGAAGTTATGTTTCTTGGTCACGTGATTTCTACCGGCCAAATAGCTGTTGATCCTGCAAAGTTAGAAGTTGTGACAAAGTGGAATGCTCCGAAAAACCCGTCAGAAATCCGTAGTTTCCTTGGTCTAGCTGGTTACTATCGGAAGTTTATCAAAGGGTTCTCTGAGTTGGCTTTACCTTTGACCAAGCTGACTCGAAAGGAGGTCAAGTTCTCATGGACCCCTGAATGTGAGGACAGTTTTCAGAAGTTGAAGATGAGCCTGTAAAGAAGTGAAACCACTCCTCTACTAGAAAGAAAAGATCACATCCCTTAAACCAAACACCACGTAAAAAATTTCACAAAAGGGATGAAGATCAATTCATTCAACATGTATGTATCATTACATAATGAGTAGCAGCGGAAAAGAAATATTATCTAACAATTTACAAAGCTTGATACAACACTTCACCACATAAGGTGATCTAAAGGAAAACTAAACATAAAGCCAAAGACCAATCTGAGGGTCATCTAACCACCTCTTCAAGCCTCCCAAAGATCAGCTACAAGGTTGATGTTGAAGTTCTCCAAAACTAACCTGGGGTTGGAAGCATACCCCACAAAAGAAAAGAAAAGA
The DNA here is from genome assembly GCA_963693085.1 of Alisma plantago-aquatica. Classification (NCBI taxonomy): domain Eukaryota; kingdom Viridiplantae; phylum Streptophyta; class Magnoliopsida; order Alismatales; family Alismataceae; genus Alisma; species Alisma plantago-aquatica. The sequence continues at coordinate 879,791,787 of OY856411.1, forward strand.
AGATATCAGCAAAAAGCTGGTATGAATATGCTAAAGGAAACTTTGAGCAATATGAGGATTTAAAGGACAACAAATGTATAATGCTTCCCATTCAAGAGATAAGGACTACCCACACGGGCATAAAAGAAAATAAACATCATATTATGATAAAAGAAGATACTTGCCATAAACAAAACAAATAAGATTGTGCAATACTGGCACATAAGAAATTAGTAGGGCACACACCCCACAACATCACCAACCTGCATGCATGTGAGATAAACATAGCCCTAGAACAATATAAACATAATTGGAGGCCAAGCACAAACTTGAACCTGATAGAGAAAGGAATACTGCCAATCTCCCAAATATATAAAGTTTGAGCATGGATTACTGCCACACTCGATTTACAGAGGAATGGTATACTGCCACCCTCCAAATAAACAATAGGGGAATACTACCCCAAAACCAAAGTAATTTACACTACTCTAGTGCTACTGAATCACATTGCATGTAAATGTAGAGGTAAGTAAATAGTTCAGTCAGAAGATGATACAAAGGTTTCCATCACACAATGGACAACACAAACAATTTAACATCCACTTCAAAGTGGCACATAACAATAAAAGAGACCAATCATGCTTCAAGGTACATAAAAGAGATATCAAGAGATTATTCAAGTACATAAAAAGTAAGATAGTTGACACGAACCATGATAACAAGAGAATAGACATATGTGTAGGCTAAAGTCAAAAGAATGATAAAGTAGGTGCATTGCTCAATTTAGATGAATCGGGAATACAACATACCTCAAACCAGGTTCCAAACTGCTAAGTACTCCTAGATCCAAGTCTAGGTCACCAAAGGCCTATCAAACACATATACATAATTTAAGTCAATTTCATATATATATATATATATACCAAGCCCTAAAAACTACCTTTTTGTTATTTTGTGAATTAGGTTACGAAAACTATTCCATATTTTAGGTTATGTTATTACGAGTCTAACACATATTTTATTATATTTTTCTGACTTATATATAATTAGTTATGATTTATACAAGTTTTTGTCTTATTTATTTAGATCCATTAAATCACCATTTTAAAACATCATATTCTGGTGACAAAAACCATACCATTAGTTAGATCTTATTTTTCTGATTCCAACGAATATTTTTCCATAATTTTCTGATCAAAATAACATATAATATTGTATTTATGGACTTTTAGGGTTAATCTTAGTGATTTTAAGTTAATTAAATCGATTCTAAAAATTACATTTTCGCAAACATCAAAATCAAGACTCAAAACTATTTTTATTGAATAGGTCTCATTTTTCTGAATCCAAAACACTATCTACTTTCTATTTTTGACCAACAGATTAATTTATAGAAATTATATTGTCTCGGCCAATTACAGCCTGCCACGTAGGCAAGGCCACCTAGACCGAGCGGTCGCGAGCGCTTGTGGGCGATGACCCGTGCTTCGTGGATGCCCGCAGCCGGTCGCGCAGCTGGGCCAAAAGCAGGGAAAAAGGCGCAAATGCCCCGAGCAGAAAAAGAAGAAAAGAAGAGATAGGCGGGGCAAAACGGTAAAATGTGGTGTCGTCATCTTCCTCACGCCCGATCCACCTCACGCACGAGCAACTTGCTCGGCCCAAATTGGGCAAAACCGCGATACACGACCAAATCGCACGTTCAAGCATCCGAAAAAAAGAGGAAGAAGAGTCGAAGCCAATGGTACCTTTTAATTGATCGGAGACGAAGCACCCAGGGAAGGAGATGCGCCGCAAGCCAGGGGTCCTCGGCGGCCAGTTGGAGGTCAGATCATTCACGAAAAACCAAATCGAGAGCACGAGCGAGTTTCTAAGGCGATGGAGGTCATGGGGACCTAGGTATATATAGGCAAGACACCCTAGGTTAGGGTTTAGGTAGGAGCAAGGAGAGGAGGTCGGCGGCCAACTTGGGCGTTTCTCAAACACTCACCAAAACCCACAAATTTTGGGATAATCCAGTGTGCAATCACGCAAGGAATCCAACAAAACAAAATTTAATAAAAATCGTTGAGTAAATCTCTGGATATTCCGATTTGAAAAATCGGGAAACAAGCACCTGTTGCCTTTTACGATTGAAGGTAGAAGACGATCGCGTGCCATCGGATCGGTAGACGCGGATCCACAAAAGAATCTGGGCCGTCCGATCATGCGCATGGAGAAGGAAAATCGAATTTCTAAAAAAAATCGATCAAACTCATTTAAATCTTTAATGTTTCTCTCTCTCTTCATTTGGGGGCTCAAACGTTGCCCAAAAATTACCAAATTTCATATTCTGACTTATTTTGACGCGTAGAATCCAAATATGGAGTTAGTTTTGTTTTTTGAGAAAGTTTGATACGTGAAATAATTAAAATGTCATTTTCTCTTTCCTCCTCTAAAAGAGGTGATAACATTATCTAGATTTTGTGTAACTTCACCCATAAGTCTCCTTAAGGGATTGGAACACTATTTTGCAATTATCTTCACAAGTTGAGTTTATTTATTTATTTATTAAATAAATAGTATATTCTACACATTTTCTCTCTCCTATTTTACTCATTATTCACACATTATCCAAATTTGTTGCAAATTTGCACAGAGGCTTATATTTATGTTTAGAATACGAATTTGGAGTTATTTTCCTGATTTGAGAACATTAAGTATTTTATTTTACTTTATTGGCCTATTTCCTATTTTCTTTTGATAATGACATTAATAATTATATTTTTGTTCCACTTTAAATGTTACTTGGCCCATAAGTTACTTTTTGGTCAAGGAAACGAATTTGAGTATCAAATTATCCTAATGGGTTTCCAATTATAATTTTGGTGCAATATCTTTCTCATTATCCTCTTTCATCCATTAAATTCCATATTATCTTTTATTATTGCATTTATCTTCTCCTTTATATAAAATTCAGATTTTCTCTTATTTCTCTTATCCTAGAAAGTGCTAGAAAGTTCTAAGATGAATTATTTTATTCTTTTTATTGCTTGGTGTACATTTTACACTTTAGACCCATAATCTAAAATCTATCTGAGGTATTTGTGCATACAACCCTATATTAAATATATATGGGGAATATTTATCCAACTAAATTCTTTTATGAATTATTATTAAGAACAAAATATTTTGTATTCCTTTAATTGCATGCATTAGCTTATTCTTGTATGGCTAAGCAAAGAGAGTGAAACTACTAGGGTAGGGTTCTAATTCTAGTATGTTACAACACACCACCCCTTAAAGGGATTTCGTCCTCGAAATCAAAACATCCATAGAAAACTTATTCACCATCCCTTAAAAGGGTTCATCTCATAAAATCAAACTTAACTTCAGTTGTAAAAGTTTCAACTATTATTATTACATCCACTTCATAAGAAACACGCAAAAGGAAACATAACTTGTAAAAACTAATCTAAGGAACTATGGGTTAACTTGCTCTTGTTCAGCATCATTAACTTCTTCACCATCCAAAGCAAAAACTCTTCCAGCTCTTCTTTCCACAGGTCTTCCTCTATTATTGTTTCCATTATTATTGCCTTGATTCTGAGGAGGTGCTTGCTGTTGTTGTGCTGGAGCTTGACCATTACGATGCTTAGGGCAATCATGTCGGATGTGTCCAGGTTCATTGCAAAAGTGGCATACCACTGGTGCGCCTTGATTTCGAACATGAGGGCACTTCCCAGGAGGATGGGGTCTATTGCACTTTGCACAACTGTCTCTTTTTTGCTCATCACCTATGGACTTCCTTTTCTTGTCGAACTCCCTATGCTGAAACCCTGGGTAAGACTCCACATCCAAAGCTTTATCAACCATCTGCTGAAAGGTTAAGGGCAATTGTGGAATAAGAGCACGCCCCACATTGTAGTTGAGCCCTTGGAGGAAAAGGTCAGCCCTACGCTCCTTACCCAAATCAACTGTGTAACGCTCCAACAGCAGAAACCTTTGTACATAAGCAGAAACTGTTAAGGAGCCTTGCTTCAAGCTGTAGAACTCTGCTTCTTTCTTCTTCAAAGCAGCAGTGCAGATGTACTTCCCACGAAAGAGAGCCAAAAACTATGTCCAAGACATGGTTGAGATATCGGAGTCCTTGCTATTCCATTCCACCAAACTCTTGCAGGTCCATCCAAAACATATGAAGCAAACCTAACCTTTTGGTGTGGAGGACAAGCCATACCATCAAAAGTCCTCTCCAAGGCCAAAACCCAATCATCTTCTTTGTCGACCATCTCTATCTCTCCTTCACCCTTAAAGGAAGGCGGTTGCATCTTCACAAACTCCATGATCGAGAACTCCTTAGTCTTTTCAGGTACAGACAGATCTTTCATCTTCCCCACCATGGAAGACGCAAAGAGTTGTCGAAACATAGCCAACTCTTGCTCCGGAGTCATAGCTTCTCCTGAGGTCTCGTGGCCAAACCTAGTGTTTTGAGGTGTCTCATAACCGTACTGGTTGCCAGCTGATGAGTTATCTCCTGCCATTAGGGTTTTTCCTGCACAAGGCAAGGTACTAGGTATAAGCAACCTAAGACAAAGGTAAACATCCTAAGGGAGACAAGTTTGAAATAGTTAGATAACCGACTGCTAATGGCTCTGATACCATGTTGTAAAGAAGTGAAACCACTCCTCTACTAGAAAGAAAAGATCACATCCCTTAAACCAAACACCACGTAAAATTTTTCACAAAAGGGATGAAGATCAATTCATTCAACATGTATGTATCATTACATAATGAGTAGCAGCGGAAAAGAAATATTATCTAACAATTTACAAAGCTTGATACAACACTTCACCACATAAGGTGATCTAAAGGAAAACTAAACATAAAGACAAAGACCAAGCTGAGGGTCATCTAACCACCTCTTCAAGCCTCCCAAAGATCAGCTACAAGGTTTATGTTGAAGTTCTCCAAAACTAACCTGGGGTTGGAAGCATACCCCACAAAAGAAAAGAAAAGAAGATATCAGCAAAAAGTTGGTATGAGTATGCTAAAGGAAACTTTGAGCAATATGAGGATTTAAAGGACAACAAATGTATAATGCTTCCCATTCAAGAGATAAGGACTACCCACACGGGCATAAAAGAAAATAAACATCATATTATGATAAAAGAAGATACTTGCCACAAACAAAACAAATAAGATTGTGCAATACTGGCACATAAGAAATTAGTAGGGCACACACCCCACAACATCACCAACCTGCATGCATGTGAGATAAACATAGCCCTAGAACAATATAAACACAATTGGCGGCCAAACACAAACTTGAACCTGATACAGAAAGGAATACTGCCAATCTCCCAAATATATAAAGTTTGAGCATGGATTACTGCCACACTCGATTTACAAAGGAATGGTATACTGCAACCCTCCAAATAAACAATAGGGGAATACTGCCCCAAAACCAAAGTAATTTACACTACTCTAGTGCTACTAAATCACATTGCATGTAACTGTAGAGGCAAGTAAATAGTTCAATCAGAAGATGATACAAAGGTTGCCATCACACAATGGACAACACAAACAATTTAACATCCACTTCAAAGTGGCACATAACAATAAAAGAGACCAATCATGCATCAAGGTACATAAAAGAGATATTAAGAGATTATTCAAGTACATAAAAAGTAAGATAGTTCACACGAACCATGATAACAAGAGAATAGACATATGTGTAGGCTAAAGTCAAAAGAATGATAAAGTAGGTGCATTACTCAATTTAGATGAATCGGGAATATAACATACCTCAAACCAGGTTCCAAACTGCTAAGTACTCCTAGATCCAAGTCTAGGTCACCAAAGGCCTATCAAACACATATACATAATTTAAGTCAATTTCATATATATATACCAAGCCCTAAAAACTACATTTTTTATTTTGTGAATTAGGTTACGAAAACTATTCCATATTTTAGGTTATGTTATTACGAGTCTAACACATATTTTATTATATTTTTCTGACTTATATATAATTAGTTATGATTTATACAAGTTTTTGTCTTATTTATTTAGATCCATTAAATCACCATTTTAAAACATCATATTCTGGTGACAAAAACCATACCATTAGTTAGATCTTATTTTTCTGATTCCAACGAATATTTTTCCATAATTTTCTGATCAAAATAACATATAATATTGTATTTATGGACTTTTAGGGTTAATCTTAGTGATTTTAAGTTAATTAAATCGATTCTAAAAATTATGTTTTCGCAAACATCAAAATCAAGACTCAAAACTATTTTTATTGAATAGGTCTCATTTTTCTGAATCCAAAACACTATCTACTTTCTATTTTTGACAAACAGATTAATTTATAGAAATTATATTGTCTCGGCCAATTACAGCCTGCCACGTAGGCAAGGCCACCTAGACCGAGCGGTCGCGAGCGCTTGTGGGCGATGACCCGCGCTTCGTGGACGCCCGCAGCCGGTCGCGCGGCTGGGCCAAAAGCAGGGAAAAAGGCGCAAATGCCCCGAGCAGAAAAAGAAGAAAAGAAGAGATAGGCGGGGCAAAACGGTAAAATGTGGCGTCGTCATCTTCCTCACGCCCGATCCACCTCACACACGAGCAGCTTGCTCGGCCCAAATTGGGCAAAACCGTGATACACGACCAAATCGCACGTTCAAGCATCCGAAAGAAAGAGGAAGAAGAGTTGAAGCCAATGGTACCTTTTAATTGATCGGAGACGAAGCACCCAGGGAAGGAGATGCGCCGCAAGCCAGGGGTCCTCGGCGGCCAGTTGGAGGTTAGATCATTCACGAAAAACCAAATTGAGAGCATGAGCGAGTTTCTAAGGCGATGGCGGTCATGGGGACCTAGGTATATATAGGCAAGACACCCTAGGTTAGGGTTTAGGTAGGAGCAAGGAGAGGAGGTCGGCGGCCAACTTGGGCATTTCTCAAACACTCGCCAAAACCCACAAATTTTAGGATAATCCAGTGCGTAATCACGCAAGGAATCCAACAAAACAAAATTTAATAAAAATCGTTGAGTAAATCTCTGGATATTCCGATTTGAAAAATTGGGAAACAAGCACCTGTTGCCTTTTACGATTGAAGGTAGAAGACGATCGCGTGCCGTCGGATCGGTAGACGCGGATCCACAAAAGAATCTGGGTCGTCCGATCATGCGCATGGAGAAGGAAAATCGAATTTCTAAAAAAAATCGATCAAACTCATTTAAATCTTTAATGTTTTTCTCTCTCTTCATTTGGGGGCTCAAACGTTGCCCAAAAATTACCAAATTTCATATTCTGACTTATTTTGATGCGTAGAATCCAAATATGGAGTTAGTTTTGTGTTTTGAGAAAGTTTGATATGTGAAATAATTAAAATGTCATTTTCTCTTTCCTCCTCCAAAAGAGGTGATAACATTATCTAGATTTTGTGTAATTTCACCCATAAGTCTCCTTAAGGGATTGAAACACTATTTTGCAATTATCTTCACAAGTTGAGTTTATTTATTTATTTATTAAATAAATAGTATATTCTACACATTTTCTCTCTCCTATTTTACTCATTATTCACACATTATCCAAATTAGTTGCAAATTTGCACAGAGGCTTATATTTATGTTTAGAATACGAATTTGGAGTTATTTTTCTGATTTGAGAACATTAAGTATTTTATTTTACTTTATTGGCCTATTTCCTATTTTCTTTTGATAATGACATTAATAATTATATTTTTGTTCCACTTTAAATGTTACTTGGCCCATAAGTTACTTTTTGGTCAAGGAAATGAATTTGAGTATCAAATTATCCTAATGGGTTTCCAATTATAATTTTGGTGCAATATCTTTCTCATTATCCTCTTTCATCCATTAAATTCCATATTATCTTTTATTATTGCATTTATCTTCTCCTTTATATAAAATTCGGATTTTCTCTTATTTCTCTTATCCTAGAAAATGCTAGAAAGTTCTAAGATGAATTATTTTATTCTTTTTATTGATTGGTGTACATTTTACACTTTAGACCCATAATCTAAAATCTATCTGAGGTATTTGTGCATACAACCCTATATTAAATATATATGGGGAATATTTATCCAACTACATTCTTTTATGAATTATTATTAAGAACAAAATATTTTGTATTCCTTTAATTGCATGCATTAGCTTATTCTTGTATGGCTAAGCAAAGAGAGTGAAACTACTAGGGTAGGGTTCTAATTCTAGTATGTTACAGAGCCTGACTTCTGCTCCCGTGCTTGCTTTGCCTGTTGAGGGCGTACCCTATGTCATCTACATCGACGCATCCCGACAAGGCTTAGGGTGTGTTTTGATGCAAGACGGAAAGGTGATCGTCTATGCTTCTCGACAGCTGAAACCTAATGAAGCAAATTGGCCTACGCATGATTTGGAGCTTGCTGCCATAGTTCATGCTTTGAAGATGTGGCGACACTACCTCTATGGTGAAAAGTTTGAAGTCTTTTCTGATCACAAGAGTCTGAGATATCTCTTGACTTAGAAGGATCTGCACTTGCGACAGCGTAGGTGGATGGAATATCTTAAAGATTACAACTTCACCATCACCTATCATCCTGGTAAAGCAAATGTCGTAGCTGATGCTCTAAGTCACAAGAAGGATGTTGTTTGTGCTGCTCTGAGATGTTTTGTGTGGGAAAACCTTGAACATGTGGCCAGTTGGAGACCTCAGCCTGTCGATTCAGTGGATGAAGACAAGTTGTGTGTTCATATGGCCAGTTTGACCGTTACACCAACCTGGATCTCAGAAGTCATGACTGCATAGTTGGGGAGTTATGAGCTTGAAGAGATGAAAGCTTTATCTGAGAAACCGCAAGCTGACTTCTCCATCGGAGTGGATGGTGCTATTCGCTTCAGACAAAGGTTGTGGATTCCCAATGTTGGTGATTTGAGACAGAAGGTTCTGAGTGAAGCTCACGGGTCCAAGTACACCATTCACCCTGTCACAACCAAGATGTATAAGGACTTACAGCGAAGCTTCTGGTGGAAGAACATGAAGAATGATATAGCTCTGTTCGTAGCAAAGTGCTTGACATGTCAGTAGGTCAAGATTGAACATCAACGACCCGGTGGTCTCCTTCATCCTCTTGAGATTCCGGAATGGAAGTGGGAGCAGATCACAATGGACTTTGTTACTGATTTCCCTAAGTCTAAGAAAGGTTATGATGTTGTTTGGGTGGTGATTGATCGGCTTACAAAATCTGCTCATTTCTTGCCTTTCAAAACCACGTATAAAGTTGCTGAGATGGCTCAGTTATATGTGGAGTGGATAGTTCGTCTGCATGGTGTCCCTGCTGTGATAGTTTCTGACCGAGATCCGAAATTCACTTCTCGCTTATGGGGTCAGATTCAAGAAGAGATGGGTACTGATCTGCGTTTCAGTACTACTTACCACCCGCAAACTGATGGTCAGTCTGAGAGAACAGTTCATATTCTGGAGGACTTGCTGCGTGCTTGTGTGATGGATTGGGGTGGTGCCTCGATCAATATCTAACGTTAGCAGAGTTTGCTTACAACAATAGCTACCAAGCAAGTATTGGCATGCCACCTTTTGAAGCTCTCTATGGTAGACCTTGTCGTTCGCCTTTGCACTGGGATGATGTTGGTGAACGTTCCCTAGTGAAGACCGATGACATGCAGATGATGCTTGAGAAGGTACAACTAATAAAGAAACGGATGAAAGATGCTCAAGACCGACAGAAGATGTATGCTGATAAAAAGAGGTCTGATGTAAGCTTCTTAGTGGGAGACTATGCTTTTCTAAAGATCAAGCCTATATGTTCTATTGCAAGATCTAAAGTAAAAGGCAAGTTGAGTCCTCGCTATGTTGGACCATTTGAAATCTTAGATAAAGTGGGAGATCGTGCATATCGCTTAGCTTTGCCTCCTGCTTATGATAAGATCCACAATGTGTTCCATGTTTCTGTGTTGCAAAAGTACGTTAAGGATCCGTCTCATGTACTCACTATTGAACCTGTGGAGATTCATGAGAATCTGACGTATGAAGAACTACCTGTGAAGATCCTTGACTCCCGAGTAAAGCAGTTGAAGAATAAAGAGATAGAGTTAGTAAAGGTCTTGTGGAGATACCATGGTTTAAAAGAAACCACTTGGGAGTTGAGAGACGAGATGTTATGTACTCACCCTTCCCTCTTTGTATGAGATTTTGGGGACGAAATCCTTTTTAAGGGGTGGAGTGTTGTAACATACTGAAATCCTCTATGTACCTCTTTGTACCCTTTTCTATAAGTGTTGTCCTTCATTTTCATCCCATATGTCCTTGGATTCGATTTAGTGAAATTATGATGGTTATTGGATAAATGTTTCCCATATATTCTTGATATAGGGTTGTATGCACAAATACCTCAGTTCGGTTTTAGATTATGGGTCTAAAGTGCAAAATGTACACCAAGCAATAAAAAGAATAAAATAATTCATCTTAGAAATTTCTAGCACTTTCTAGGATAAGAGAAATAAGAGAAAATCCGAATTTTATATAAAGGAGAAGATAAATGCAATAATAAAAGGTAATATGGAATTTAATGGATGAAAGAGAATAATGAGAAAGATATTGCACCAAAATTATAATTGGAAACCCATTAGGATAATTTGATACTTAAATTCGTTTTCTTGACCAAAAAGTAACTTAAGGGCCAAGTATCATTTAAAGTGGAACATAAATGTAAATAATAATATCATTATCAAAAGAAAATAAGAAATAGGCCAATAAAGTGAAATAAAATACTTAATGTTCTCAAATCAGAAAAATAACTCCAAATTATTATTCTAAACATAAAAATAAGCATCTGTGCAAATTTGCAACTAATTTGGATAATGTGTGAATAATGAGTAAAATAGGCGAGAGAAAGTATGTAGAATATTCTATTTATTTAATAAATAAATAAATAATCTCAACTTGTAAAGATAATTGCAAAATCGTATTCCAATCCCTTAAGGAGACTTGTGGGTGAAGTTATACTAATTTTAGATAATGTTATCACCTCTTTTGAAGGAGGAAAGAGAAAATGATATATTAATTATTTCACCTATCAAACTTTCTCAAAAGACAAAACTAACTCCATATTTGGATTCTACGCATCAAAATAAGTCAGGATATAAAATTTGGTAATATTTGGACAATGTTTGAGCCTCCAAACGAAGAGAGAGAAAAACATTTAAGAATTAAATGAGTTTTGATCGAATTTTATTAAGAATCGATTTCCTAATCTCATGCGCGAGATCGGACGGCCTAGAATCCTTGGTGGACCCGGGTCCACCAATCTGACGACCCGCGGTCGTCTTCCTCCTCTAGCCGAATAAGGCAACAGGTTCTTTGTTTTTTATTTTTCAAATTGATATATCCGATGAGTTACTTAATAGTTTTTGCTAAATTTTGTTGCGTTGGATTCCTCATCGGATTGCGCACTGTTTTAACCCAAAGTTTTTGGGATTTGATGAATATTTGTGAAACGCCCAAGATGAGCGCCGACCTTCTTTTCTTTCCCCTACCTAAATCCTAGTCTAGGGTACCTTGCCTATATATATCCCAACCCCAATGACCGCCATCGCCTTACTAACCCGCTCGTGCCTCCAATTTGGTGTTTCGTGGACGTTCTGACCCCCAGCTGGCCGCCGAGGACCCCTGGCTTGCGGCGCACCTCCTTCTCTCGTTGCTTCATCTCCGTTCAATCGAGAGGTATCACCAACTTTGATTCTTCTTCCTCTTTCATTCGAATACTTGAACGCGAGATTTCGTTGGGTATCGTGAATTTGCCCAAATCAGCTGAGTTGCTTCTCGCTATTCTTTGCCCAGGTCGCGAGCAAGGGAAGAAGATGATTCTGCGATTTTACCTTTTTACCCCTCGGGTTGGTTGTTTCCTCAGATCCGCGTGAGGGATGTTTGCGTCCTTTTTCTTTTTGGCTTTGACCGCTTGACCCCGGTTCACTCGCCTCCTATGAGTGCTCTTGAGATGCGGGTCACCGCTCTCTCCCGCTTCCGACCGCTCGACTTTGAGTGCGGTTGCCTACGTGGCACTCGCTGATTGGTCAGAATGAAATATTTTCTAAAAATTATTTCGTTGGTCAAAAATAGAATATAAATAGTGTTTTGGATTCAGGAAGATGATATCTATTCATTAAAATTAATTTTGAGTTTTGATTTTAATGTTTGCAAAAACGTAATTTTTAGAATGATTTAATTAACTTAAAATCACTAAAATTCACCCTAAAAGTCCATATCTTTAAAATATACAATATTATATGTTATCTTGACCAGAAAATCCTAACTAAGATGATGGTGAGGTTTTTGGAGTCTGATTCGATGGTTTGCGCAAAAGTTAGTAATTTTAGGGTTTCCCATCTTTAATGAATACATACAATTCTAATTTATAAATATAATGATGTATTAGGGAAAGTGGGTTCTAAATTCGTGTGAAGGGTTGGAAAGAGGGATTCTAGAACACCTGAGGCTAAGGTATGTGCTTTGTTTGTGCATCTACTTTTCAGTTGGGAAAACATTATACTATTACCTATAATTTCTTATGAGGCTTAATCTGACCTAAATCCTTGATTCTTGAAACCTAAATTGTTTATTGCCTCAAAATTTATTGTAAAATTATCTTATTTGGGTATTCATACCCCACTTCCATGTTACATAATTTTTTGCTTAATCTTGCCATAACTTCTTTGTTAGCATGTAATTAAATGTTCTATTTAATATTAAAGTAGTGGTACTTTTGTACAACCACCCATAGAGGGCATGTATATAATCTCCCTAGGGGAATATTTATAATTCTCCCCATAATATATTGTAGGTGGCTGGAAATGTCTTATTCTCCCCTCACCTAAGGTTAGAGGTCCGGTAGGTGCCTCAACCCTACTTAGTTAGGTAGACATATTAATTTACATGCAAAACCTTTATTTATTTTGTTATTGGCAAGTTTCATTATATAAAGCCTCATACTCTTTGATGTCTCGCTTTTCAATAAATCTCTAGCCTATTTTACTTGTTACAACTTTCTTATCACTTTTAGAATAATCTTGTAACACATACTTTTCTTTCTTCTCCTCTTGTTGGGTTTCTTCCCAACCACCCAGGTGTTGGTGCTGAGCAAGGTGAAGGACAAGCTTGAAAGAAGTTTCCCTCCGGAGTTGATCTTTAGCTTTTGGAAAGGATGGCTAGGTTGCTATAGCTAGATGTTGTTTATCTTATCCTTTCTTTTAGAAATCATTCATGTAATAAACAATAAAGCCATGTGAAGGCTTATTATTTCTTTCTTTCCGCTGCTATTGACATTTTATTATGTATCTGGAATCATGCTTATTTACTTGGAATATTATGCAATCATCCTCAAAGTCCCTAAATTTTGTTAAAATTGTGGATGTTTGTATTTCTTTTAAATTTTAGTAAAGAGGTGATCTCGCCTCTTTACAAGAGATGACAACAACAAGGATCAAACTTCTAACGAGGAGTTTGCCAGCAGCTTTCTATGTCTTGGTACAGAAGGTCAGAAACAAGGTTCTCATCTAGGATGGCTCGACTTATAAATCAGGAGAAGCCAACAAAGTTCCAAGTGTGGACATGGATAGAGAAGTGGCACTACTAGGATACTTCTTCTTGGTCGTTTGGGAACAAAGAGAAGTCAGGATGGGACTTCAAGAAGAGGGATGAAAGTGACAAAATGCTGACATGTCTGAGGAGAATGGATTGACCACATGTGGTAATGGGGTTTAGAGGCCACTCCACATGATTGTTGAAGACAATGTATCCCTTAGGATTGGAGGGGGAGATTGTTGGGAAAGGAAAAAGATTCTGACCCATGTCCTAGTTAGATTTGGACTTGAGTAGGAGTTGACTTGTGTTACCAATCCTAATAGGAGTCAATTATGAAAGGAAAATAAGTTGGTTTACTACGTGCAATATGGAATTGGATTAGGAACTGAAGTAGAATTTCTAATTGCAACCACATATCATGGAGACCTATACATAGAGGCCCCTAGGGAAGACATTGGATCATCCCACCGGTTGGTGTGTGATCCCCTCCAATTATTTGTTGGTTCCTTCTATGGTAGAAGTGCCAGAGAACAAAAATAACTGGTAGAGCTCTCTTGGTTGATAATAGCGAGTCAATAATTTTTTTGAAGAAAAATAGCGGCTGACAGTCGGTGGCACATTGGGGGTACTGACAGAGAAGCTCTCTTGGTTAATAAGAGAGGGCAACAACTTTGCGTTGAAACAAAGTAACGGTTGTTGCGTCGTCACATCTCAGACCGTACCAGTACAACATCACCAAAAACAACACTCACATCCTTTACTTCTTCAAATCTCAACTGCACCACACCCTCTTCCGTAGCAATCACAAAAGGACGACGTGAGCGTAAAACTAATTAGAGTCAACTCCCACTATAAAAAAACAACAAACTTATTAGAATACACATAGTTCAATTAATAACTCAAAATTATATATTAGATAAAAAGTGATTGCAACCTTCTCCACTCATATCTAGTAAGATAAAGGTCCGTCTGTAATATAAATAATAAAATAAAAGAATGACACACAACCCCTTTTATGGCCTTTCATATTGCCTTAACAGAATCAAATGCCATTTTGTAAAAGAAGTTATATCCATGTCGCTCCATTCTCTCACACTGCTTCCTTATTAGAGTAGAAGAGTATAACAGAAAGATTATATTATTTTATATAATGCTCTCATAGTCTTTTCTATTTAGTAACGATTGGATCATACAAACTACTCTATAATTTTTAAATTAAAAAAAAATATAGAGAGAAAATCCTACGGGCTTTCTTGTATACCATAGACGATAAGGACTTCCAGTGAAACTGGCCGCCGTGACCATCCACTGCCGTTACATTAATACTACTTCACTATGCATTTGCTTAGCTCTTGCCATGCTATGTTGCACTTATATTTGTGCACCCACCGACTGCAACCCATCTGTGGGATGTATTAAAGCAAGCCCACTTCAAATATCTCGACAATTTCTCTTAAAGATGGCAGGATCGCATCCGCACTGTTCTCAACAGACCATATCGTACACAAAATGATCTACTGGTTTATCTATGTCTATCTGGAGATTTTCGCGGTTGTCATGACAAGTTTATTGAAAATATCTAATATGTCAATTTGTCAAATAAACTGCGACTTGCAAGTTGCACTTGCCTGTATGTAGCATACCACCTCATACCTTACAGTTGAAGCAAACGATTGTATTTTAGATAATTACTAGTCAATTACGCCTTCCTACTCCTTTGAGCTCATCTGTTGAGACTCCTCGGTTTAGCGTTCCTGCTACTCACATCCCGATTATGGCAAAATCAACTCAACAACGACTTGCCGGTTGCCGTCACAGACTATATTTTATTACCTGTGACCTCATACACTTGCTTCCTACCCAACCAAACAATTATATTGAAGATAGTTACTAGGCAATTATGCCTTCCTACTCATTCGAGCTCATCTAATATATCGCTCGTTCATGTCACAATCTACCTAACCTTTCAAGAACATGTCTTCGGTTTCGGATTCATCTCTCCAAACCCCCTTTAATTGCAAACTCAGTCAACCGACGACTTGCCATTGCCGTATTTATTAGAAAAATGATACAGCAACCACCTTTGGGACGAGAAGTCCAACGGCACATGGGTCCACCTAACACATTGTCCAGTAGTATCCTCTAAGCAAATCTGTTCAGCACGCTGCCCAAAAACGGAATGAATAGAATGTAAAACGTGGGCTAATTGGAAAACGTGATAGAGAAGGGAAGTGAGGAAAGAGAAAAAAAGAACATACTTTTATTCATAACTTTTAAATGTAACAAATTTTTTTGACGAAATAAATATCACTGGATTCCTTATAAAAAGTACTTTACAACAAGATCAAACTCCATAAATTTAAAAAAAATAAAAGTGTATAATATAAAAGAAGACAGATAATACGCTTGTAAAAGTAAAAAAGGAGAAAAAAATTTATTTTACTTATAACTCTCAAATCAAAATGATTTTTTTAACAAAATAAAAATTGATGAGTTATTAATAAAAAATATTTTAGAATAAGACTCATGTCGACATAAAGTCAAAAATGAGGACAGAGAATTTTTTATTTGTTTGTAACTCTCAAATCGTAATGAATTTTTTAACAAAATAAAAATTGATGGATTACTAATTAAAAATAGTATACCATGTTATTCATGTTACTAACAAAATAATTTTTTTTTACTTTTTACAATCAAATTATCTCTCTTTTTTTATATAGTATAATTTATATTTTAAAATTTGTCAAAGTTAATCTCATTTTAATACTTATTTTATAAAGAGTACAATGATATTTATTTCGTCAAAAATTCCTTACTGTTCAAAAGTTATTAACAAATAAAACTTTATTTTTTTCTTATCTAACCACTCTCCTTTCTCTACCCTCTCCCCCTCTCTATCCTTTTCTCTCTAACAAATATTAAAATTTGTCAAAGTTAATCTCATTTTAATGCATATTTTATAACAAAAAACTCCTTACGGTTCAAAAGTTTTATTCATTTTAATGCCTTCCTACTCATTCGAGCTCATCTAATATATCGCTCGTTCATGTCACAATCTACCTAATCTGTTCGGTTTCGGATTCATCTCCCCAAATCCCTTCAATTGCAATTTGCAAACTGAGTCAACCGACGACTTGCCATTGCCGTATTTATTATTATTACACGCGACCTGATCCACTTGCTTTAATTTCCACCAGCGCGAACATTTGTATTTAAGGCTGCCATGCCAATCATCCCTTCCTTCTCCATCCGTCTACACTCCTTAGTTTCGCATATTCCTGCGAGTCACGTTTCCTATCATGGCATTAGGGAATACAACCGTCTTCCGGGAATACATAGGAGCAACGATGAACGGCGTGAAGCTCTCAGACGTGCCAATCCGCTCGACGGTCGAGTCCCACCTCATCCTCTCCTTCGCCATCGACTACATCAACCGACCAGCTGTTAGTCCTACTAACGGCCAGTTCAACGTATTCTGGGACGAGGCCATCCTCTCCCCACAAGCCGTTGCGGATTTCAAGGCTTCTCACAACAACGTCAAGGTGGCGGTGAGCATTGGAGGAGACAGTGTTCAGGGCGAAGGTGAAGTCTACTTCCATCCCTCTTCCAATATTGATTCATGGATAACCAACGCGGTTTCGTCCCTCACAATCCTTGTCAAAAAGTATGGCCTGGACGGGATTGACATCAACTACGAGCGCTTCAAATCTGACCCGAAAACCTTCGCCGAGTGCATAGGGCGCCTACTGACGACCCTCAAGAATAATAAGGTAATTTCCTTCGCTTCCATCGCACCCTTCGATGATAGCGACGTGCAGGCCCACTACCAGGCCCTGTGGAACAGGTACAAGGACAGCAAGCTTATCGACTATGTCAACTTCCAGTTCTATGGCTACCCTAAGAACACTACAGTAGAGGAGTTCCTGAAGCACTTCGACACCCAAAAGCATAATTATCCAGGCGCGAATCTTTTGGCCAGCTATATCAGCGACGGTAGTCGCGGGCTTACGCCGGAGGGCACGGGATTTCTGACGGCATGTACCAAGCTGCTCAGACAAAATAAACTTGGGGGAATCTTCGTCTGGTGTGCAGATCAATCCTTGAAACTCGGCGGGTTCGAGAACGAGAAAAAAACACAGAAGCTTCTTTCCAAGTTCTCTGGTAATATTCTATTACCAGAACATCTTCATGATGACGGCGTGGACCTCGGGTTCGACCCATCCTCAGTCTGAGAGTTATTTCTTGGGATTGTCTGCCATCTATCCTCTGATGACTATGATGTGTGATGCGTGTTATATTGTGCATGTTGTTGCTAGTGTATGCCTTCCTTCAACTATTTGGATTTTTTCTTAAATAAGCACCGATGTAAATTGAGTTAGTTGTGAAGATAATAAAGACTACTTTGCTTGAATATAGATCCAGCACACAGTGTCAGTCAGTTCTAAAACAGTACCTCTATTCCGTTTTACGAAGATTGAAAGCATGCATTTTAATCGGTACAAGTTTGAGAATGTGCGAAATTTTAAGAGTTCAAATTTAGTAGTCTTATGTTACATTTCTTTTAATCTTTCGACACACGTTCAGTGATTCTGACTAAATCAAAGTTACACGTGGCCTTAATTTAGAAGGAAATGTAGACTACTCTATGTTCACACGGAATTAACAAATCTTATGGAATAATTTTATAGATCTGCTAGCATGCCACTAATTGAATTGTTGAACTAATTCAGCATTTATTATCACCGGCAAAATTACTTTGGGCACCATGTAGCACGGCATCCACCAGATTTGTTGGGATAATCAAATCATGTAGATGAGAGGCCATTATATTGACAAATGACAACAGGTGTCGGGGGCCTTCGTTACTCGAATGCCAAATAAGAACACTATTTTGGGTTCCTTTGAGTTATATTACACACAATCAAGATCGAATCTTTATCACTCTAGTTCGACGGTCAGGTATCTTAAAAAAGATTCAGTCTTGACGGGGCCTTTTCTCAGGACGTCCTCACAGCAATCCCTCCCACAAAAGCGACATCTTTCTAACATCTTTGGGGCATATTATCAGGAGTGGTCCAGATTTACGTGGGGGTATTTTCAGAAATAAAAAATTATTTTCCAACTGGAGTGCACTACGAGATAGTGTGTTCCAGCGCGTCAAAACAGCTGCAACACATTATATATACATACATATATATATATATATATATATATATATATATATATATATATATATATATATATATATATATATATATATATATATATATATATATATATATATATATATATACGTATATATATATATATATATATATATATATATATATATATATATATATATATATATATATATAGATATATATACGTATATATATATATATACGTATATATACATATATATATATATATATATATATATATATATATATATATATATATATATATATACGTATATATATATATACGTATATATATATATATACGTATATATATATACGTATATATATATATATATATATATATATATATATATATATATATATATATATATATATATATACTAGTGAACGCACACGTGCACATGCACGTGACATATAAAAGTTGTTGGAATTGCAATAGAAAAATATCATAACGTTAATATTGTTAAATAAGAAAAATTGAACTATTGCTTTCATAAATAATAAAAATACATATTCTTTTTGTAACTGAAAGTTCGTTATGTGACAAAATTCTGCAGGTGATGTGACGCGTCTGTTTTCCCATCCAAAATTGAAGTTTACTGAGCTCATCCTCATACGAACAATCAAAGAGAGGTGGACACCTGATTGGAGAAGAAAATATGATTTTAATTATTTAATAAGAAATAGGAAATAAATAAATAATAAATATTATAGTATAATATCTCACTTATTATCAATGCATGTAATCACTTTCTGGTGATTTAATCCTAAAGATTTTATAATTTTATTTCGAACCTTTCACATATGAAAAAATGATTAGTGTAAATATTCATACAATTTAATAATATAATCATATATGCAGTCAAAATACTTACAGTTCTAGTGATGATTTTAGAAAAATGTTGTGTTTCAACTGTAATGCTCTTTGACCAAGTGTGAAGTCCACATCTTCATTGAGAACTTGAATAACTTCACTGACTCTGCCAAAATATGGGTGCATATCAATCCTTAACTTCATATAGGGTGGCAAACTATTGTAAATTGTAGCATATCTTGCAATAAGTTCTCCACCACCTTCACATCTGGCACGCCTATGCATCCGTCTACTTCTAATAACCATTCGACGATGGTATCTACGCATCCGTTGAAAGGACCTCAAATTATAACTGTAAATATATCTTTCAAGTTGTTGAGATCTACGTGACTGTATTGAAGTAAGACATGACGCAAGTGTGTCACAACTTTGAGATGTAGTGCCAGAAGATAGGCACGGTTCCACCATAGTTTGCACGAATCCTTCATTTTGGAAAGTACAAACAATGAGAGGGATTCGATATGCAGTGATATGACTCATTAAATTATTAGCTAAAATTCTCGCACGAAAAATAAAAATAAACAGCCAAATGTGTTCGATTCAGATAGATTGAAAAATGACTGTTCTTTAAAAATGAGTGTAAGATGAATTTAATATTTTTTTAGCTTCTGTATGACTTCTTGAACGTAGAAGGAGGTGCAGATAGATAATTTTATATGTACCGTTGCACCAGTATATTATTGTTCATCAGATGAGCGTGCATGAAAGATATATTTTTCTCCTATATGGTCCAACTATATTTTCGGGCAGCGACAGTCACTTTATAGTCATTGTTACCGAACCCCAATATGGTCCAAGTATCATATTCCTTTTTCTAATATCGGACACCACCCAATCCGCTGTCTTGATTGAGCCATGAGATATTGGCTGTTGGATCCAATCTAAATCTAATGGGGTTGTCTAGTTTGAGATTGAGATTATGAAATACGGACTGGATTAGACCAAGTTAGTGCATATATCGAGATAATCAGACTCGAGTCAATGCGAGTTCTGTTTGGCAAACGAATCCCATCATTAAATTGGACTGGCCTCGTAACTTGTATTTTTCAGTCTAGCATATAAAACAAAATACCCAAAAAATAGAATGAAATTCGGACTGGGTTCCCGAAATCCTGGTGCTAACAGGTCTGAGATAATCTCGGTATCTTGACAACAAAAGCCAAACTAGGGTCCCTAGTCCAACTTTTGCCAACAAAACAGAGGACATATTAATCGTGACCGTCAGATTACTAACTTTTCCTCATCGGCCGACGGATCCAAAACCCAAGTATAAGTAAGGATTAGGGCACCGACCCTCTCACTCCCCACTTTGCCAGCCGTTTTCTATCCACCGCTCTGTGCCCTAAACAGAGAGAGGCGACTCTTCCCTTCCGACAAGCTGGTCGGCTGGCTTATAGCCTCCAACCCCAACGCCGACAAGCTGGTCCTACGCGCGCCACTTCCGCCTGCTTGAAGATGTCGCGGCTCTACCTCGGTTCAGAACCTGCTTGGACGTCTGCTCACCGGGGTCGGGGTTCCTGTCACTATCCCCTTCCCCTTCCACTTCTTCATCGAGCTAGCTGCTTCTTAACACATAAGTAACTGAAGAATGGTAGTACATAATTTGTTGTGTTTGTCTTCGTTTAGGGATATATGCACCTACAGGTATTCGAGCAGTGGATTCTCAACAAGCTTTTTGTTGCTTTCCCTCAGGATTTGCAGCTGAGGACTAAACCGATCGTCGTCGAGCCCAAGAGACCTAACGGTGCGTTCCAGCCGTTCCAGAAGGAGAAGTGGGATCCCGTGGCGGCGACAGCTACCCCGTCGACGTCGGCGCCGGCGCCGGTTCATCAACACACGGTTCCCACGGCGGCTCCTATCCCACAGCAGTCCCCCATAATGGCGTGTACCGCCAGCTCTACCGGTGACACCGGCGGAAGCAGCAAAGGCAATACTGGCGGCCCGTTTGGCGGAACAACAGCGGGGTTGGACAGCGACGACAAGGAAGGGCAATCGTCTAACTGGAAGGTCCGACGGTGCTGGTCCCCTGAGCTGCACGGGAGATTCCTGGAGGCACTTCGGCAACTTGGCGGCGCTCATGGTAGTTATTTTTATCTTCATATGTACCGATTGATTAAAATGAATGATTTGGAACTGGGGAATCTTGAATCTAACTCAATGTTGTTTTTTTCTTTAAATTTCAGTCGCAACGCCGAAGCAGATCCGTGAGTTCATGAAGGTGGACGGCCTAACTAACGACGAAGTCAAGAGCCACATGCAGGTTCGTTCCGAGATCTCTTCAGTCATCATCCTTCATCTCCACCACACCACTCTCTTTTACTTTTCTTCCTTAACACGCCGCGACCCAGAAACGTTATTAGCTCCCCCCCCTTCCATACTTGCAAAAGCACACCCGTCAACGACACGGCTGGCTGGGAACTGCACAGGCAGATAATACGTAGTTTCCTTGGCCATGACTCCTCAGAGATATTCGATTCCGCCGCCCCCACCACACCCGAGCGCGGCCTCGATTCTCAACTGTTTATGGTTTTAATATTTACTTGGTTACTGATTAGATTTTCTTATTGTGGACTATATGTTATTGCAGATAGAGGTCCCTTCATACAATGTAGGTAGTTGTTTCTTGATAGGTCCAACCTACTAAACGTAAGAATGGTGAACTGTACAATTTGCAAAGAAAGATAAGTCATGATTTAACTAATTCATCTAGATAATTTGGTTAGTTGGTATTTTGATTTGGTATGTCATCTACTCCTTATTTAATCTTCTCGTTATTCTTGTAGATTAATTTCTTTCTAGAACAAATATTACAGGCCTTTCTATTTGTATAGGGTGTTAGTGCAGTATTAAATGCAAGCGTTATTGACTATGTATTAGATCTACACACATATAATAGATAATACCAGAGGATTAAATGAATACTGAGGTGTCTTGTTTGCCTATTTTCCTCTAGACCATCAGATCTAAATGTGTTATTATAATACCAATTCATGTGTTCTATTTGTTTTCATGAGTTTACTTGCTACGTTACTGATTTCATTTAGGTATTAATTTCTAAGATACATACATAGTGACTAAAATTGATTAGTGTGGACTATGTATTGATGGAGGTATTAAAATTAAATATAATAAATACATATATTAAGGTATCAATTTATAAATTGTTTACCTAGAGAAGTACTGGGGCGGGGACAGTGAGGCAAAAACCTCCTCAACTAATGAATCAACAACTTATATCTCCATGTTTATTTCTATGATCAGTCTTTTTTTTACTTATATGAACAATGATTCAATAAAACTAAATATGTGTTATAAATTGTTTAATTGGATAAGTTTTAAGGGAGGAGGACAGTGAAGCAATAACCTCCTCAACTTATAAATCAATAGACTATGTTTGCACGTTTATTTCTATGATCAGTTGCTTTTTTTACACGTACAAAGAATGATTTAAAAAATAGAAATAAGAACTAATATTCAGAGTAAATAGACACGGATATGAAGGTAAAAACTTGGTGAGTTTAAGGCATTAATAAGAATTTTCATGATCACTTTTGAAGATACATTAATAAAAAATAGAAATAAGAACTAATATTCAGAGTAAATAGACACGGATATGAAGGTAACAACTTGGTGAGGTTAAGGCATTATCAAGAATTTTCATGATCACTTTTGAAGATACATTAATATTGTATGCATCTGATTAATGTGGAGTTGTGGACTCTCTTTTGATGCAGGTATGGGTACCTTCATATGTATAACCATAGGGAGGTCTTTATGGCTCCATTGGCAGATTACTTGAGGTGTGATTCGACCTTAAGGGTCCTTTATAAGGTGTATTTACTTTTTAAGCTTTTAATTTTTTCTTGGTTACTGATTACATTTGTTAAATGTGGCCTATATGTTGTTGTAGGTAGAGGTCTCTTCATGCAATGCAGCTAGTTGCTTCAGGATAGGTCTAACCTACTAAATGCAAGAATGGTGAATTCTCTAATTCTCAAAGAAAGATAAGACTTGATTCAAATAACTCATTTGGCTAAGATACATAAGTGGTGTATACATATGATTATTATGCATCTGATTAATGTGGACTCTCTTTTGATGCAGGTATGGGTACCTTCATATATATAACCACAGGGAGGCCTTTGTGTCTCTATTGGTAGTTTACATGAGGTATTATTCAGCCTTTATATTGTGTATTTACTTTTTATGGTTTTAATGTTTACTTGGTTACTGATTAGATTTTATTATTGTGGCCTATATGTTATTGCAGATAGAGGTCCCTTCATACAATGTAGGTAGTTGTTTCTTGATAGGTCCAACCTACTAAACGTAAGAATGGTGAACTGTACAATTTGCAAAGAAAGATAAGTCATGATTTAACTAACTCATCTAGATAATTTGGTTAGTTGGTATTTTGATTTGGTATGTCATCTACTCCTTATTTAATCTTCTCGTTATTCTTGTAGATTAATTTCTTTCTAGAACAAATATTACAAGCCTTTCTATTTGTATAGGATGTTAGTGCAGTATTAAATGCAAGCGTTATTGACTATGTATTAGATCTACACACATATAATAGATAATACCAGAGGATTAAATGAATACTGAGGTGTCTTGTTTGCCTATTTTCCTCTAGACCATCAGATCTAAATGTGTTATTATAATACCAATTGCTTGACTAAGGTCCACTCCATGACTATTTGCTCCAAATATCAGTTCCTTGAATATGTGGTTCTTCTGTTCTGTTTGTTTTCATGAGTTTACTTGTTATGTTACTGATTTCATTTAAGTAGGTATTAATTTCTAAGGTACATACATAAATGTCTACATCTTATTAGTGTGAACTATCTATTTATGCTGGTATTAAAATTAAATATACAAAATACATATACTAAAGTAATGGTAGAGATCCCTTCATGCAAGGCATCTAGTTGTTTCTTGATAGGTCCAACCTACTTAATGCGAGAATGGTGAATTCTCCAATTTGGAAAGAAAGATTAGTCCTGATTCAACTAATTTATCTCAGTAATTTGGTTCATTGGTATTTTGAGTTTGTTATATCATCAACTAATTAATTGATCTGCTAGTTAATGTTGTATATTAATTTATTTCTAGAACCAATATTACGGGCATTTCTATCTATATAGGATGTTTGTGTAATATTAAATGGAAGTGTCATAGACTTTGTATTAGATCTACACATATATTAGATACTATTAGATGCTTGAACGAATAATGGGTATTAGTGTGAACTATCTATTTATGCTGGTATTAAAACATCAAAATGTGTTCTAATACCAATTTCTTGATTGAGGTCCAGTCTGTGTCTATTTGCTTTGAATATCAGTTCATTGAATACATGGTGCTTGGCAAAAAGAGCAGATTTTGACTATTGACAAATGTAGAATTTTTGATACATAGTAATATACATCAATCTTTACTACTGTTGCACGTAAAATTGTTACAGGTTTCACTTAGTTATCTTGGACTATGTAAACTTGATACTTGAATCAAACTACGCTAAATTTCTAGCCCTTCCAAATCTCAGTTCTAATATCCTACAGAATTTAGGTTGATATATATTCCTCAATTAACATATCAGTCATATGCATTGTTTTATCTATATATAATATCAGTTCATTGAATACATGGTGCTTGGCAAAAAGAGCAGATTTTGACTATTGACAAATGTAGAATTTTTGATACATAGTAATATACATCAATCTTTACTACTGCTGCACGTAAAATTGTTACAGGTTTCACTTAGTTATCTTGGACTATGTAAAGTTGATACTTGAATCAAATTACGCTAAATTTCTAGCCCTTCCAAATCTCAGTTCTAATATCCTACAGAATTTAGGTTGATATATATTCCTCAATTAACATATCAGTCATATGCATTGTTTTATCTATATATATTTATGATATTAGAGATCATTAATAATATATTAAGTATTGTCTTTAAACAACATGCAATACCTTTCAATCCAGTGTTTGTATGTTGTCCATAATGTTAACACACAATTCTTAATTGTCTCGGTGGGGAGTGAGAATCAGGGAAGTTGGAAAGGTTAGAGGAGTTTGTGGGAGTGATTGAGCAGAGTAATAGCGGAGTAATTTTATATTCGATTCGTGGGTGTGTGGGAAGGATGTTCTTCAACCAAGTATTATGTTTAGATGAAAAAGAATCGTAACAGGAGACAACAAAAAGAAATTAATAAGTGAAAAGACGCATTGAAAACGAATCACATTTTGTTTTGAAAGGAAAATGGTGAATTGAGGAATTTCTATTGTCAATTTTTGTGAGAAAATAAAATTCATTATGATATGGGAAGGTACGGTAGGGAAAAGACGTTTGGTTTCCTGGAAAAATATGAGAAAATAGTTTGTTTACATGGATGAAAGTCACTGTTTTTTTGTTGCCGGTAGAAAGGAATGGATGGAGGGAACTTCTATGAAAATAGAAACTTATAACTTTTTGTATTAAAAAGACATCCAATGTTTTGTAAATTAAAATATGGTTAAAATCCACACCTGGAAGTGTTTTCCTCGGTAGTAGGATCCCGAAGAGCAGAATGATATTGATTGTTGTCAACTATGAATCCCTCAGTAAGATCAATATGGACGCCCACTCTAAAGCTGCGTAAGAAATGAGGAGATGAGAAACACATAAGAGTAGATGGTATTTAATCTATGAAAGACGAATGTTAAATTTTAGATATCACCTTAATGTATCTTCTTTGAACAGGATTTTCATATTGAAATTTTTGAGAAGCTTAATGGGGAGGCGTCTCTGCTGAATAGGCATGCATAAAATAGTTTTCTAATCAATCAATGTCTGCTGAATAGGCATGCATAAAATAGTTTTCTAATCAATCACTTGACGTATAAATCTTACCATGAAATCTTAGAACATACTTTCTGTACTGCAGCAACAGAAATGAATATAAACTTAAATATGACCAAAGAAGTTGGCCGATTTCCTGTTTAGGCTTATGACATGAGGATCTAGGTGATGAGAAATTTTATATACGTATAGTATGACTAAATATCTGACCTGCTAGTATTTTCTTTCTGCTGCAGTGAAGTAAAGCGTGAGGAACATCCTTTGGAACTCGGGAACAACAAAAGCTATGTGCTGAAGAGGTGGTGTCACGTTGGGAGTTAAAAGGAGTGGGCACCAATGTTGGACGTCGTGTTTGACATGGCTATTGGACGTGGTGTTGAGGGAGGTTGTTGCAACAAACCCGATTTTGTATTTGAATTATTATTTGTAAAGATTTTGTATGTGAGTTATTTGTATTTGTATCCTTGTAATTGAATCAGCAACTTGTCGTTCTTATCTGCTGAAGCTCAAGAATTATCACGTCGTTGCACTGTAACATAAATGGATCTATATTAATTTTATGGAGGATAAGCATCTATAAATCTTATTTTGGAATCTAAAACAATGGATAATCACTATCACATATGATGGAAAGAGTCCGATGTAGTTGACAAAACGTGGAAAGATAATTTGAATGTGAGTTATCTAATGAAGTTGAAACGTGGAAAGAGTCCGATGTAGTTGGCAATTGTTATAACTGGCATATAATTTAAAATTTGAATTTGAATTGGAATTTGAATGGTGGGAAGTTGACACAGCTGTCAACACATTCTGACGGAGAGAAACGTGTGAGAAATAAAAAGCAAATAAAGTTGGTAAAAGGTGAGAAAAAACGTGAGAACAGATTGAAAGATGGAGAGACCAGCATTTTGATACGTTGGCAAAATGCTAGTTTCTGATTGGCCACAGATGAGTTTGGTTGGGTTTTTTTTAACTGGTTGGAGAACTCGCTCTTTTTATAGTAGTATATATATATATATATATATATATATATATATATATATATATACGTATATATATATATATATATATATATCTATATATATATATATACGTATATATACATATATATATATATATATATATATATACATATATACATATATATACATATATATGTATATATACATATATACGTATATATGTATATATACATATATATATATGTGTATATAGGTATATATGTATATATACATATATAAGTATATATGTATATATAGGTATATATATTCCCAAATTGTTAAACAAAGAAGTGTTGGTAGCTTAGTGGTAAAAGTGTTCGACCTCTTAATGAGAAGTCTTGTGTTTGAACCCTGTCAAAGATTGAGGGAAAGAAGAGGAACAAAGAAGCTGAGAATAGGAACAAGAAGGAGGAGACAAGGAACGGGTAGGGGAAGTAAAGGAAAGGGGAAAGAAGGAATGAAGAGGTTGAGAACATGAACAAGAAAGTGGAGAAAAAGAACGGGCAAGGGAAGTAAAGGAGTTTGGAGGAGGACAACTAGAGAGGAGTAAAGGAACAAACGGGAAGGAGATCACGAAGGGAGGAGAGAAGGAACATGATGACAATAGAAGAAAAAAAAAAGAGAAAAGGAATAGTGATGGGGAAGAAACGAAACATAGAAGGGGAGGAAAGGAACATGAATGAGGAGAGAAGGATGTCGTATGTGTGGCCCGGATCGCCTTCGGGACCACCTGAGAAAAGGGGTCTTATGACAGAATCCGAGTCGAGGTATCTTGGGCCCTAGTGAGGCAATGAATGTCTCAAGATGGTCGCATATAGGGACGGAATCAAGATCTAATAATTGGAGGTCATTTTGACTTTTATAACTCACCTAAAAAATTATGGTAGATGCATGATTAGTTTTGGACATCATTTTTCTAGATTTTATGTACGTAAGCATGTATAAAATCATGTGTGTTCATTGAGAAATACTTTATAGAGATGCCTCTAAGACCTCACCTCATAATATTATATACCCCAAAAGATAACAAAAGATACAATAGTGCCCGCAGTGCGCGCTTCAGCTTTCCACGCACGCCCTCAGTCCGGTTTAGATAAACACAAAAAACAAAAATTAATTCTGATGATAATACACACGAAGCCAGCTACGCTCCTCTAATCTCTTCCCCTAAGCATCCCAAGTCACCCGGACTCGGCATCATCTTGCTCCATGTCTCCTCTCGGCGACTTCATCAACGAAGACAGAGATGGGTTTTTCTCTTCCCTTTCCCTCAGAGTGCTTTCCGTGGTTGGGGATGTCGATGCCTTGGTCGATCCTTGGGAGCCAGAGTTCTTGATCCCGTGGCTAGAATAGCTCTCAATCTCATAACCGGTATCACCGTCGATCTCCTGACTGACAATGCTTCAGATCCTTATACAGATGGAGAGAGACAAGGGTGACAAAATATCACCCCTACCCGCTACGTCCTCTTTCCCCAAATTTCTCCTCCGATTTTAAACCCTATGCATAGTTCCTAATTTTCTGTGGCGGTCACGACCATGTGAACTACTTCCTAGACATTTAGTTTCTGATATGCACTTATTTGCAGTAGCAACTACCAATTTTTTTTTGACACAGGTACACAGAGCGGCTGCGACTGGAGGAACATGATGGGTTAACAACGGCTTCAACAATGTGAAATGAGGAAAGATACAAGGCCTAGAAGTACCCAAATTTTATCGGTAAGTAGTTTAAAATGCAATCAATAAGGAATTCACCATAAGTCCGTGTGTAATCTTTGTCATGTGCTTTCTCCCTCATTTCCCTCATCTCTGTCCTCACTCCCCCCGCCCGTGCATCTGCCGCCGACAACTCAGACCATCAGTGTGACCTAGGCCTGTACCCGACCGGCAGGGCCCGTGCGTCAGCTGTGCTGATCAACTTCATCTCGTGCGGCGCAATCTCCGTCAAGGACCACCACGGCGGCGTCGTGGCCCCGCATTACCGTGGGAAACAACAACAAAGAGGGGTAGCGCCATGCGGAGGCAACAATTGTGAGCCTGATCCTCGTGACTATGCCTCGTCCTCCACCTGTGGCGTTGTGAGCTTTAAGAGGGATGGTGTGGAGTGGCGCGGGTTCCCCAGTGTGTAGCTTGAAGACAAGGAGTACTTCAGTGGGAGCCTGATCGAGACGAAGAAGACATTTGACTGCAGGTAGCCAATATGAGTTTATCAACTATGTTTGATCTTTGGTCTATGATATTTTTTTAGAATAATATGTCTCTATGACGGAAAATGTCTGCTTTTTCTTGTTAATATTTCATTTTGTTATGATTCTGACGTGATCTTTGCTTTGTTCTTGTTAATATTTTCTTTTGCTATGATTCTGAAGTGAAACTGTTGGCCATATATCTAACATATGCAATCTAACTTCCAATAATCCGTGTTTGCTAGAGTTATACCTAGCTTTCCAAACACAATAGTTCATCTACCATCCAAACACAATCTGAAAAACACTTGACTGTTAGTTCAAATAGAAAGTTGAACTTTAACAGAATGAAAATTCTTATGTATATATTTGCTGTCATTTAAGGATATTTCTGCTCTTTAAAGCCTGGTTAATTATACTATTTTAAGCTATGTGGATCGAAAACAAATTCAGTTGTTTAATAGAATCACCAGCTGCTTATGTGACTAATAAAAAAATAATGCCTCTGGTTATGTAAATTACTGTTTTCAGTTTCTTTAGGGTAAAGTCTCAGCTTTCTTTACATCATTGGTACCTTGTGGTATGAGTGCTATTTGTTATGAAGGTACCAAACATTTTGGTTGTACTGTGTACCCATTCTAATTCTAGAATATACATCCATTTTATTACATGGTGCAGAACATAATCATACGTACCGACATTTGTCTAGTAATCTATATAAATGTAGATTTTAGTATAATCATTTGATTTACATTACTTATCTATGTCGGTAATATAGTGTATGTTGTTGGCTACCTATTAGTCTAGGAGCGAGTAGGTTCTAGCAAATTAAGTTGTACCATATTTTTTATTAATCTCGTTTTTGTGGTGATGCCATTGATAGTGGTAGCGCAAAGTGTAGGTTAGTCAACTTCTTTCTTTATGTTGGTCAAAATATTCACAATTGTATCTTATAAGAGAGGCAAATCAATATTTTTCTTTTATATTGTCAGTGAAAACGTGTGCATCTTTTGTTTCATAGATAACTCAAATGTGTGATTATCGAACTGAAATGATATTTTGTTTTTTAATAAAATAAATTGGAGCACCAACAATTGATGGGCATGGTTGCTTGCTGATGTCAAAACACAAATCAACACATGAAGCTTTAGTTGGTAAAGATGTGCTCAATTCTTTTCCAACAACAATAAGGATAAGTACATACATTATCTTCATAGATAATATAATAGGAAAATAGATCTATTGGCTTCTTGGTGTTTATTCGCAAGCTATGATGTCTCACGTTATAGCTAGTTAACTTGTATTATGGGTTGATCTAGCCGCTATGGTTTGTAAGAAAATGCTTTACATTGGGTTGATGTAATGAGAAATTCCACCAACACTCTATATTTTTGTACATCAGCTTAGTAGATTCTTATGAAAAGTGCAAAATCTGAAAATAGAATAGGTGTGATTAGCATTCAAAATTTCATTTATTATTGCCTTAATTATTCTACATAACCTAACATAAGTTTCCTAAAATGGATCTCTTATTTGTTGTGTGACTTCTTACTTATTTCATAGATTTCACTATCATGATTTCTTTTAATTGACTTTTCATGGTATATATCTAGATTCACTACTTATCTATATGTATCCAACATGGAAAAAAGGATATATTAGAATGTGGTCCGATATCCATAAAAAGGATGACAAGATATATATACTTGTGGAATGTTGCCTTAGGGATAGTGGTATAGCCACATATAGGACTAGGGGCATGCATTTACCTAGAATATGATTTGTACATGTTTAGTTGTATACGACTAAATATATTATTTACTTGCAATTAGAAAACTACATGTGCCTAAAATATCATTTTACACCCAATTTGAAACTTGGGTGGTGACCCAATTTTCTCTCTTGGTCCCACTCATCAAGTGGAAAACTTAGAAGTTTGCCTGATTGATATCACATGAACAACAAGAGAGTACGCATCGAAAAAACCCACATGTGTATCTTTGTTACAAGTAATGAAAGGTACATGATTATAGTTTGGTTTACATCGTTAAGATTACAAAAGGTTACAACTTCCTCTCAACTACATGCAATCTATTAATTTCAAGATGAATATATTATTTGATACTCAATTTAAAATACTATATAGCTCCACTACATCACATTGATCTCTCCCTCATGTCCTAGCTTGTACCTGTCAAAATCGACAGGGTCAACACAATCATGTCGGTATAGGGTATAAAATACAAATATGATTAGAGATAAAACCATAAGAAAACATAGGTGATTAACTTGGATTTTAGGCATTCTAATTACACTAAATTTTGCCTTAAATTATTTATAATTTATTCTTGTCATAGTGGCACCATATATTATGGCATGACATGCATATATTTGACTTAAGTCCAGGGACTCTGAGCTTCGTAGTAGGTAGTATCAATAATGTTCGGGCTTGAGTAGCTAAGGCATATATCAATAGTTAAGAACATAATTAAAACATGGACTCATCACATTTTCAAACTAATTGACCCATCTAGTAGGTCATGTTGGAGAAGAGACCTTCACAACTC
This sequence comes from Alisma plantago-aquatica, assembly GCA_963693085.1. Lineage (NCBI taxonomy): Eukaryota > Viridiplantae > Streptophyta > Magnoliopsida > Alismatales > Alismataceae > Alisma > Alisma plantago-aquatica. The sequence goes on from OY856411.1 coordinate 879,824,005, forward strand.
TTTTCTTGGCCTCGTGCACCAACATGCTCATCCCTCTCACCTTCTACAAGCAAAGACCCATGTGTGCTCATTGCATTCTAATTGGGTAGAAATGTCACAAACAAGCTAGAGCAGGCTCTCCTTCCCAAGCAGTGCCCAATGTTTAGCATTTTGGTGTGTTGTAACTCTCATGGTTGTTTCCATCAATGATAGAAGGGAGGTGGAAGCAACAACGTAGATGCCCATTCCCATCCCACGACATGCCACTACAGGTGAAGAGAGGAAAAGATTGATTGTGTCAGGGGTGCTCCACAACATGCTTACAACATATGTAGTAGTGATTTCGCTATTATGGCTCTATATTTGCTTCATTGTGCCAATCCTACCCTCAGTTGAACCATAATTGAGAACCAAACCAGCTGGAAAAGGTGATAGAAATCTGTAAGGGAGGATCATGGACATAGTACTCTAGCCTCATGTCTCACCAGTCGGCAAAGGGGCATACTACCATCAATAAGATGTTTTGCATGCACAAACAACAACTAGAGGAAGAGAGAACGTTTAATAAGAGAAGGAGATGATGTGCATGTTGTTGTCACTCTCTCATAATCTCTTTCTTGCATATGTTGGTTGTCGACCAAGTCGCATGGTGTAGGGATGGAATGAAAGACAAATGAGAGAGGAAGGATGGTAGTGGGAGTCAAGTGGTGAAGATAGTGGGACCAACCCACCAAAACTAATACCCTTTTCACTTACCTATCCTTAGGTCTATTGTCTTTAAAACTTCCATCTTAAGTCAAACATCAATTATTGGCTCCTTGAAAGAAAACATACCTACTCCTTTCACTGAGTTCCTTCCACTCATTTCTCTTCTTTCCTTTTCATATACCTTATTTTTATTGTTCTTCATTTCCTAGATAATAGGAAGTATTATATATTCTCACATGAGTAGCCATTGGGATGTTGCTTTCCCATCAAGAAAGGGTCCTTCCTAACTTCTACTCACACATCATGTGTAAACATGCATGTTTAAAGAATTCATATCACTGATAGGGAAGGGATATAGCAGCGTAGATTACTTTGATTATTTATAGCAAAGACCATTAAAATAAGGATATTACATAACACTAGGGATGGAAATATGCAATTTTCAACACCCAAGACCCACCACCCACCACCCATCATCAACCATTTTTATTGTTTTAAATTTTATTTCCCTGGAGCATAGACTCTTAGGGAGCTGGTAATGCTGAGAAACAAAGAGGAGTCTTTGCCCATGGTGATTGAGGTTGTTGTGGGTGTAGCTCTTATCCAATTGACGTATTACATGGAATGTAAGTATTTATTCATATCAGGAGTGACTCAACCATCTCTAAATCTTTTTTCTTCTCCTTTTGAGAATCCTAGCATGTTATTAGACTTAATTGTTAACGTGGCCAGGCGCCAGGCATTCCTGAGGGGGTGTATATGGCACATAGGTGGACGCCCATACGTTTGTTGGTCATTTTTTATATAATGTTAATATTCAGATATTTACATTCATAATTTCATATTTTAATGTATAGTTATGGCTTCGTTACATAGAGTTTCATGGTATTTTGGTTTAATTGAACTAAGTTTGACTAACTCAATTGAAATTTAATAAAACTTGGCATTGAACCCATCAGGGCCGGGTGCTTTCATGGGGCCAATAGAAAACACAACGTTCTTGATCTCCTCCTCAGTCGTTGGGTCAATTAAAGCCATGCTCATCTCCTCAGTCACTCTACTTCCCGGAAATTCACATTGGTTCAGGTTGGATCCATCATTCTTATTATATATCTCATTGAAAAACTTCACAACCATCTCCCCCACCTCAAGAGGAGAGTTGATGGTCACCCCATAAGCATCTAGTAAGGAATGTATGGCATCCTTCATGTCATTCCTTTTGATAGCCGCATGGTAAACCTTCATGTTCCTGTCCCCATATTTAAGCCACTTCAATCTGCTACGTTGCCAAAAACACAACTCCTCCGTCTTCTCAAGTTGTTTGACCCTCTTTTTTGCAGCAATCTCTTCTCTCATAGCTTCTTCCTACAAAGGATTCAAACATTGTTTTTCAGCAGCTTTCTCGTACACCTCCCTTGCCCCTTTGACAAGAGAGCTCAAATCTGACAGTCCTTTAGCCCATTCTCTAATGGCAGCCTTGGTTCTACTAAGCTTCTCAGTGACAATGAAAAGTGGATTACCCTTCACCTGCTCCTTCCACACCTTCTTAATCAACTCCACATAGCTTGGCCACTACAACCACGCCACAAGAAATCTAAATGGTTTCACCTTGAGAGGGACTTGTGTGAGTTGAACCACCATCGAAGCATGATCGCTATTAGGATTGCTTCCCAAATTCACCACAGCCTGGGGGAACACATCCAACCATGCTTCATTGACCACAACTCTGTCCAGCTGGCTCGCAATCGCCCTATGAATGGACCTTTTGTTCTGCCAAGTCACCAACCCACCATTCATATTCATCTCAATAAGATTAGCAGCATCCAACACATCATTAAATATTGCAATGCAAGCTTCAGGAATCGACAACCCCCCCTTCTCATGTGCCTTTCATATATGATTGAAGTCACCAATAAAAATCTGAGGCAACTCCCTCTGATTAGCCGAACTGATGACCTCCCACAATCTCCTTCTACACATTTCGGAATTGTGTCCATACACAATAGAAACCACCACATGTAGTCCTCCTTGATCGATACAACTAGCAATGATTAGCTGATCCATAGCAAAATAACTTGTACATCCCAAACTCTAGGTTCCACCCCATTTTCCACTCTCAATCTATTCCAGATTGGACTGCTTCTCCCACCCTATGGGAAACAACCCATGAATCCTCTCCTCACCCCCTCCTTATTCTCGTCTCCAAGCATACCACCAAAGTGGCCTGAACCTGCATAATAACCTCCCTCAGCCTTCTTTGTTTAACAAGCCTTGAGGCTCCACGCAAGTTCCATGATAGTATATAGTGTACACATTAAGACTATTTCCTCTGTCCACCCCTTTCGGGCGTGAACCCCCCCTCCTCTTTCTTCTTGGTGAGATCTGTCCTGCCTTTATACTCGACATAACCAGAACCTCCTCTCCTTCCATCCCCTCCAGCACAGAGAAGGGGTTGTTTGCATCATCCGCGAGTTCAGTTGTGGTAGTATAAGCTTCTGCCTCCCTCGCATTACTACATTCACCACCTCATACCTTATCCCTCATTGCAACTTTTGATGAGTCAACTGGGAACTCGATGTTCTTGCCCTTAGCTGTCAGCACCGAGCTCACCTGGGTGTCCTGCATAGACCCCTCCTTAGCAGTAGGAACTTGCTGGCCCATGCCATCCCCCTGCATTATGTTGGTAATCTGCAAGGTCGAAGCAGTCTCACTAACATCGTTCTTGTCAATAGATCTATTCGTGACTCCATCCCTTTGGGAAGAGGTAGCATTAGAAGCCGGCGGACCCCGACTTCTGTCCCTACTTCCTTTCCTCTTCAACGGCTAGGTTCTTCTCTGGACGGGTACCCTCATAAAGGGCAGTTAAGCAAGAGCAACCCTCTCACTAGGGAAACATCCAGTAGCATGGCCGAACAACATACAGTCTTCACACCTGTCGGAAAAGGCCTCATACAACACCCTTATCGTCATCGCTTTCCCATCTGGCATCTCGATAATCACCTCCTAAGGTGGGGGCCTATCTACTTTGACCTCCACACATACATGTGCAACACCAGCAAACTTGCCTTTAGACATAAAGTCGATCACCTTGGCCTCACCAACCCCACAAGCAATGATGGAGATGGCTCTGCGAGTCCAATGTTGACAACCTCTGGGAGAGTGATCCAGATAGGGGCAGAGGTGAGGGAAGCACGTCCAAGGTCAGCTTTAGGTGTCCACCTATGAGAGAGAACCAGATGTTCATCAAGGAACCACGTCCCCTGATCAATGGCAACTCCCAAGTCATCCTCAGACGCTAACCGAGCGAGAAACATGCCACCCGCCAAGGGAGAGAGATGCAGTTTACCTTTGGGCCTCCATGCCCTGATCATCCAGCCATAGAGTTACTCTAAAGTAGCCTCCTTACCAAGGATTTGAACAATGAGCAAATACTGATGAAATTCATCCATCGCCTTCACCACTGGCTCTGAGAACTTCAACGAAGGCCTATTGTCTCCTTCCTTGAACTCCGAACACCTGGGGTCCTCTGGCATGAGCAACAGTTTGAACCTGCGTTGCACGACCATTGTCTTGGCAAGAGTCGTCGCCCAGGTTCTACCCACAGTGACGTCCGCCTCCGGATCCACCCATCCCACTTGCACAGAGGTGAATGGAGGGGGAGCCGACACCTCAACCGCACGAGAAGGGCTAGGGGATGGGTTAGTAATAGATGGGGCGGAGGAGCCTAACCCACCCTGGCCCGCCCCCGCCATGGCACAGCCAAGCCACCCCCCGAGCAAGAGATGGAACGGAGTTCACTCTAGAGAGAGAGCGGAAATGATAAGTAGAAAGTTTGATATTGCCTTCATCTAACCTGAACTCTCTTATGATTAGTATGCTGGAATGAGTAAGAAGGTATAGTCGCTCTGCTATCAGAATTTTATAGAAGATGATTTAAATGGTCTTACCTATATATTTTTATCTCCTCATCTCCTACAATGATGGACTATTTTTTCTAGATGATGAAATGTTCTCTAAGTTTTTAGATTGATGTGTTAATCTTTGGTGAAGTTTATTTTTCTAGCTCATGTCGTTGGACAATATAAATACTGAAAGTATAACTGTTAGTTTTTTATTCTGATGTAAGGTTCTTTTGAGCTCTGTAAGAGATATATTTGAGACTTTCGATTGATATGGTGTCCTTAAGGGGATGTTCTCTCTAATACATTCAAAGGGGTAGTTAATATTCTGGAAGGAATTCTTTATGAAGGTGTATCTCGTTCCTTGAAGCGAAGAGTGGTATAAATCTACGGTAATTATTTTCTTGGATCCATGAATATCTGTACCTTTTTTATATTTCTAACAGTTCTTCAAGGGAGTATTTTGAATGCAATTTGCAAAAGGAGAATATGATTCTGGTTTTGTTTTTTGCAGTTATTATGGATGATCTCTGGTCTCTTGAGTATTGTGGAGGAACTCGATCTAAAGATCTTATATGCGGACTTTAAACTACTGAAACAAATTCTTATGGACTGCTTTATGGATGTCTTGATAGCTAGCAGGTTTCAAACCAGAGTTTTTTTGTTAGTCTCCAGGGTTCAAAGCTCTGTATTGATCCGTAGGCACTATTGTATTGACTTGTACATTAGTGTTCATTTGCATCATTTTATTTTCTTTTGAAGTGTCATTTCTTATGTTTCTTATTGAAGTTTTTGTATTTGTTTAATGTCAGCTGGCCTTTATGGATGATGGTGATCCAAATCTTAGAAAGAAAGAGAAGCTCTGTACCAATTTTCTCCAAGAAAACAACAATGAAAGATAAGTCCTAACCTCTAGGAAATTGCTCTAGGATGGCGCTAGAGTGTGGAAAATGCAGAACTAAGGAGGTATGAAGGAACAAATGCATGGTGTAAAATTTAAGAATGATTGAGAGTAGAGTGTCTATAGTGGTCCTGTTTATACACAGTATGGCTCTCGACCCTTGGTTGATCAATTGTTGTTGAATTGTTGACAAAGATCAATATTGACTTGTTGACTAGATGGGGCTAGATGGAGGATGATATTGAGTTCCATCAATGGAGACTAAACATTTCGTGGAAACTGGCTTAATGGTGACAACCTTGGTGATGAATGGACATGGGTCAACAACAAGGCAGTCATTGAAGGCTTAATAGTTGATGACATTGATCCGTTATTGCTTGTGGATATGGGATTGCTGTTAGAGGTGCCTAGAGTTCTATAAAGCAACTTATTTATGGCTTGTGATGTAGAATGGGACACATAAAAGATTAATAGGTCAAAAATGTTGCAAGAGGCAAAGCATGCAATATATAGTGTGTATCTGCGATTGACTTTTTGGTATTTGGTGCTGGTTGAAGACTGTTATTTTTTTTAGCCTTGTAGCCTACGTCTGAATTTGTAAAGATAAGCATATCATATTCTCAGACTAGGCTTTTATGGTACCACTTTCAATGGCCATGTTATGCATTTGCATATTGTACAGACAAAATGAAGAAAATACAAAAGCAATAAAAGTTATTCGCTGATATATCTATATGCTCTTGTTTATAAGTGTATATATATATGGTGTTTGTTATTCATTATTGTGCGGATATAGTCCTTTGGTTTTGTGTGCCAAGTGTGTGCCAATGCACTTCTGCACTTGCGCCCATGCATTCCCATGTGCTCCCACACTTTTGCTGGCACCCACACTCTTGCATTGCACCTACACTCTTGCACTTACATTATGTGCGACTGCACATGCGCTCCAGCACATGCAGACATCTCTTCATACATTCCAGCCTTTTAATATGCCGGCTTTGGTATTATTCTCTAGCAATATCTATTTATTTCCGACATGGATATACTGCCGGTTTAGATTTGACTTCCGGCATCTTTAGATATGCCAGAAAACTTTTAGCGGCACGCTTTTCAATGGCATCTTGTCGGCATAATGCAAAATGCTGGATAATGATAATACCGACATAAATATTGACTTTATTTGGCATTTTACTATGCCGTGAGAGCTGACATTTGTTGTACTGAGACATAGTTGTGTGTGTGTGCGTATGTATGTGTGTGCATGTGCGTGTGTGCACAGGTGTACATGTAGACTTGTCAAACAAGTGGGTAGGTTGTATTTAGGTTAGGTCATTGCAAATTTGAGTCTTATGAGTATGTGTCAAAAAATATAATTCTAAATGGGTCAAACAAAGACAAATCTAAACCCAACCTAACGGATCACGGGTCACCCGCTGGTGCCCATGTAGTTTGTGTTTTACTGAAAATATTTTGTAAGTTGCTATTCTAGTGGTAAAAGAAGAACCATTGTTTAATAATTTTACATGAAAGACAACACAAAATAACTATGTACTATACATTGTCTCTATCAAATAAAAAAGTATGTTGTTTGATTTTTACAATCATTGAACCACTTAAAAAATTTTGGGGGTAAAATTCTTAAAGTATAATTAAAATCTCTAGTGTATGATTACACTCCAAATACAAGAGTTAGTAAGTTGTACTAGAATTTGATACTAAATTTGATAGAGAAATTAGATAATATAGTAGATGTGGATTTTATCTCTCTTATATATTCTCTTATTGGGCTAGTTCAAGTTTGAACTTGAACTACATTACAATTAATGAAAATTAGTCGATTATCATATATAGTACATTATTATATTTATTTTACATAACTAATTGAGTAAAGAGGGTCACACTTGGGTGTCCATGAGCCACCTATGAAATCCACAAACTAAACAGATGGTTATGAGTTTGGGTAACTTTCAAGAGGTGGTAACTTTCATCACCCAAATCTAACTTAAAGGGGTCGACCCATGGGTACTCGTAGATTTTGATCTAGTTTGATAGGTCTATGTATGCGTGTCTGTACTGCATCTAGATGTCGTCTGAAGAGTGCATCCCAAATAAGGTTGGGGTTGATTGAAGGGGCGTGGTTGAACACATAATAAGGATACATGTTTGGTGAACGTGTAATCTGAACATGATAGTCAAGAACTATAAGGGGATCTTTGCATCTAAACAAACCTGGGTTAGATTCGATGTTTTCTTTCACAATAAAAAAAATCTAGAACCATCACATATTCAATAATCCACAAAGATTGGAGTGTGTATGTGCATGCATGTATTTATGAGAGGAGGTTTGTATTGGTTAGTACATGAAACTTACATATTTCAGACATTAAAATATAATATAAAACACATTTACTAAATCCAACAACATGAATTGAATCAAAACTATTAAGATTCATTATATTTAAAGAACAATCATATGTTATGTATGTCATGATACATAACTATATACCATGCAGCGATATCTACAATATCAATGACTTATCATTGATTAAGAAATATAGATTTTTTGTTTATGAATTATCTGACTATGAGATTGAGTTGATTTCAAATACACATATAATCTAAGAGAGTATACATCATATTATTAAGATTAGATTACTTCGTAGAGTTTTGCAATTATGTTTAACTGAATTAGGTACATATATGCTACATGTACTAAGGTGCACAATACTCTTAACCATGTATATATTAGCTTATACAATATCATTGTATACTATAGTACTAAAATAAAGATAGTTTTGTTAATATTAAAACCTATAGTCCAATTAAATGAATTTCTTAAAGAAATTTCACTCCTGAATTAAAAAGGTAAATTTGTTTCCCATTCTTTAGTTATAATTATATAACTAAGAAATTTTGGATAGTAGACTATAAATATTATAATTTACAAAATAAAAATGTGATGATTAGGACTAAAAACTTAACTAGATGGTTTGTAAAACATGTAATATAATGTGTACATTTTAACAAATGAAAATGTTGTTATTTTTTCTTTATAAAAATGACCTAATTTGATGACCAAACTTTTAAAAGATTTTTTAACTTTTCAATGGTCAATACAAGAGCCAAATACTTAATAATGTTTTGAATACGGAATGCAAGAAATCTCATGACAAGGAAAGCACAATCTAATACGAACGAGTGACACCTAGTTTTGGTGACAAGAAATGAGAAAAATAAGTTCCAATAAACTAGATCTTAACATTTGTTTCTTAAAAGAGGACTATAAAAACATTATAATAAAAAATAATGAAGGATTTTATTTTAGATCCTTTACTTTTTTACTAAGCATTCATACTATCTAGGTTTGACTATTCTAATACAAAAAATTACACTACAATGTCAAACATCATGTCATTTTGTATAACTACTAATAGGAAGCATAGTTGGAAATTTTTATAGGTAGAAGCTAGTTCAAAATTACCTTTCACTAAATGACTTGTAATAAAAATGTATAAATAAAGATATTATTATTGAATGCATGGATAAAATTAATGACTACTACTTACAATGCTATAACCCACATCCGCATTGCACACACGCCATTCAAACTACACAAATTGCATCTCTGTTGTGATTGCAGTCATCATATTAGCTACTTATCAATATACATTAGTTAAAATACGTGAAAAATTACAAACTACATTAGGAGAGACTCAAACCTGAGTTTCTACTACAAGTATGTGAATGACAAACCATACAAATTACTATTCCTTTGTGACTATACTCAACGTAATAGGTACTTATAACAATACTTTAATTAACAATATATATGTATATACATATATATATGTATATATATGTGTATATATATATGTGTGTATACTTTATATTTATATATATTTATATATATATATATATGTATATGTATATATATAACTTTGGGAGGGGGTATATGGATCCTATCCACCACCTCTTTCTATGCTATTGTAGATGGGTGCCCTTATGTTACTATAGCTAGCAAGTAGCTTGCCTTTTACGTGGTCTAGATTTACGTGGGGGTATTTTCATAAATAAAAAATTATTTTCCAACTGGAGCGCACTACGAGATAGTGTGCTCCAGCGCGTCAAAACAGCTGCAACACATTATATATATATATATATTTATTTATTTATTTATAATATATATTCCCAAATTGTTAAACAAAGAAGTGTTGGTAGCTTAGTGGTAAAAGTGTTCGGCCTCTTAATGAGAATTCTTGGGTTTGAACCCGATCAAAGATTGAGGGAAAGAAGAGGAACAAAGAGGCTGAGAATAGGAACAAGAAGGAGGAGACAAGGAACGGGTAGGGGAAGTAAAGGAAAGGGGAAAGAAGGAATGAAGAGGCTGAGAACATGAACAAGAAAGTGGAGAAAAAGAACAGGTAAGGGAAGTAAAGGAGCTTGGAGGAGGACTACTGGAGAGGAGTAAAGGAACAAACGGGGAGGAGAGAAGGAACATGATGACAATAGAAGAAAAAAAGAAGAGAAAAGGAATAGTGATGGGGAAGAAACGAAACTTAGAAGGGGAGGAAAGGAACATGAATGAGGAGAGAAGGAACACAGAAAAGAGGCATTGTCATTCTAGTACTCGATTGCTGGGAAAACATACATTAAAAAAATGTCCAAAAAGAGTTCTAGAAATACCCCTGCGTGATTTGGACCGTAGAAGTAAAAAGTGACCGTAGATGCCGTATGTGTGGCCCGGATCGCCTTCAGGACCACCTGAGAAAAAGGGGTCTTAGGACAGAATCCGAGTCGAGGTATCTTGGGCCCTAGTGAGGCAATAAATGTCTCAAGATGGTCGCATATAGGGGTAGACTCAAGATCTAATAATTGGAGGTCATTTTGATTTTTATAACTCACCTAAAAAATTATGGTAGATGCATGATTATTTTTTGGCATCATTTTTCTAGATTTTATGTACGTAAGCATGTATAAAATCATGTGTATTCATTGAGAAATACTTTATAGAGATGCCTCTAAGACCTCACCTAATAATATTATATACCCCAAAAGATAACAAAAGATACAATATTGATAATCTCTAACGTGGTGCACCGAATCAAATTTATGACACGTTATATGGGTAACAATTTTCTTTTAATAATAAGACATAGTTGTGTGTGTGTGCGTATGTATGTGTGCGCATGTGTGTGTGTGTACATAGGTGTACATGTAGACTTGTCAAACAGGTGGGTAGGTTGGATTTAGGTTAGGTCATTGTGAATTTGAGTCTTATGAGTATGGGTCAAAAAATATAATTCTAAATGGGTCAAATAAAGACAAATCTAAACCCAACCTAACGGATCACGGGTCACCCGCTGGTGCCCATGTAGTTTATGTTTTACTGAAAATATTTTGTAAGTTGCTACTCTAGTGGTAAAAGAAGAACCATTCTTTAATATTTTTACATGAAAGCCAACACAAAACAACCATGTACTATACATTGTCTCTATCAAATAAAAAAGTATGTTGTTTGATTTTTACAATCATTGAACCACTTACAAAATTTTGGGGGTAAAATTCTTAAAGTATTATTAAAATCTCTAGTGTATGATTACACTCCAAATACAAGAGTTAGTAAGTTGTACTAGAATTCGATACTAAGTTTGATAGAGAAATTAGATAATATAGTAGATGTGGATTTTATCTCTCTTATATATTCTCTTATTGGGCTAGTTCAAGTTTGAACTTGAACTACATTACAATTAATGAACATTAGTCGATTATCATATATAGTACATTATTATATTTATTTTACATAACTAATTGAGTAAAGAGGGTCACACTTGGGTGTCCCTGAGCCTCCTGTGAAATCCGCAAACTAAACAGATGGTTATGAGTTTGGGTAACTTCCAGGAGGTGGTAACTTTCATCACCCAAATCTAACTTAAAGGGGTCGACCCATGGGTACGTGTAGATTTTGATCCAGTTTGATAGGTCTATGTATGTGTGTCTTTACTGCATCTAGATGTCGTATGAAGAGTGCATCCCAAATAAGGTTGGGGTTGATTGATGGGGCGTGGTTGAACACATAATAAGGATACATGTTTGGTGAACGTGTAATCTGAACAGGATAGTCAAGAACTATAAGGGGATCTTTGCACCTACACAAACCTGGGTTAGATTCAATGTTTTCTTTCACAATAAAAAAAATCTAGAACCATCACATATTCAATAATCCACAAAGATTGGAGTGTGTATGTGCATGCATGTATTTATGAGAGGAGGTTTGTATTGGTTAGCACATGAAACTTACATATTTCAGCCATTAAAATATAATATAAAACACATTTACTAAATCCAACCACATGAATTGAATCAAAACTATTAAGATTCATTGTATTTAAAGAACAATCATATGTTATGTATGTCATGATACATAACTATATACCATGCAGCGATATCTACAATATCAATGACTTATAATTGATTAAGAAATATAGATTTTTTGTTTATGAATTATCTATGACTGTGAGATTGAGTTGATTTCAAATACACATATAATCTAAGAGAGTATACATCATATTATTAAGATTAGATTACTTCGTAGAGTTTTGCAATTATGTTTAACTGAATTAGGTACATATATGCTACATGTACTAAGGTGCACAATACTCTTAACCATGTATATATTAGCTTATACAATATCATTGTATACTATAGTACTAAAATAATGATAGTTATGTTAATATTAAAACTTATAGTCCAATTAAATGAATTTCTTAAAGAAATTTCATTCCTGATTTAAAAAGGTAAATTTGTTTCCCATTCTTTATTTATAATTATATAACTAAGAAATTTTGGATAGTAAACTATAAATATTATAATGTACAAAAGAAAAATATGATGATTAGGACTAAAAACTTAACTAGATGGTTTGTAAAACATGTAATATAATGTGTACATTTTAACAAATGAAAATGTTGTTATTTTTTTCTTTATAAAAATGACCTAATTTGATGACTAAATTTTAAAAGATTTTTTTACTTTTCAATGGTCAATACAAGAGCCAAATACTTAATAATGTTTTGAATATGGAATGCAAGAAATCTCATGACAAGGAAAGCACAATCTAATACGAACGAGTGACCCCTAGTTTTGGTGACAAGAAATGAGAAAAATAAGTTCCAACAAGCTAGATCTTAACATTTGTTTATTAAAAGAGGACTGTAAAAACATTATAATAAAAAATAGTGAAGGATTTTATTTTAAATCCTTTACCTTTTTACTAAGCATTCATACTATCTAGGTTTGACTATTCTAATACAAAAAATTACACTACAATGTCAAACATCATATCATTTTGTATAACTACTAATAGGAAGCATAGTTGGAAATTTTTATAGGTAGAAGCTAGTTCAAAATTACCTTTCACTTAATGACTTGTTATAAATATGTATAAATAAAGATATTGTTATTGAATACATGGATAAAATTAATGACTACTACATACAATGCTATAACCCACATCCGCATTGCACACATGCCATGCAAACTACACAAATTGCATCTCGATTGTTATTGCAGACATCGTATTAGCTACTTATCAATATACATTAGTTAAAATACGTGAAAAATTACAAACTACATTAGGAGAGACTCAAACCTGAGTTTTTACTACAAATATGTGAATGAAAAACCATACAAATTACTATTCCTTTGTGACTATACTCAACGTAATAGGCACTTATAACAATACTTTAATTAACAATATATATGTATATATACATATATCTATATATGTGTGTATACTTTATATTTATATATATATATATATATATGTGTGTGTGTGTGTGTGTGTATATATAACTTTGGGAGGGGGTATATGGATTATGTGCACCACCTCTTTCTATGCTATTGTAGATGGGTGCCCTTATGTTACTATAGCTAGCAAGTAGCCTGCCTTTTTCAATTTTATGGTTGCATACTTATTATTTAATATTTTTTATCTATCCATCTGTTGTTACTTTATCTATTCTATCATCTTTTCTAACTTGTCATGCTCATAAATGTGGCAACACATCCCGCTATCACACAGACAACGAGGTGTTACGCGAAAATGTGCAAAAAACGCCATAATCCACAGATTACCAAAAACACGGGTTAATTAAAATTGATTGCAGAAAGTATATAAACCAAGAAACTATTACATTTAGGTCCTCAACCTGTAAGGAAACAAGTTATATCAAAACATTTACAAGCTGGATATGTGTCCACAGCTTAGGAGATCAGTTATCCTGTCATCACATGAGTTCATCACCTGTTATGTGTACATAACAGCCCACATCCGGCCAACAGCAGGATATACAACCCATCAACAGCTATACATCGTGAAACAACGTCAAAACGCTCCCAAGGACCTGAGAGTACAGGGATGACTCTAAGACTCTACTACAAAACGACCAAGCAGCAGCATGTCCATCTCTTGCCTTCTACTGCTCGTCTTGCTACTCGGCGCAACTCCGCGACCACCACTACGTCTAGCTCAAGCACCTGAAAACCAATGAGGTGAGACACACAGTCCCAGCGAGAAACATAACTCCCCGCCAAAACTATAAAACCAAAGGAAGATTAAAGCAACAACAGCAGATAACTGGTAAAGCGTAGAATAAGAGCAGTCTATAAGGTAAAGCTATTCATACCATCAAGCTTACCAAGCTATACAGAGGGCATGTACTCAAGCATTTCTTTATGGAACATGATTGACAAGATAAGATTTATAAGATCTTACCACATAACATAAGGAACATATAAGCAACTGCAAGTGTAATAAGATTAAATACACAAGCAAGGCCTCAACCAATATTCTGTATTTTGCCTTAAGTAGTAAATACTATTCGGCTGGATTACGTATTATTATGCCCTGAGGAAGTGAGCCGTACCGCTCGAATCCAACCGACGACTGCAAAACCAGGAGCCAGTGCCATACAAGGTCAATGGAAGAGTCAAACTCCACGACCTCCCACCTCGTGGTCAGTGCACGAGTACAACACAAGCAGGACCGCAGTCACATGCTTAAGTGGCCTCAGCCACAGGGTTATCTCCATAGGCTACCCTCTGCCTAGCCCGCCTTGGTACAGGTCTCGGTGCTAGTAAATTTGAGCCACGGGCCTGTTCACCTTGCTCTGAGCCATGAACACATTCATGCTCCCATATCACATATCCTGAGCCGTGGGCCTGTTCACCATGCTCTATATACATATCCTGAGTCTGCAACCGTAGCGGCACTCAAATCCTCACTATTTTAGGCTAGGAGAAACCTCGCATATTCAACAATATGCGCTCCGGGTTAACCCGCAGGAGAACCTGTTTCACCATCACCAGCTCCTGACGATGATGGATCTATGGCCAGGACAACTACATGATATGTTCCACTGTAATTAGTTAATATCTTTTAAGTGGATTGCAGTATTCAGCCAAGTTATATAACATGCAAACTATAACAAGAATAAACAACATGAAACTCAAAATCATGCTTTTATTGTCATCAACATCATCGTGATCCATCACAAGGATCCAACATTACATGTTCCCACTTGGCCTCTTTCCAACCATCTAGATCCATCTCAAGGATCATCACATTGCCATGGGATCTCAATCCCTCATCATATAGTGCCACCGCCTCTCAAGGCTTACATCATCACCATGGGATAGCAATCCCAGATTATCATCAGAGGATAACACCTCATCAAGGTACTCTAGACAAACTCAGGTCCTCAGACCAAAGCACATCATGCATGTTATCTCATCATCAAGAGTAACCATCAAAGTAGTATTACTCATATATATATATATATATATATATATATATATATATATATATATATATATATATATATATATATATATATATATATATATATATATATACACCTCATAGACCCTTACCTAACTATGCATCCGTACCTGCATGGTTAGTATGCACAATCATCATGGATTATCAGAAGAGATCATATTATCAAACATAGGGTGACATTGATGATTATATTCTTTATCATTCATGTCTCAACCTGTGACCATAGACATAGGTCATATCATTAAGCAAAGCTTCTTACATGCTTATCATTTCCTCAGCATTATACATATAATCAAGATGAACATAAACACAGGTACTATCATGGCAAGATACATACATGTAATCTACTATCACGATTACCATCAAGCATGTCAAGTGTTACTATCAAAACCAACGTGATTCATGAACAAGAGCTAGCATATAGATTTCCATGAGAGACAAGACCCTCACTAGAGGCGTCCACTATCCTCACCAAAGGTAGTATCGGGCAGGGTACTCTCCCCTATCGCCCAACACATAACCTCACAACGGGTAGCACCTAGGGTGTAACATGCAACGCAGTGTCGTGCACTTCTAGGTGTAACGTGCAACAGGGTCTGTCGTGCAAATGAGCCCAAGGGGCGTGTCGTGCAAGGTGTATCGTGCAACATGTATTGTGCGACTTCCAGCATGTGTCGTGCATCACCATAATGCCATGACGCCCAACACGCAGCTAACCACTAAGCCCCATATCGTCATGGGTGTAACATGCACTTGATCTAGGTGTGTTGCACAACCAGCTGCTATCAGGAAACTAGGGTGTGCAGCTCAGCCAAAGGGTGTATCGTGCGACGACGCGTCACGCCCAAGGGATATCAGGCAACACGCACCCAACAAGGCATAATGCCCAATGGTGTAACGCGTGCAGCAAAGCAAACATAACGCCCATCACAAGGTTAACCACATCTATCGGTCGACACACAAGGATAGGGTCAAGGGTTGACGCCCACCACCGAACCAGCTAACAAGCTTCCACAACATCAGGGTATGACGAGGTGAAGGGTGTCGAGTAAGGTACTTATCATGGTGTGACGCCCGACACAACAAGGCATGAACCAGGTGTGTGACGCCCGACACAACACCACATCACAACGTCCAAAGCTCAAGGCCAAAGAGGGATAACGGGAAACACCACCCCAAGGCCATATCGGCCAAGATGCAGCCTGACAGGGTCACCACCAACCTCAAGCACAAGGGCACCAAAACCCTAATGGATCAAGAAGATGACTCACCTCTCAACTATCAAGAGAGAGGGGACTTGCCAAGCTTCTTAACACCAATCGGGCAACACCAAGAACAACCACAACCAAGGTCCACAACCACCACATAGCTCACCTTTCAAGTCCATGGTGAGAGGAGGGTGTTGCTCAAGCAACTAGAACACAAGATCACCTCTCAACTTAAACGAGAGAGGGGTATTGCCCATATTACTAGAACTCAAGCTCACTCCTCTAGACCTAGGAGAGAAAGGGGTGTTTCTCACCAAGAGATCCTAGAACATAGGTTCGGCCAACAAGGAGAAACTAAGCAAGAAACTAAACTAGCAACATGCATAGCCGATATGATCATAAGCAACATATAAGAACATGAAAGAAGGTAGTATAGTTACGGTTAGGAGTTATGTAACCCGCCTTAAGCAAGCTCCAAGCTCCAAGCACCACCACAAGAAGAGAGAAAGGCACTCTAGGGTTCGGCCACTACTAGAGGAAGAAGGAGACTCCAAGAAGGATCGGCCACCAAGCTTGCCAAAAGAAGAGGGTATATCATGCACCAAGGGGGTGAGAGACTAAGGAACTAAATGGATCCTTAGCAAGAGAAAGGAAACACATATATAGAAGAGGATGGAGGAGAAACCAAGGTAACACAAGGCAAGGTGTCTCCCACCTAGGGACACTTGTCCATGTGCAAAGCCACCACTCTAATATGCCCTAACCACATGTCCAAGGCCATTGGCACATGCAAGCATCAAGCACCAAGTGTCCACTAGTGGTGACACAAACGAGGTCAAAGAGAGTCAAAGGGGGTCCATGGGAGACACACCTCCACATCATGGCTGACATACCCACACCATGGCCGACACACACCCTAGGCGACACACCACAGGCCGACACAAGCACAGGCCGACACACCATAGGCCGACACCTGCCCTGGGCAACACAACTCTGCCTGACACAAGCATGGCCGACACAAGGCTCACTTGCCCGACGCAAAGGCCAAACAAGGCAAGGGCAAAGCACCACAAGGCCCAACAAGCTCAACCAAGCCCAAAGGAACTCAAGCAACAAGCCCAAACTTTCCTCTCAACACTAGAGGAAGCAAAGAGAGGGAGGAACACCTCACAAAGTGGTAAACTTGCCCACAAACCCTAAACTTGGGTATATTTCAAGTAGCACCTCCAGCTCTCAACAAAGCACCAACAAACCCTAATCACCCTCAAAGGTGATTAGCAAACCACTAAGCATCAGGGTTAAGCAAAGCAAACAGGATAATCCCTAAATGGAGGTCAGGGTCCTTACAAACTAACCCTCTACAAAGGGATTTCATCCTCGAAATCCGAAGAGAAAAGTGAGGGATACTTCCTCCTCATCTCTTCCTCAAGCTCCCACGTGGCTTCCTCAATGCCACGATGATGCCAAAGAACCTTCACAAGAACCAGGTCCTTCCTCTTCAGCTTCTTAACCCTTTTGTCAAGGATCAACACAGGACCTTCCTCGTAGGTCACATCTTCATCAAGCTCAACTTCGTCTGGCTGTATCAATGTCCCTGTATCCGGATGACTTTTCTTCAGCATACTAACATGGAACACTGGATGTAACCTGTGCAACTCTGGCGGCAGCTCTAACTCGTAAGCTACCTTGCCCACTCGTGCTATGACCGGGTATGGTCCCATATATCTGGGTGCTAGCTTACCCTTCTGGCCAAACCTTAGCACACCTTTCCACAGCGAGACTTTAAGATACACTTTGTCTCCTACCTGGAACTCCAAAGGTCGTCGGCGATTGTCTGCGTAAGACTTCTGCCTGTCCTGTGCCGCTTTCAACTGTTGCTATATCACTCTGATCTTCTCAGTTGTTTGTTGTACTAACTCAGGACCCAACAACTGGTATTCACCAGACTCATACCAACACAATGGAGATCTGCACTTCCTGCCATATAAGGCCTCATAAGCAGCCATGTCAATGCTCTGTTGATAACTATTGTTGTAAGCAAACTCTATCAAATTGAGATGTACGTCCCAACTGCCTAAGAACTGTAAAACACACGCCTGAAGGAGATCCTCCAAAGTTTGAATAGTTCTCTCAGACTGTCCATCTGTCTGTGGGTGGAAACCGGTACTGAACCTCAGCTGCGTTCCCAACGCTTTGTGCAATTGTTCCCAGAAACGACTCATGAACTGCGGACCTCTGTCGGAAACTATCGTCACTGGAACACCGTGCAACCGCACTATCTCATCCACATATACTCGAGCAAGCTTCTCGGCTGTATACGTTGTCTTTACAGGTATGAAATGGGCAGACTTCGTCAATATGTCCACTATCACCCAAATGGAATCATGATTCCTTGTTGTCCTGGGCAGACCAACTACGAAATCCATGGTTATATGATCCCATTTCCACTGTGGTATCGGCAGGGTTGCAACGTACCTGCCGGCTTCTGATGCTCAGCCTTGACTTGCTGACATACCGCACATCTAGCCACAAACTCAGCTACATCTTTCTTCAAGCCGGGCCACCAATACAAGTCCTTCAGACTATGATACATCTTGGTGACTCATGGATGCATAGCATACATCGATGTGTGTGATTCCTCGAGCACTAGCTTCCATAGATCATCTTCATCGGGGACCACCATCCTATCATGATAGCAAACTAGCCCATCCTCGGACTCATGGAACCCATCATGCTTTTCACTGCCAAACTCTGATCTGATCATCTGTACTGTATCATCTATTTGCTGTGCATCTTTGATTTGCTATCTTAGCATAGGCTTGACTTGTATCTGTGCCAAAAGTCCAGCTAACAAGGAAACTTCCATCTGCACATTCATCTGCCGCAAGGAAACAAACATATCCCGTCTATGGCATATCAGGGAACTCAACTGTGCCTTCTTTGAAGAAAGAGAAGAAGACTTTTGGCTAAGCGCATCAGCTACCACATTCACCTTAACAGGATGATACTCGATGGTACAGTCATAATCATTGATTAGCTCCATCCATCGGCGCTGTCACATATTTAACTCATGCTGTGAAAAGATGTACTTCAGATTCTTATGATCTGTAATGATCTGACACACTTCCCCGTAAAGATAATGTCTCCAAATCTTTAATGCATGAACTACCACCGCCAACTCCAAATCATGAGTCGGATAGTTCTCCTCATGTTTCTTAAGTTGTCGTGAAGCAAAAGAAACCACATGATCTTTCTGCATCAACACACACCCTAAACCTTTCTTGGAAGCATCGCAGAATACAACATAGCCCTTTCCAGACTCTGGCAGCACTAGCACTAGAGCACTAATCAGCTTCTCCTTCAAACTTTGGAAAGCTTGCTGACAACGATCATCCCAGACAAAAGGTACATCCTTTCTAGTCAACTTTGTCATTGGCAATGCAATCGCACTGAAGTCCTTGATAAACCTATGATAGTATCCTGCTAAACCCAAGAAACTACGAACTTCCGTCGGTGTCTTCGGCTGTTCCCATTCTGCAACGGATTCCACTTTCTTCGGGTCCACTTTGACTCCTTCTGCAGATATCACATGACCCAAGAAAGTCACTTCTTCCAACCAGAACTCACACTTACTGAACTTGGCATACAACTGATGTTGGTGAAGAAGAGTCAAACCTAGTCGAAGATGTCGCTCATGCTCTTGTCTGTCCCGACTATAGATCAAGATGTCATCTATAAAGACTACAACAAACTGATCTAGAAACGGACGGAACACTATGTTCATCAAATCCATGAAAGCAGCAGGCGCATTGGTTAGCCCAAATGGCATAACCACAAACTCGAAGTGACCATACCTCATCCTAAAAGCTAACTTTGGTATGTCATCCACCTTAATCCTCAACTAATGATATCTGGACCGTAGATCGATCTTCGAAAACACCGTAGCACCACACAACTGATCGAACAGATCATCTATCCTCGGCAACGGGTACTTGTTCTTGATCGTGACTTTGTTCAACTGCCGGTAATCTATGCATAACCGCATCGACCTGTCCTTCTTCTTAACGAAAAACACTAGAGCACCCCAAGGTGATGTACTTGGTCGGATGAAACCTTTCTCCAACAACTCTTGCAACTGCTTCTTGAGCTCTTCCATCTCTACTGGAGCTATCCTATACGGTGTTTGTGCAACTGGCTGCATTCCTGAAACTAGACTGATCTCGAAATCAATCTCTCAGGTTGGAGGAACACTGGGAAACTCATCAGGAAACACATCCACAAACTCTCAGACAACTGACATCTCTTCAAGGCTAGGGCCTTTCGCCTTGGTATCCACAACGTGAGCTAATAACGCCTTACATCCTTGTCATAGCAACTTCTCTGCCACCATTGCTGATACCAGACACGTCAGAAGAATCTTCCTTTCTCCTTGGAAGATCCACTTCTCTCTATCATCATCAAACACATCTTGCTTGGAACCACAGTCCAAAACAACCTTATACTTCTCCAAGGTATCCATCCCAAGGATCACATCGAAACCATGCATATCAAGTGGTATAAGATCCACTTGTATATTGTGTCCTGAAAAAGATAAGACACAAGATGGACACTCCTCTCGAAGCATCGAGGAACCATCAAGAGGGGTTTCTAACAACAAGCTATCCCTCTTACAGCTAATAGGTAAATGACAGTTTTCAAGCATACTATAGGCGATAAAAGAGTGTGTAGCACCCGGGTCAACCAGAACAGATATAAAGTAAGAAGAAGACATATCAGAATGAAATAACTCCATCTGACCTGTCACCACTCGCAGGTTGACTATCGCCTCCGGCTGACTCATAACATAGAATCGAGTCATTGCTTGTTGTCCACATCCTCTGCTTCCTTGAGCAGACGATCCCGCTTACAATGCTTAACCACATCCACGCCCTCTGCTACTACTTGGATGTTGTCGTTCTGACCCTCATTGATTCTGCCTTGGCTGCTGTGTCACTTCAACATCTCTATTCAGGCAATTTGACTTGAAATGCCCGATCTAACCACAAAGATGGCATGACCTATCTTCAAACCGTGGCCTAGATGGCCCTGTCACTGCCACTGAAGCTGTACTATGTGCCTTTGACGGTGAAGAAACATAACCTCTTCCCTTACTTGGAGACCACTGTGACGGTACACTGGAACCTCTCATCACGGAAAGTGATGAAAACCTTGACTTCTTGAAGCCACCAAACCTCTGTCCCTGGAACTTAGCAGGCCTCTTCTTAGACATGGATTCTCTTTTCTCCCCAACTGATTGTTTGATCATCCGGACAGATTCCACAAACGTAGCAAACCGCTCATGGTTCTCCAACACAGAAATAGGTGTTGTCAGCTCAGCACTCAGACCCTTCTCAAAACGTCTGATCTGCTCCTCATCTGTTGCTGCCATGTGAGGACAAAACCTCAACAGATCCATGAACTTGGCCTCATACTCAGTGATGTTCATCGTTCCTTGGTGCAAGCGCTCAAACTGACTGATCTTCTCATCCAGATACGTCTTAGGAAAGTATCTGCTGACGAACTCACGCCAGAAAACTTCCCAACAGATCACCTCACCAGGTTGCTTCTCCTCCTTGATGGTCCACCAGTGTCCAACACTACCTTTCAGAAGGTAGACAGCGTGCTTTACTTTGTCTACTTTGGGGATGTCGAGGATCCGAAAAGCCTTCTCAAGACTTGTCATCCACAGATCTGCAGCTGCTGGATCAGCCGTTCCAGCATAATCTGAAGCTCCGACTTGACAAAGCCGCTCAAAGGTCTTCCCAATACCCGATGTTTCACCATGGGGAGCATGTGTGCTTAGCGGAGGCAATGACAATCTTTCTACCATGAGATTCATCGTAGCCATCATCTGCCCCATAAGCTGTTGGTAGGCAAGGTGTTCAAGAATGGTTGGGTCAGGTTGGGGGACCTCAGGCACCTGATCTTCATGTGCCTGCCCTTGAGCTCCATCAGCTGATGCAGCATCACTGTTCTCAACAGCATGTTCTTCATGGTTTCCAGACATCTTGGCTTTTCTTCCGCAGAGGGTAGAAGATAATCGTAAGAAAATATGGAGGACTCATAAGAACAGACGCAACCTAGTCCTAGATCCCTGTAGACTCAGCGAACCTAGAGCTCTGATACCAAAACTTGTGGCAACACATCCCGCTATCACACAGACAGCGAGGTGTTACGCGAAAACGTGCGGAAAATGCCATAATCCACAGATTACCAAAAACACGGGTTAATTAAAACCGATTGCAGAAAGCAGATAAACCAAGAAACTATTACATTTAGGTCCTCATCCTGCAAGGAAACAGGTTATATCAAAACATTTACAAGCTGGATACGTGTCCACAGCTTAGGAGATCAGCTGTCCTATCATCACATGAGTTCATCACTTGTTATATGTACATAACGGCCCACATCCGGCCAGCAGTAGGATATACAACCCATCAACATCTATACATCATAAAACAACGTCAAAACTCTCCCAAGGACCTGAGAGTACAGGGATGACTCTAAGACTCTAGTACAAAATGACCAAGATAGCAACATGTCCATCTCTTGCCTTCTACTGCTCGTCTTGCTGCTCAGCCGCAACTCCACGACCACCACTACGTCTAGTTCGAGCACCTGAAAACCAGCGGGGTGAGACACATAGTCCTAGAGAGAAACATAACTCCCCACCAAAACTATAAAACCAAAGGAAGATTAAAGCAACAACAACAGATAACTGGTAAAGTGTAGAATAGGAGCAGTCTATAAGGTAAAGCTATTCATACCATCAAGCTTACCAAGCTGTACGGAGGGCATGTACTCAAGCATTTCTTTATGGAACATGATTGACAAGATAAGATTTATAAGATCTTACCACATAACATAAGGAACGTATAAGCAACTACAAGTGTAACAAGATTAACTACACAAGCAAGGCCTCAACCAATGTTTCGTGTTTTACCTTAAGCAGTAAATACTATTCGGTTGGATTACGTATTATTATGCCATGAGGAAGTGAGCCGTACCGCTCGAATCCAACCGATGGCTGCAAAACCAGGAGCCGGTGCCATACAAGGTCAATGGAAGAGCCGAATTCCAAAACCTCCCACCTTGTGGTCAGTGCACGAGTACAACACAAGTAGGACCACAGTCTCATGCTTAAGTGGCCTCAGCCACAGGGTCAGCTCCATAGGCTACCATCTGCCTTACCCGCCTTGGTATAGGTCTCGGTGCTAGTAAAACTAAGCCATGAACGCATTCATGCTCCCATATCACATATCCTGAGCCATGGGCCTATTCACCATGCTCTATATACATATCCTGAGTCTGCAACTGCAGCTGCACTCAAATCCTCACTATTTTAGGCTAGGAGAAACCTCGCATATTCAACAATATGCGCTCTGGGTTAACCCGCAGGAGAACCCGTTTCACCATCACCAGCTCCTGACGATGATCGATCTATGGTCAGGGCAACTACATGATATGTTCCACTGTAATTAGTTAATATCTTTTAAGTGAATTGCAAGATTCAACCAAGTTATATAACATGCAAACTATAACAAGAATAAACAACATGAAACTCAAAATCATGCTTTTACTGTCATCAACATCATCCTGATCCATCACAAGGATCCAACATTACATGTTCCCACTTGGCCTCTTTCCAACCATCTAGATCCATCTCAAGGATCATCACATTGCCATGGGATCTCAATCCCTCATCATATAGTGCCACCGCCTCTCAAGGCTTACATCATCACCATGGGATAGCAATCCCAGATTATCATCAGAGGATAACACCTCATCAAGGTACTCTAGCCAAACTCAGGTCCTCAGACCAAAGCACATCATGCCTTTTATCTCATCATCAAGAGTAACCATCAAAGCAGTATTACTTAAACATATATATATACACCTCATAGACCCTTACCTGACTATGCATCCGTACCTGCATGGTTAGTATGCACAATCATCATGGATTATCAGAAGAGATCATATTATCAAACATAGGGTGACATTGATGATTATATGCTTTATCATTCATGTCTCAACCTGTGACCATAGACATAGGTCATATCATTAAGCAAAGTTTCTTTCATGCTTATCATTTCCTCAGCATTATACATATAATCAAGATGACCATAAACACAGTAACTATCATGGCAAGATACATAGATGTAATCTACTATCACGATTACCATCAAGCATGTCAAGGGTTACTATCAAAACCAACGTGATTCATGAACAAGAGCTAGCGTATAGATTTCCATGAGAGACAATACCCTCAATAGAGGCGTCCACTATCCTCACCAAAGGTAGTATCGGGCAGGGTACTCTCCCCTATCGCCCAACACATAACCTCACAACGGGTAGCACCTAGGGTGTAACGTGCAACGTAGTGCCGTGCACTTATAAGTGTAACGTGCAGCAGGCTCTGTCGTGCAACTGAGCCCAAGGGGCGTGTAGTGTAAGGTGTATCGTGCAACAGGTATCGTGCGACTTCCAGCATGTGTCGTGCATCACCATAATGCCATGACGCCCAATAGGCACCTAACCACTAAGCCCCATATCGTCATGGGTGTAATGGGCACTTGATCCAGGTGTGTTGCGCAACCAGCTGCTATCAGGCAACTAGGGCGTGCAGCTCAACCAAAGGGTGTATCATGCGACGGCGCGTCACGCCCAAGGGATATCAGGCAGCACACACCCAACAAGGCATAATGCCCAAAGGTGTAACGCGTGCAGCAAAGCAAACATAACGCCCATCACAAGGTTAACCACATCTATCGACCGGCACACAAGGACGGGGTCAAGGGTTGATGCCCACCACCGAACCAGCTAACAAGCTTCCACAACATCAGGGTATGACGAGGTGAAGGGTGTCGAGTAAGGTACTTATCATGGTGTGACGCCCGACACAACAAGGCATGAACCAAGTGTGTGACGCCTGACACAACACCACATCAAAACGTCCAAAGCTCAAGGCCAAAGAGGGATAAAGGGCAACACCACCCCAAGGCCATATCGGCCAAGATGCAGCCCGACAGGGTCACCACCAACCTCAAGCACAAGGGCACCAAAACCCTAATGGATCAAGAAGATGACTCACCTCTCAACTATCAAGAGAGATGGGTCTTGCCAAGCTTCTTAACACCAATCGGGCAACACCAAGAACAACCACAACCAAGGTCCACAACCACCACATAGCTCACCTTTCAAGTCCATGGTGAGAGGAGGGTGTTGCTCAAGCAACTAGAACACAAGCTCACCTCTCAACTTAAACGAGAGAGGGGTATTGCCCATATTACTAGAACTCAAGCTCACTCCTCTAGACCTAGGAGAGACAGGGGTGTTGCTCACCAAGAGATCCTAGAACATAGGTTCGACCAACAAGGAGCAACTAAGCAAGAAACTAAAATAGCAACATGCATAGCTGATATGATCATAAGCAACATATAAGAACATGAAAGAAGGTAGTATAGTTAGGGTTAGGAGTTATGTAACCCGCCTTAAGCAAGCTCCAAGCTCCAAGCACCACCACAAGAAGAGAGCAAGGCACTCTAGGGTTCGGCCACCACTAGAGGAAGAAGGAGACTCCAAGAAGGATCGGCCACCAAGCTTTCCAAAAGAAGAGGGTATATCGTGCACCAAGGGGGAGGGAGACTAAGGAACTAAAGGGATCCTTAGCAAGAGAAAGGAAGCACATATATAGAAGAGGATGGAGGAGAAACCAAGGTAACACAAGGCAAGGTGTCACCCACCTAGGGACACTTGTCCATGTGCAAAGCTCCACCACTCTAACATGCCCTAACCACATGTCCAAGGCCATTGCCACATGCAAGCATCAAGAACCAAGTGTCCACTAGTGGTGACACAAATGAGGTCAAAGAGAGTCAAAGGGGGTCCATGGGAGACACACCTCCACATCATGGCCGACACACCCACACCATGGCCGACACACACCCTAGGTGACACACCACAGGCCGACACAAGCACAGGACGACACCCGCCCTGGGTGACACAACTCTGCCCGACACAAGCATGGCCGACACAAGGGTCACTTGCCCGACACAAAGGCCAAACACGGCAAGGGCAAAGCACCACAAGGCCCAACAAGCTCAACCAAGCCCAAAGGAACTCAAGCAACGAGCCCAAACTTTCCTCTCAACACTAGAGGAAGAAAATAGATGGAGGAACACCTCACAAGGTGGCAAACTTGCCCACAAACCCTAAACTTGGGTATATTGCAAGTAGCAACTCCAGCTCTCAACAAAGCACCAACAAACCCTAATCACCCTCAAAGGTGATTAGCAAGCCACTAAGCATCAGGGTTAAGCAAAGCAAACAGGATAAGCCCTAAACGGAGGTCAGGGTCCTTACAATAAATTTCTTTTCTTTTCCCAAATAAAATATATTAATAAGTGTTTGTTTTCATTGGCTTGTTGGACACTAAAAAGCGATTTTTCATTTTTTTTTAATCTTTCTAATGATAGTCTATTTGTGAAGTTCGTTCTTTCCTTTCTATCATAAAGTCCACTTCATAATTTAAAGTCAATTCTCTAGGGATCTAAACATGAATGATAAGGAGATTTAACAATATTTTAGAAATTAGTTTAAAGCATGTAAGACACTGTCTGTTTTTGGTCTTTTCTTCCAATATTTTTAATGCACAAGGATTGAGTTCTTATTTATTAACTTTTATTCATGTCTCTCTATTTGAAATAAATTCATACAAAAGTGTGTAATAGATGGAAAACATTTAATAAAAAAATATCTTATCTATGACGACTCCCTCCCAATATTCTCAATAGAAGGCGGACCATAGGGAAAAAGATCTCAATTTAACAGATAACACATAATAACCAACATTTTTTTCCTAAGTTTATTTGATACTAAGCATGCTAAATTTCTCCTCAAACCTGTTCACATAAACTTCCAAGTAAAGACAAATTACAAGAAGAGATGTGCTACATGAGAAGGAATTACTATCTACCAAAGCCTCTGACATTAAATTTATGATCTTCAACATATTCATTTGAATTTCCATGTCCTCATGTTTTCACATATATCAAATACCTAAAATACTAAAAAACAAATCATGTGGTCATTATATTGTTGTATTGTGTACATATGTGTACACCAAAGTGTGAATATATGGCTATCAACATATATTAATCATCATTCAAATAATTGTGCAGTATGAACATGAATTTTTATGTGGAGATTCTAACCCATCAACATCATGCTATCTCGGGTGCCATCATTGTTGGTATAGTACGCCCAGAGAGCCAATCATATGATGATTGAGATGAGGCATTGGATATGTGATTTGATAATAACAAAGGTAATTCTATCTATTATGTTTATCTCAGTTATGAGATGATGACACATACACGATAGATGTCTAAAGAATGATGAAACTCAATGACACATGTCTTCAAGTACGTGACTTGAATAATGAGATCTGTATGATAAGAGTACATACATTCTTATTATGTCCCTTGTCGGATATTACTGTGGAAGAAAAATAGACAATAGTAATACATAAGACTAGAGTGTGTGTTGATTGATGACAGAGTCTCATTAGTCATGATATGTGATATCAAGTCAAGCACACAAATATATGTTAGAGAATAGTATATCAGATAGACCCACCATAAGAGTGGTACATGGATATCATGGAATGGTAGTCACAATCTGATGAGCGTCGCTTAGCACACCAATCACTAAGACTGTTAATCCTAGAGTTTAAACCTTTTTAAACTTCCGATTAAGGCTAGTATAGAAAGGGTCGATCCCACTGGAAAACTTTTTTAAGAATGTTAACTCTAATCTCAATTGAATGATTGAATTCTTATTTCGTTTTGGTGTTTTTGGTTTTATAGAATAGAAGGAAAAGTCAGTTTTGAAGTTTGGATGTTACTCTAGAACAAGAATGTAAAGCAAGCAAGATTACACTAACAAGAATTAAAGGATTACACTAGCACATGAATGGAAGATTGTTAGAACAATTACAAAATGTAAAGAAAGAACTAGAGAATGAATCAACGACATTTAAAACGGTTGAAATCAGATTAAGAAGCATTAAGGCTTTAGGGGGTTTTCACCACCTTATTCATGGCATGAAATGAATTAATGGTTAATCGACAAATATGCGAAGGCATGTGAATCAGAAAAAAATTCACAAAAGATGAACTCCACATGAGCCCATTGGTCTTGGTGCTCATGTTTCTTAGTTCATCATCCGAAAAGAGATAAATTCACGGTCATTTCAAAATCTCTATGTGAATTGGTTTAATCGTTCTAAACCCAGATTTCCATGGTCATTTCCATCCGGGTTAACCTATGCATCTAAGCAAGTAATTACTTTGCTAGATCATCGATTAAATAAACCAATCGTCTTCTAAAAAAGTCAATCAAAACTAATTCGATCAAACCATTGCGAAGGGGTTATTCTCCTTGCCTCGATAAGGAAATACGCTCTCATGTTTGAAGAGAAGGGGGAGACAGAGGAAGAAAGTACCTCGGCCATAGTCTAGTCTTAAAAAGGAATTTAATCCTTATGCTAGAGACAATGAAATGGCCATGTTCATTAGTCCCTTTCTCCAGATTATAGAAGGGGGGTAGAGGAGAAGAGCTAGATTTAATAACAAAAGTAAGGGGAACTGAAGAAAAAATTAAAGAACGAACAATATGAAGAACATGAACAAAGAAAAATGCTTCAAGATAAACAACTTTTTAGATGAGACTAAAACAGAGTACAAGGATGAATAATTGCTTGAAAATTCTTCGTACAAAAAGTTATGCCCCTAACAAGGGGGAATGCCCCTCCTTTTATAGGAGAAGGAGGGGGATGTACATTAGGTTTTAGGGGGAAGAATGGCTGGAGGTTGCTCCTTTTGGGATGTCTGCGCCGCGCCAACTGACCAGTTGGCAACACCAACTGAATGATTGGTGTTTGAAAAGTGCAGGAACTTGGACAACACTCAATAACCCTAGAAAATAGGTGGTGATGCCCCTTGACTTGCTCGACTGGGGTGGGAAAACCCCCGATTTGGGTCCCATCCAGTCGTTTGGATTTGAATTATGTGCCCTCAATTTGAATTAAGTGGCATTACTTGAGGTATCAAATTTCTTGGCGCTTGGTGTCTGAGTCGATCATTTGGTTTCATGAGTCGGTCGTCTGGGAAACACCAGCCGAGCGGGGAAGACTCTCAGACGCCCAGGTGATGTCTCTTGGTTGTGCGAGATGGTTGGCATCTCAGACGATAGCTTGGGTCAGTGGGGCGATCGTTTGGGTCCCCAGATGCCCGATTGGGTAACCAACCGATCGGCTAGGTGTCTGAACCTATGAGAAATAAATAAATATGGATGAGAATGTAGTTTATTTGCCTTAGAGATAGGAAGAAGTTATTTTATTACATATTATTCAATAATGAGGAAAATATATGATATGAAGACTCAAATATGGTCCCAAAATAATGCCAGAATGGCATGCATCAAGATACCGTGGAATTAAGCTTTTGCTTGTCCTCAAGAAAATAAAATCACAAAGTGGTCCAAAAAATGGAGTCAACATATTCATCCTCTCTTAATTAGCAATATCTTATATCCTTTTCATGACCAAGCAATCCATCTCCTAGAATCACAAAATAAAAAGTTCTATATTTCTTATGATAACATTTGTCATAACTTTTTCTTTTAAACTCATACTTTGTAAGAGTTGTCCTTATCCTACTTTTTCTTCAACACTAATTTTTCATTTTTTTCCCACATGGGGATGAGAGAAAGTGGGGTGCGGAAGAAAGATCCCTCCTCTATTCGACTCGGGATATAATTCATGGAGTTGTGGTTACATCGACCACAAATTTTGTGTGTGTTCTTTTTTTGGCATCTTTTGGTGGTACACCCCTATTACATTTATGGTGGGTATGAAACAGATAAGGAGAATGAGCATGCCACCCCGGACTTAGGGTTTGGCATGCGGATATTTTGTCCCCGTGTTTTTAACATTTTTTTTGTTGTGTTGAAGCATCAATAAGGGAAAAAAATGTAACTACATTACATAAGAAAAATTGATCAGTTAATCTAATGCTAAAGATAGAAAAGTTTTGCATTTTATTCCGATTGATACTCTAAGGCTTACCATCTTTTCCAAGTCTATTGCTAATTTAGGTCATGGGGAACATGATAATTTTAAAAAATAAGGATATTTTTGGCAGTTTTTGCAAGAAAGATTTTTCTGATTCAATTTCAACAAGCATACATCAAATGGCCAACTAGGTAAAGGCCATCATTTAAGAAGAAAAATAAAATACATGAAATTGAAAATATAGAAAGGAAATACTAAAAAGGAAGGATAAAGGGTGGATCACGTACCACCCACCCCACCTTGAACTTAGAGTTTTGCTTGTCCTGAGAAAATGCTTAGACCAAGATGGAGGGAAGAGAATCACTACGGTTGTGGATTTGGCGAGTAGGAGGAGTAGTAGTTTCCCTAGTAAGGGGAGTTTGGATCTGGGTAGGCCTACTGGGCCCCATACTCCTCGTAGGATGGGCGGCTGGGGGTATAGTGGTTGTAGTCCACATGCCAAGACTCCTGTGAACACTGCATGATATATATATGATTGAGATTGTGGCCTTGTCACTGCTGCTCACGTTGTATCTTGTCCAGCTAGTTCTGAACCTCGTAGAAGATGTAGGCGCCTGCATCATCATTTGGGCATCGTCTGGTGTGGCGGAAGGGTTGTGGACCGTCGGTGTCATCATGTGCCTCGAAGGAGACACTCCACCTATGATCATGTGGCTTGGGGATTCCGATCTCATCTGGGTGCACCAGAGCGTATCTCTGGATGTGTTGCGGTAGATCTAACACCTCAAAAATCAGGTTTTCCGCTGCAAACCTCACGTGAAAGGGAAGATGTAGAACCACCTGGGTATCCTTGAAAAGTAAAAAGTAGATGCCACTGCCACCGATGCGAATAAATTGCTCCCTTTCAAATAATAAGAATCAATGAGGTGGTTTTTGAGTGGGAGAGGTGGGAATGGGATGTGGGTGTAGCCAAGGAATATGGCAAGATGGGTCATGATATGGCCAATATAGAAAGAGGAGGTGATGGCACGACTAGATTGGGTTGTGAGATGGTCGAGAATGGCATTACTCCAGTTAAGAGGTTCTTTGTTTAGAAGGCACCAGAGGGCATAAAGCTCAACTTGGGTAATGGCCCCCTGAGTACCTTCCCTACTGAAAATTGTGCATGCCATAATGCGGTGAAGATAGGGGAAAACAAGTTTGTGTATGCTAGAAGCCTTGGGCCCACTGGGAAGGTTGGGTCAATGACCAGTAATCTCCGCCTAAAACTTGTCTTTGTCATACCAGTTAGGGTAGGAATCATGGGATCATTCCATACAATGCCCCAACCAGTAGTCATTTCCGCCATCAAGAATGAAAGAAGTGAATTGGTGGATAGAGATTTCCAGATTTTCCACAAAAATCTGGATTTTGCAGCTAGAGTTACCCTGGGAGCAATGATAGCAACGGAATGAAGTCATGAACTCAAGGGTGAGATTGTTATCGACGGAGGTGATGAGGTAGGGGAAGAGAAGGATGTGGTTTTGCAGAGGATATTGTCGGTGGCTTCCCTAATACCTAAGGCGTCAAGAGTGGCGCCACAAGCCCAATGAGGAAGAGAGACACTTATGGAGGCCATAGCATCGAAATATTCTAAGTGTTGGGTGCTAGTAAATTGAATGTAGCTACCCGGGATAGGGGAGATGTGAGGTGGGCGGGGGGTGGTGGAATCAGGGTCATTGGTGGCTTTTTGGTTTCTCTCAATTTTGCAGATCATGTCCTCTGCTTCCCGGATATCATCAAACATTTCATCGGTGATCTCAGGAGAAGATTCGCCGGTGGGTGTATGGAAATGGACCCCGGAGTGAAAGGTGGATTGGCAAGGGGGTTCCCGAGAATGGTGGGTGGAGTGAAAGTGTGGCTCCCGAGAAGAAGAGGCTACATACTTCCCTTTGTTCTTGCAAAAAGGGTTAAGCATTGTTGTTGTGAGAGAGAAATGACTGTTTGGGAGGTGAAACCGGCATTTAATGCAGGTGAAATAGGCGGTTGGTAACTGGAGACGGTCGTTTCTCTTAAATAGGGAACATGTAGCACCTTTGTTACGGTGGCGGAGATTTGAGAGAAGAAGGGTGACCCAGTGGTGAAAGATGAGCGGTTGCCGAGCGAGACGATCATTTAGATGACTGAAATAGGCGTTCTAGAAATTGAAAATGGGCATTTGATGTCTTTGAAAATGAGCGGCTTGGTGAGGAGAATGACCGTCTGGACGGGTAGCTAATCGATCAGAAGACGAGACTGGCGGCGTACGACAGCAAAGCAGGCGGCTACCTGATGTGTGTCATTGTACATGCAACAATCACTAGGAAAAGTCCTAGAGTTTAACCTTCTAACCAAGTTGTCAACTTGCTGTGAACAACAAGTCAACTTAGTATAGATAGGTATCGATCCAAGAGATGGCGGAAAAGAATGGTTGAAATCCAAATCCAATCGCAAGAACAAAAATGTAAAATACATTTTGAGAGTTTGTTAAAACTAAGAACAAAAAAAAAGTGCTGAAATCAAGTTGAACTAATCAAAAGAAGGAAATATCGAAGCTAAGAGATTTCACCACCCTAGACAATGTGAAACAAAATCAAAGAAATTACATGACAAGAAAGATAAAGGAAGGTATGTGAAACATTCATGAATGATTCACAAAAGATGAACTCCCCGTGAACCAATTGGTCCTGGTGTTCACGTAGTTCAATCATCCTAATGGGAACTTTTCTGAGGTCTCATTCAAATCCCCATGTGATTGATTTGGTTGTTCTAAATCTTGGATTCCACGATCGCATCCTCCAAGATTAACAAGCGATGAAAATGAGAGATCATTTTGTCAACATCGTCAATATTCAAATAAAAAACCACTTGTCTAAAAAGTCATGTAAAACTTTGATCAAATCATCACATGGCTAAGGGTTTATTCCCCTTACCTCGGCAAGAAAACTACTCACTCGTGATAGTGGAGTATAGGGAGGCAGAGGAAGAAAGTATTCTAGCCATAGTCTAGACTTAAAAAGGAATTTAATCCTTATGCTAAAGACTGTGAAATGGTTGAATTCTTAATCCCTTACTCTAGAGTTTTAGAAGGAGAGGAGAAGCATTCCAAATCTAAGGAAGCAACAAGAATAAAAGAAAACACATAAAATGATCTTCAACTAAGAATGAATCACCTTTTATTGCTAAGAAAATCTTCAATCACAACTAAGAATGAAGAGATTACACTAGAGGAAAACTCTATACAAAAAGTGATGATGAAAGATGGATAACCCCCCTCCTTTTATAGGAGAATGAGGGGGTAGGATGCCCTCAAAAGAGGGGGGGGAGGGGGGAGCCTGCAGTTTGAATATTTTTTAATCTAGTCAATAGAATGTTTATTGTCTTTAATTGTCTCGACCTAGGTGTTGGTGTTCCTTTTGTCTCGACCGAGACATGTGTTTGGTGCTTGTCTCAACCCCTTGGTGTGTCTCGATTGAGACCAATGTGTTGGGGACCTAAGTAGGTCGAGACCAACATTGGTTGTTGTAGGGAAATATGGCATCAGGTAGGCAGCGGAAACAAAAATTTTGCTAACATATTTCCCATTAACCAGCAGATTGCGTCAATAACTATGCAATGGGAAGGATGGTTTCACGAAGATATACCTGGTCCTAGAGCAAGTACATTGACAATACTCATCGATGTAGATGCACACTCTATCTTGGACAGTGGTTGTGCAGCTCCTAGTCGCACTTGGACTCATCTGACTGCTCCTATAGGGACATCAGACTCAGACAACTATTACAACAGCTCCTCGGATCTCACTGCAGACTGTGAGTTGGCATTGCCCTCCTAGCAGCAACCAACAAACTCCTTCCTCTAGAGTAGTCCACACAGACCAACTAGAACTCCTGTCATCCTGTAGGAATGAATAGGTTGGATTTGTCCCTCCCGTTGGTGTACTAGTCACTGACATGCTCTCCCACAATAATGATCCTCAGTTGTTGCTCTCCCATGGCTATCCCTCCCTAGTCGGGTAGTACTTGCCTGGGCTCTCGTGGTTACCACAACTAGAGAAGACAACAATTTTTAGAGCAACTCATTCTCAATTGTCTGTGTGTTAGTTGTTCTCTAGGAAGCCCCCAATACCCCTCTATATATAGGAGGGGTTAGGGTTAGGGTTTCCAGTCCCCAGGAAATGCGGGACTAAAGCGGGAGTGGAAAGGACAAGTAGATCTTAAATTTTCACAACTTTTCTGGAAGTTTCACAACCTATGTGTGACAAAATGGTCGTATTGCCCAGAGAGATGGTCATTTTGCTAAACAAAACAACCATTTCACACCTTCCAGTTCTACACATATGTTGGAAATTCAATACCAATTAGTACTCAACTTGACGTACCCCCGAAATGGGCATTTAGTGCAACTGAGACGGGTGTGTCACACCAAACCAAATGGTCATTTGGTGAAAGTGATACTGGCATCTTGCACCAATCCAAATGACCATTTTGCACAAGCGAGATGGGCATCTCATAGCCCAGGTCAGGAAAAATTCCAACCAATGTACAATACATTCAGCTTGATACTTCAAATAGTAGTCTCAACACTTGAACCAATCGTTTGGCAGTCTAGCCAGCTGATTTGTTGCGTGAATTGAAATACCTAAGCACTTTAGGAATCAATTCAATTATCATTAAAGATCAAACTCCTCTTCTAGATGAGACCCTATAGGTCCCATATCACGTTGGCAGTGAATGTACATAAATATCTTATGACATCACAAGCTATGAGTGGTGCCTAGTCGCACATCACTGCTACCCAAGTGAATGGAAAGTTGGGGAGCAACTTCAACCTACAATTTGTGTATGGTGTTACATTGTTTGTATAGTTCCTTTGTCACTGATATCCAGATTGAACTAGAGGCATGGAGCTATCATCCTCATTATTATTCCATCTTGTTTCTTGAACCAGAGTAGAGTGAATGAGATATATGTGAACTCAACATATTGACTCACATGCGTATGGCCATACTTTTCTCAGTCTCTCTAATCAAGATTCCTAGGATATCATACTCCGTATAGGAGGGACAAATCCCATATCTATCACTCACAGTCAATCCCCATGTGTCAAAGTCACCCAATCATCACCGTTATAGCAACCCATGTTTTGGGACTACGTTTGATGATGTCAAAGTGTACCCAATGACATGTGATGAGTGCAGTGATTTTAGGTCTAAGAACCACAACCACCACCATCACTGTGAGAGATGACTATGACTTCCACGAAGATGGCTTCATTGTGCCAGTCTCACAAATCGTCTATTTGATACATTGTTCTCTAACATGTATCTGTGTGCTTGGTTTGATATTGCCATATCATGACCAATGAGATGCAGTCATCAACCATTTCACACTCTGATCTTATGTGTCACTATTTTCTATCAACCTTCCACAATGACGACCGATTAGGGACATAATGATAATATGTATATGTACACTTAACATCCTTATGATCTCATTTCTTCCAAGTCACGTACTTGAAGACATTTCTCTAGACACTTATTATGTAATTCATTATCTCATAAATGAATACACAAAATAAATTGGAAGCTTGCTTTTATTATTATCAAATCAGGTATCTATTTCCATGTCCCAATCATCATATGATTGGCTCTCTGGACATACATACCAACAATTGTATCACCATTCATTCATGCATGGTTTAAGTGGTTGCATGAGTGTTTCTTTTGTGGACAAGTGTTCCTTTGGTGCCTTTAGGTGTTGACACATCATATATACCTTACTTCCCTCATCCTTTGGGTATATAACCCCTTTTTCCTTCATGCAAGTGACCTTTTTTGGCCATCCTTCTTCTCCCTTCCCTTGTGCTCGTCCTTGGATCTTGGTGGAGCAAAGAAGGTGTTATTCTTGGTGCTTTGGAGGTGGATCAACCTTGTGTGTGGTGCCTTGAAGCTCGATCTTCTTCGTTGTGGTGGTTTCTCTCCTTGGTAAGTAGTTTTACCATATTGATCACATTTTCTTTGGAACCTCCATCTTCTTCTTCCTCTTTTCTTGGCCTTAGACTAGGGTTCCACCCTTGTGGTCACCTTGAGAGAAACTCCTCCTCACAAAGGCCCTTAGACTGTGGTTTTACCATGGTGGTAACTAGTGGGAGGATGTTTTCTTTTCTTTTCTCCTTTCTTATTTGGTTCAGCCTAGGGTCCTTCTTGCTCTTTCCTTAAGCTATATTTTGACCAAGGTGTTCTTCTTTTTGGAGGTGACCTTGTGGATGAAGTGGTGATCTTGTTTGGAGATTCATTCCTTCTTTTTGGAGCTTGAGTTTGGAGCTTGATTCTCTTCAAATCAGTCGAGTTATATAACACTCTACCTTATTCTATTACTAGCATCTTACTTTTATGCTTGTATGTTCCTATTTTCATATCTAAGAGATGATGTTAAGATGATAGATGATGATCTCATAATCTAGGGTTTAAGACTTTGTAGTTTTCTCATGTAGATAACTCTCTTTCTAAAACCCTAATTTCTAGGTGCACATTTTCTAAGTGATCTTGAGAGGATGATCTTACATGCATCTTGAGATTTGGTTTTATCACCACAATCTAGGTTCATCCATCATGTTTTCCTTGGAGTTTTATATGTTTTCTCACATGGGTTGTGGTTTGGTTTTCTCTCTCCTAAGTGGCTTTGCTTAATGATCTTTATGGAGCTTGATCTAGGGTTTGATGATTTTGAATTCATGAGTTTTGATCTTAGTGGTGTTTGGTTTCTTGTTGTTTGACCCTGTTACATTCAATACAGATGTGTCCTTGATGTTTTGAGGTTGAGACACCCATGTGTGGTTTTGGGTCGAGACATTCATGTTTTGGCTTTGGGTCAAGGCATCTTGTTTTGTTGAGGTCGAGATGCTTTCTATTGCTTGAGTAGAGACACATGTGCATGGTTTGTCTCGGTAACGGCCATGGTGGCTTTGTTTGGGCCACGACTATGGTGTGTTGTGTCTCGATTGTGACTAGGGGGTGGTTCATTCATAACCCTACTCTTGTTTTTCCTTATTTTGGGTCGAAACCCTAAGGTGGTCGAGACATGTTTGTTGTGGTGGAGACCATGTTATGTCATGGTCGTAACACCAAATAGGTAGGGTGGTCGAGAGACCTTGTGTCATGATCGTGACACCTACCATGAGGGTGGTGGAGACACCTTGTGTCACAGTCGTGACACCTGCCATGAAGGTAGTTGAGACACCTTGTGTCACAGTCGTGACACCTGCCATGAAGGTGGTCGAGACACCTGCTATGTTACAGGGTCGTGACACATACATAACATCGTGAGATAATACACATACACATATGAATAATGATGATCCTTAGTGTCATAATGTAATGATCTAATCATGACTCAGCTAATGATGTTCAATCCTTAAATTAGTTCCAAGAAAGTGGGAGGTGACTCAATTAGGGTTTAATATTATAACCATGATGTAAACCCTAATCGGCTAAGTGTGTGAACTCTAACCCTAATCCTAGGGTGTGTTATTCTGGATGGACGTGCATGAATGAGTAACATGTGATTATATGCCTTTTCTCTCTCCTACTTGTATGCATCTAACCATGCAGGTGAAATGAATATCATAGCTATGTGTATGTCATGATGACATGTATAAAATGCAGGTGATGCATATGTGCCTATTGAGGCATGATGACATGATGATAAGATAAGGAGTAATGTAATGGGTCTTATGACCTTGTGAAGGCTTGGTGCCTAGTGAGAGGTGTTACCTTCCAAGTGGTGATGAGGAGTTATGATCCCAAGTACCGTGATAGTGATTCTTAGCCTTGTGGAAGGCAATGAGATAGTAATGCCATGAGATGATGTGACAAGTTCACACTTTATACATTTTATATCTTTTGAAGTTGTTTCACAGTTATGCTTGCTAGATTGAATTAGGGTTTTGTATGTCCACTTGTATGATGAAGCCTTAATTCACCCAATTGGCATAACTAATAAAGTGAGACCCTAATCATGTAGTTGCCATGTGCCATAGATCCATTCAAGTTTCAATTTTATTGTTGTATGGTGAAACGAGTAACTCCTATGGGAAACTTAGAGTGCATATTGTTGAATATGCGGGGGTGCAAGTTGAGTGGATATCCTTGCATCCACAATTGTGATATATGGAGGATGGTTGTGGTCATGCCTCGGTGATTGTGATATGTGATGCCAGCACTGCGCTTGCATAATGCCTTTTTAGAATGTCCATGTGTGAGCCTATTCCTCTAGCAACGTGACCTGTTCCAAGGTGGGCTAGGTGTTTTATATGGATGGCCATGCTGAGCCAATCCTTCAGGTTGAGCTGCGTGACTATATGTCACTGTTTGTAGTAGATTGTTATGTCTCTATGGAGTTCACTTGTACTGACCAAGAGGTGTTGGAGAGGTCGTGGAGTCTGACTCTTCCATAGGCCTTGTATGACATTGATTTGGACTTCATAGTGGTCAGTCAGATTTGGGTGGTACGACTCAAATCTGCATGGAATAATAATAAAATATGTAGCACAGCCGTGTAGCATTTTTGTGTAGGGTCAAATGTAAATAACATTAATTGACTCCTTGCCTTAATCTCATTGTTTATTTTATAGCAGTTATACATGTTCTTTGTATTCCTTATTAGAATATGAACTATTCTACTGCTTAGTTTTGCATGCCTAAACTGCTTAATCAGTAATAACTGCTTTATCCATATCTTTTAGTTGAATATGTTGCTTAGCTTATCTATGCTTTTAATAGACATTGGAAGAGAGTTATATCTTTCGATGGGACATTTGGTCTCACCCCGTGGGTTTCCACATCTTTTGGGTGGTTGAGCACAAGGAAGTAGAGATCGTGTTGGCGGTGCTGAGCAGTAAGAGGATCAGTAGTTTTTGAAAGGTTGGACATGTTGCTTTTGTGTAAAAGTAGAGTCCTTGTTGTCCCTTTACACTCAAGTCCTTGGGGAGGTTTCTGTTGTATATGAATATGTTATCATGTGTAATAGGATGTGGCTAGAGAGCCAGCAAACAATATATTTTATAATTTTTTGGCAGGTGATGTGCAATACATGTGGCTTTTATGGACTCATATGTAATATGTTTTAGCTCTTGTGGTTGGATGAAATCGGTTTTAAGTTTTTTTGTTTTATAGTAATTTGGATGTTTAGTTTTAATTCCATAGTTTGGTTTGAGTAATCCTACTTGTGGCATGTCGAGGCATCATAGTTAGGCTCTCTAGACATAACCTTATCCCAAGAGGTTAGGGTTTTGCCTCCCGCCATAGGTCTTTTTCCCATTCTTGGGTTGACGCACCCTAAAAGTTTAATTGAGGGTTTCATATTTTCATTTTTATATAACCATTGATTGCTTATGTTTCATATGCATATTCATAACCCTTCACATGCATCATGCATGAATTTCTCCATGTACATGCATGCACAGGAGACTCAATCACCTAAGCTCATTTGGATTTTTCTTAGTCCTTTTACCCTAATTAGGTTTCAAATGGGTAGGGTTACTATTCCATCCACACAACTCCCATTTCCTAGGATTAGAGTATATGGATCTATTTAGGGACTACCCCTGGACCTTAGGGTTTTATGATTCCCTTGACCCACAAAGGGTTTTCCTAAACCAACCGTAACTCCATTTAGGGTTTACCCTTGCAAGGAAAACCCCATAAAACATTTTTCCTTGATTTATGATTATTTTTGCATTACATGTACATTAATTTACGGAGGATGCCTTAATCCTACTTCTTCTCAAAAACCCTAACTTGATATGGGAATGAAAGTATCTATTAGGGTCTATAAAGTAAGAGGATGATAAATGGATGAAATTAGAGATGAGTAGACTTAGAGCAAGCATTACTTCAGGAAAACCCTAGGTACTGAACAAACATGTATCACATTGGTTAAGAGAGTCCTCGTATACCAACTTATTGGTGTAGAGGAAAATATTGCCAGCCCCCAAAACCATGATCCTTTCTAGACACAATTATAGTTAAGTTATTCCCGAATAATTTATCCTTATATTTCCAAAGATTACTTGAAATCATCAACTACTAAGGAAATGTTTGGTATGCTATATACAACCATAAAAGGTTGTATTCTGAGACGCAACAGTTAAGAGTTTACATTTGCTTTGTCAGAGATGGTAAAGTCAAAACATCTTGCATTCATGGTCACTGATTAACATCTACATTATGATCTCTAGTTCAAAATGGTCGGGCACCGAAATCCGACAAGACACATGTGCATTTCTTATCCATCTTCATTTACCTAGAAGACAATGTCTACCACTTTGGTCCATTAGTCCAAATGTAAACTACTACTCTACTAAATGTTTGAAAGCCAATGGTTCTTCAGATCTGGATTACAAGAATGCAGGTTGAGCGTCATCCAGATGAATCCATTAATCCAAATGTGCCCTAAATATTATTTAAAAATCCAGGTCTTTGATACAAGTGTAACGACCTCACTTTTCAAAGTCCTCCAATTAAGAAAGGACCTTAAAGTTGAGAGCCATTACCTAAATTCCAAAGATCTAGATTTAACAAATAACAAATAATACCAAATAATTTCCATTATTTCAAAAATATTATTTACAAAATGTATAATGAATCTCCTCTAATGAATTACATGAATTTCCAACATGAGACTAATACATGCAAGAAGAAGTATCTAACTCATCCTCCTTTACTTAGCTTCAATGTCTTCAATTGAATTCATTTGATGTGTCATGTCTTGATATCTTCATATATGGCATTTACCTAAATCACCAAGAATCCAAAATGTGGATCAGTATATTGTATATTGTGTATGTGGAGTGCATGCAAAAATGTGCAAGTAATATAACAACATATAATCAATCAATTACTTGCAAATAATAATTGGTAATGTCATTACATATTCTAACCCATACTTAATATGTTGTCTAGGGCATAATCACTATCCCTTCCAAGACTCATTTGCATCACCCCTCGATACATGTCATCCTAGGGTCCAAATATGATGTCTTACTTTATATGATACTCATAGTGGAATTATAATTGAATAGAATGTAAATGAACATCCAATAGTTTATTTCATCAATCTTCAAGAAATCCTCAGAAAACATCGGTAGTTGATAATTCTAGTATTCATAATTGTAAACATGTACCTAAATGTGGAACCATGAAGACCATGCAATCATCATATAATCCAATCAAGCAAGCAAAGATGGATAAGCAATCAACATTTAATTTGCATGTGTGTATATCCCAAAGTGTCACCATCGTATTATTTAGATTAAACCCTACTCGAGTCCTAATAGATGGTTTAGGGTTATCTCGAGTTTGGATAAGGAATAAGAGTACAAACCCTAATTCCAATGCATCATTCTTTATTAGAGTTATTAAACCATATTAGAGATTAGGTGAAACCCTGATTATATATCTATCTTATACTTGTATTATTAACAACTACACTATATTATGTGCATTAATGTCATGGCAAGTTATGATCTTTGTTATCAAAACCATAATTCATCATATGTATGATTATTCACATTATAACACCTAATTCTATATCATCATAATCAACGTCATTTTAGATTCCCATTGTATTTAACAATTCCAGGTTATAACATGAACTGAGAACATTTAATGTATTCAACACCTTAATCTACAATCCTAGGGTTATGTATAAACCATTTATTAATCACATTTACACTAAAAATTTTAAACTACAATGAGAATCAGACCTCAATTATATTTTACTCATATTCCTCTCATTTTCTAGATCAATTTGATATAAACTTTTGCTATGTT
This sequence comes from Alisma plantago-aquatica, assembly GCA_963693085.1. Lineage (NCBI taxonomy): Eukaryota > Viridiplantae > Streptophyta > Magnoliopsida > Alismatales > Alismataceae > Alisma > Alisma plantago-aquatica. The sequence continues at coordinate 879,866,502 of OY856411.1, forward strand.
TTGATTTACCAATAATTAATTATGATAATTGCAAGATTATTATATATTGGTCAATCAGAGTAGGCAACATTAGTTGCCAGCTTGCCATCCAACTAAGTTGTTGTGTTGGACTAGCATCAATGGGCTCATTCCATCCTGGCACTGGCACCCACATGGCTGAATAAAGAAAAGGAAATAGGGCAGAATTATCCCTTAACTTTCAATAGTCGACCCGGGGTAGAAAAATAATTTACCCCCATAATCTTATGCCTTGTGATGGCTACACAGTGCGTCTAACTGAGTCAACACACAAGTTGACTCTTTGCTCCAGTGCATCAGAGAGGCGAGTAACAGTGCAAGAACCTCCATCAGGCTTCACCAATCTCATAGGTGGTCTTGATTTTGCTAGAGATGGTCCATACTAGGAGGACAGTGATTGAGTTCTAGGATCCTGAACAACACCATTGAACTCAATGGAAAAGGAACTGGAGACCCTACCTAGGTTCCATAAATGGCAAGGTAACCACTGCAACCTCTTCAGGCATCCTACGAGCCCCTCAGCAAAAACTGGGGTGGTCATCTTCTTTGTGATGACAGGTGTCGGCCAACAGGGAAGCACAAGGCTGGGCACTAGTATTTTTTCTTGGTTTAAGACATGTCATGGCTTGGAGGGGATCTAGAGGCAGTTGTCCTCCCTTCATGAGGAATCCCAGTGTGTTATATAAGTATTGTATACCAGAGTATCCTGATTGGTCCTCCGCAGAGTTAAGAGGCTTCAACTGAGGTTTTGGGGAAGCCTTAATACATCACAATTATTGCAATAATAGTGGTCATTCTGATTTGAGTTTGTACCCCGAATCTAAAGGAATGGTTTTCCGAAGCTTTAGGAGTCTAGTTATGGAAAGGGGTGTCAACGAGGGTTCGGGGTCCTCATTTCGGATTTCCTTTTTCCAACCGAATATACCAGATGACCTATACACCATAGATCTAAGATCCAAGGTCACTATAGGTGTGAATCATTAAAGGGACACGTTCGGCTCAACGCCTAAGTTGGAGCCATTAAATTGGTTTCCAAAATAAAACATATGCAATTGTCACAAGTAGAACCCTCTTACTTCTCGAATTTGTATAGCCTACTAGGAGTCTCCTTTTCCTATGAAGATTGAAGGGTAAATCATAAATAACTTTTCCCACTTATAAATAAACTTTGGGATTTATTGGGATAATTTTAATATTTGAAACTTGCCATTCAAGTATTTCTTTAAATCAATTACCATTCTCACATGGAAGGTCATTTCCTTCTCAAATTCTAGAATTATATTAGTTTTCCTATTATATTTAAGTATTCCAAAAGTCAAACTGAGATATTCTTATTTGATGCCTCAAAAGTTGTGTTGTCAATCCTAGTTAGATAATTACTCCATTTATTATATAAATTACACATTATCTTGCAATACTTTTAAAACTTACTCATTATTCCATATTTTAATTATCTAACAACCCCTAAAGCCATTATTATTTATTTATGCATGAATTCCTTTTATTTCTAACACTTGTTCCATAAGGACCTACTTGCAAAGCAAATAGTCTCATGGGTATCACTTGGACAATGAGTTGCACCCATGACCCAAACTGGACAACATTGTTATATATTGTCAATTAAAATCAAGAAATTTGTTTATCAAATCAAGCCTTATATTTATAGAATTCAAATTTACAAAAAATTGAGGATCTTAAAAAAGACTACCTCTCCCTTTTATCTTCTGCATATGATAAGAGGATCCTTTCCTAGACACCAACTACTCTGCTAATGTTGGTCGACTATGCAATGATAACTACTTCTTTTGCTATTATATCCATATCAATAACTACTGATTGCTCTAATTTATTCATAATTGTTCATATTTGCATTCTCTTTATCAAAGATTTGATCTTTCTCTATGGAATCTATCTCTCTTGCCTCTCTCACTTCCTATGCATCAGTCCTAATTGCCAATTATGGATCTCTGGAAGTTTTGAGGTGATTGGGACCACAACACACCTAAAGATAAGACCTTTAGGGCTATTATGAGAAATCTATGACCATATCCAACCCCAAAGGTCCACCAATATAAAAGATTATTTTTTTTCACTTTTTTGACATTTTTTATAATAGTTTAATATCTAAATGAATTCATACCTTTCTTATCTGCCCTTGGGTGGATTCAAAATTGGGCTTTTATGTGTTTTTTTGCTTATTTAAATGCCAACTTATTTTCCCCTTATTTTATATTTAAAACCGGGTGGCGACTCCAAGCTTTATCGATTTACCATTTTCTTCTTGCTTTTTTGTTGTTCCCAGGACTATAGGATCCATTGGATTTTTTGAGCCGGGTACAACAGGCGGAGTACCTTCCTCTCTTTGATCAGACCATCTCCTCAATAAGGACATATTTTGAAGTTTCTATCTCCCCTGACTCGGCTGACTTGGAGGACTCTTTTGGGACTGGTGCCTGGAGATACTTCATCCACTCAGTCTTAAACATAGACAATGTACTTTTGAGGGAAGGATCCCCATCAACTTCTAGTTATTTTTCTTCTTCATCCTACAACATTTCTACCTTCTCAATCTATTCTTTAGCAATTTCTCTTTCATGGAATCTATCTCTTTCATTCTCTTGGCCAACTCACATTATAGGTGTGTTGTGATAAGTTGAACCTTTCTCTCTCCTCGCATATATGCTAAGCTTTTAACCTTCCTCCTTCTCTCAATATAGAATTCAATTTCGTGATTTGATTGTGTTTTGGTGTTTGTTTGGTTTGTCTAATTTATTATACCTTGTGGTGACACTCATTTTGCCTCTAGACCTATGTTTTAGGTCCTTAACATGTCACCATCTTGAAATTTAATTTGAATCTAATCAATTTCATCAACATAACCTCTAATTCATATAAAGTTATAGAGCTTCTTTTCATCTTTCCAGCAACACAAAAATCGCCGTAATCGGACCATCCTAGATCAAGTTATGGCCTTTCAAAATTGGGTCTTTTTACATGTGATTAAATCAAACTATGTGTTTTTGAGCCTTACTGGGCCCAATGGGTGTGCGACCTAGCTGAGGAGGGTGCCCCTCTCTTCTCTTTCGACACATCAACAGTCCACATATCTTGATGAATTTTGACCTTTGGATGCTTCTACCACAGATTAGCCCTTTCATCCAACGGTTGCTAACCCACCACCGACCTCGCTCCATACACTCTAGGCTCTCTGTCAATCACCCTTTCATGTCACCTTTGCGTGCAATTGAAGCTTCTTTTTTTTCCATCTCAGCTCATTCACCCTTATTTTTGCCCCATTTTCACGTTCTCGAGCACCCCTCTCCGTTCCCTACTCGTCACCCTTCTGTCGTCAGCGCCGCCAGGGGTAGTTTTGGGGCTTTTCACTTTGCTCTCCCTCAGCTGCATCTAGGACTGCCAAGGAACTCGCGGGACTACGTAGCAGCCGATCAGTTTCTCGACAAATGCTACCACCCCCTTCAACTCCGTCCTCTTGAGTGGTGGTATCGGGTGCCGCCGTGGTTGGAGCTGCTTCATGCAGCAACTACATCTCGAAGGGACGAAGCCAGCACTGTTGATCATCCGTTGGGGTCAAATGTGACATATAATAAATGAATTTTTATCCTCTCAACACTATCTATCCATTGGAATTGATTTTAGAATCTAAATCTCCTTTGTTTTTTCCCGATATCCTAAAAAGTATGTCTTTTATGCACCTTTGAATACTTAATGATGAATCTTTCTCTAGAATACCTTTGTTGCTCCCTATGTCACTTTTAAACTCTATATAAGTATTTTTTGTCCACCTATCAAATTGAATCACGAAATGTATCACCTTGATGTACTTATGTTTACACTTTTGACCTAAAAATGCACTTTCAGGCATATACATAATGCCACTCGTCTAATGTTGAAATTTTGATTTCTTTTGATCACCAAATGACTATCCCACCTTGAATCAGTAGTTTTTCTAGTGCTATATATCTCATATGAAAGTAGTAATGGTTTATTCTTCCATGATTCCGTCATGTTGGATGATTTGAATTGGGTTGATGAGGTAGGCCATTAGTTGTTCATCAACAATATACCACTTTGCAAAATTGGGATTGATCACAATACCCTTTCCATCAAATGTAACATATTGCAAGGGATGTCTGGATTTATTGAAATGAGAGAGAACATGTAGTCCAAGGAGGTCTCCACAAATAGTTTTCTATCATGGAGGTCAATATTTGGCAATGTGTATCAAAATACTTGATGTGTGATGTGGGAAGGAATTGGTGGTCATGTTGACGGTATCCATTGTGAGACAACATAAGAAGTCAATAGAGGGTACTCTATGGGGAGTAGGGTATTTTTGTCTAGTTGCAAGATGTTTGCTTATTCATGCGAGGAGCAGGCTATTTGTTGTATGGGGGAATTTATTTGAGAAATCTTTAA